>CABFOW010000569.1:87575-118413 GCA_902141385.1 Timema californicum
ATATATATATATATATATATATATATATATATATAAAACTGTGCATTTATAAAAATAATAATTCTTTGAAATATTGCACATGTTCGCAAGTGAGACATTTTCAGCCATGCAACAGAATATTGCCAACAGGTATCTTGTGATTGAAGCTACTTCCACCTTGCCGCGTTTTTTTTAAAATAACGCGTCATATTTTTTCATTATGTACAATATATTATAAGATAGGGACATTCTGTTTGGAAAAAAAAGTGCCTTACAGAAATACACAAAATGTTGTGCCATCCCCTTCAATTCAATCTTTTACGGTGATTAATAGCAATGAAATATATAGCGATATTACAAAAAAAAAAAAGTGTCATGAGCAGTGTGTGCCTCAAGTTAGAGCCTATCACCAAAAATATTATTTGTTTTAATCAAATTTGCTTTTATTTAAATAAGTTTGATTTGAAAAGGTTTTAAATTTTCCCATTGACTCTTAAGATATTATGTGAAGACCATGGCTGTATCCGAATAGTATATTTATGCAGTGCCGCCTCGACTCGTGGCCTTGATCATTGCATTGGCAATCAAATGACCGGATGTAGATAAATCTAAATAGTCACAAAGGATGGCTATGGACCCTTCTCTAGCCCTGATCGAGGTCTCGGTCAACATGGATACAAGGGCAACCTGCCATGCACTGCAGTGTTTGAATGGCAATTGTTTTTGTACTATCATTTTGTCTACTAGAGCGCCATTTTAAATAAGGATAGTGTTTACATTGTTTCTAAGATCTTCGGTTGGAAGCAGCACTGCAGGCCCAAGGGTGGTGCCTGTTGCCGTTCAAATAGTTTGATGCAGACTTCAGACTTAAACTCTTAACTATGAATGTTTTTTTCTTCCATTTATCATAATCCTATATCCCATTTCCTAGACTGTAGCATGGGGCGTTTAATCCTACATTCCTTTTCGACCAATCCCTACCTTAGCTTTGGTCCATTTTATTTACAAACTAATTGTTGATTTGGCACCTAACCTAACAAACATGATGTTCCTATCTGTTCAGCATTCTACATAGTTGGTCTGCCCCGGGTATATTATGCCCTCGGTACCCTACCCCGCTTCCAGATCCAGTCCCTGGATCGGCGCAAGCTCCAGCAGGGGCGGGCATCCCCTCACTATGAACAGTGTGAGAAATGTAAAATCATCAAGACTGCATCTCAAGTCTAAAACGCAAAGGTTTGACTAAAGAATCTATGACTATTCGGATACAGCCCATGTGTTCACAAAATTAAAAATAGTACAAGTTCGGGTTCAAGGAAAATATGGAATTTGCAAGTATTTAGAGGAGGCATTTGACCATTCCACAAGAGATGCAGTTTTTCCCAAGTACAAAGAAATTATGTAAAAACAAATCTATAGAAGATTATTTTGAATTTATTATATCACGTTTTTAAAAGTTAAGTTGTGAGAGAATCGCAGTGGCATTTGTATACCAAACTTATTTACTCGTCTTGAGTTGCATCGATTTTTCAAAACTTTTAATGACAACTCCCAGAGCCTCGTGGTAACTTACTTTTCCTGCAGAGATATTCTCCAACTGTACCTTCCTTCCAGACTCACGTTTGGTGTTTTGGCCTGCAAAGAAAAAAAATAACTTAAATTTGCTGAATAAAATGAAAACTCAAATATAATAGTTGATAATTATAAAAATACATACTTAATACCAAAATTGGAGCTGCACCACCGCCAAACATCTTGATAATGTAAAGGTAAAATACAATTTCTTTAGACTTCACAACAGTAAAAGCTTTATGTAGTGCGCATGCGCACGATTTGTCGGTGCCATTAGGAAAACATTATTCTGGATTAAACAATGGAATATGTATTTTTTTTACAGGCTAGGAATGTTAATTAATTTATTTTAAATCAAAAACTCAAAAAGTTATGCAATATTTGATATTAGAGAAAACCATATCGAGAAAATACAATTTTTAAAAGTAATATGGAGTCACGTTCCACAAGTTTGCAAGAGGAGGGGAAGTTAGAGTGTTCAGTAAATTGAACCACGCCTATCAAAGAAAAACACATGCGCATTTAAGGCGCGGTCCAAGGGAACACGAGTATTTTTACAGTTTTGAAATGTTTTGGCAAAAATAAATCAAATATTTCTCCAGTAGCCTCATAGAGTTTAATTTTATGCAAATTTTAGTATCAACAGATCTCGAATATCTGTCAAGGGCGTCCTGAAATTTGTTTAAAAAAAATTATCTTTATTTAAAAAAGTTTTGACAAAATTCCTGGTTCGGTTCTCGGTTTCCCATTCAATATTTGCGCATGCGCACTAGATGTGTTCATGCTGTGGCTAACTCCAGGTTTTTCCGCCTATTCATCCTAGTTTGTTTGATCGTTTATGGCTTGATGGTAGTTGGCAAGGCTCAGAAACAATGTTTTCTTTTTTACCTACCCAACGGTTGAATTTAAAGTAATGTCTAATAGTCAAATATAATTAACCTTGGATAATTTTTTACTAAACGTACTCAATATTTTCATATTTAATATAAATATTCTATTAATAATATGTTTCTGGAGAACAGTAACCAACTTAATGTGCTCGAAGTACATTATTTAGATAGATATCTCGCAGCGTACATAAGCTGATAAGTTTAATCACCTAGTTTAAATGTTGAAATCTCAAGGGATACTTGAACCAAATTATAAGCGTTTTAATTACTCTAACGTATTAGTGTTCCAAAACCCTCTCTTAAGATATAAATACAATTTAAATTGTTAGATCAATTTATTTTTGACGATAGTTTCTGACTTTTTTTAAAAGAATTTGCAAATTTGATATTTTGGGTGTATTTTGCTTTTTGCTTATTGCTTAGATCCTGACATTCTCAACCCTGAAATTTAAAAGATTTCTAAGCAGGCTCGTAAGTAGACAGACAAGTGTTTATCAGGCAAAAATATTGTGGATTGACAAACTATTATAATTTATATGGTAGCTTCTTATTTTCAGATTATTTGAAACAATTCAAATGAAGAGAATTATACCTTGATTATTTGTTAACGCTAGTGAACAGTGTAATATAATGACCGAGTACAAATTAGTAGTTGTCGGTGCTGGTGGTGTTGGAAAAAGTGCCTTGACAATTCAACTTATCCAAAATCATTTTGTTGATGAATATGATCCTACTATTGAGGATTCGTATCGTAAACAAGTAGTTATTGACGGAGAAACATGTTTACTCGATATTTTGGACACTGCAGGCCAAGAGGAGTATAGTGCAATGAGAGATCAGTACATGAGAACTGGTGAGGGCTTCTTATTAGTATTTGCTGTTAACAGTGCCAAATCATTTGAAGACATCGGGACTTACCGTGAACAAATTAAAAGAGTGAAAGATGCAGAAGAAGTCCCCATGGTTCTTGTTGGTAATAAATGTGATTTACCATCATGGGCGGTCAATATGAACCAAGCGCGCGAGATAGCCAAACAGTATGGCATTCCATTCGTTGAGACATCTGCCAAAACCCGCATGGGTGTTGATGATGCATTTTACACTTTGGTAAGAGAAATTAGGAAGGATAAGGAACAGCGAAGCAAAGAGAAGCGTAAAAAACGAAAGGATGACCACAAGAAAGTAAAATGTTGCTTGTTATAGTTATTCAATTACATTCTATTCACAAAGGTCCATTATAATGGTTGTTTAATCAACAGCTTGTCTCTGCTGTTTTACCTTTTACTTATTGTTATTCCCATTCTTCTCAAAAACAGAATAACCTGAATCGCACAAGTGTTGAACTGATTACTGTCCTTCATATAAAGTTTAGTCTGCATATTCTCTCTGTAAAATTTTTCTATTAAAGTAGGCCTAGATTGGTGTTTACTTTTTTTTATGGAATGCAATTTATGAAATTAATATTTTTGCGCACGTTACAATGAAAATACCAAAGCAAATGGAAAAGGAATTTGTTTTCAAAAAAAGAGGATAGGCCATATATTTTCCTTTAGCTAAATTATCAATTTAAGAACGATTTGATATCAATTTCCATTATTAATAAAAATTTAAAAGTGAAATTATTCAAATTTAAATATCTTGAGCTGATTGCAGACATTTTTTTATCTTTTGCTAAATATTATAAAAAAAACATGTCTTTTGTTATCGAATAAAACTAATTTGCAGAGTATATGTCGACTAGACTTGATTTATTGACAAAGATATTCAATTTTATTTTTGATCTGTTATGACATTTGTATAGGTAGGGTCTAGGCCCCTATATTATAATTTGTTTTAATTTGAAAAGTCTTTTAAAACTATAAATGAGATATGGTGTGTTTCATTGTTTTTGGTGGGCCTACTGCCTTTTAGGTTAAATAAGTTTGTACATTTGCTTATATTAAGTTCCCTACTGGGATTTTTTTTACCACTGTGTTTCCATTTATCATCATTTGTACCATACCTATTGTTTTATATTTGTTCATGTGCAAGCAATAGTCCTTGGCTGTATTCGAATAGTCTACTTCACACATTGTCAACCCTTGACGTTCACTTGACAGTTGCATCAGCAATCATGTGATCAAGCGTAGATTTGTCCAAATAGTCACGAAGCACACGCCCTTCACTCCAAGGGTGATAGCAAGTCACCCTTGACACGCCGCCGATGTGGTGTTTTGATTGGCAATTGTTTAATTTTTCTTCCGTTAGAGCTAAAGCTATTAGAGTAATGTGATCTTTGATAATGTACGTTAAATATACTGGTTGTTTTGCAGTGTTGTATTGTGTTGTGTTGGATAATTTGTCATGTGCAGTGAAACTAAGTCACCACAAATCTATAAGTAGCCTATGCTAATTCGGGCTGATAGAGACCGTTTAAAAAGGTTTTTAATATCATTGGTAGGAAGCAGCACTGCGAACTTAAGTGTGTGAAAAGGATATTTTTCCGTTCAAATAGTCTGTTGCAGTTTTCTATCTCAAGTGCGTGCTAAGTGTAAAGTCATCAAGTCAAGTGGACTTGACTATTCAGATACAGCCCTAGTTAGAAATTGATATAGGTTCTAAGAGTTAATTTAATTTTGAATGTCACTTGTTAATTTGTTGGAAAAAGGTTGACTAAATGTTAAGTATTATTTGCTTGGCTTAGTTTCTTTTCACTTTTGTGCAAATGTCACAGATTATATTATTTTAATCAAAATTGAAATTTCTTATTCAATATAATATGCCTACTATAATTAACTAATTATCTACAATTATCTAATTTAAATTTGATTACTGCCTTCCTCCCCCTCCCCCCACCACAAAAAGTTTGGCCAAGTGGTGAAGTGAAGTACAATCGAATTTAGCGATGTCAAACTATTTTTCCCATTTAAATCTTTTATTCAAATTTTCAAAAATTGTAAGATTTCCATTTATAGTTTGGAATTGTTGCTTGTTTGCATGTTGTATTATTATTATTTTCTTTCAAAATAATTTTTATCAACTTAATATTGAGCATGCTTTAATGATATCTCATGTGCAATACACATTATATTACTCTTTTAACATAACTTTTAACTAGGCATAGAAAAATATTTAGAAAAGAATTTGATCTAACAAAATAGTTCTGTTTGAATTAAATGTAGAGCCTATATGAAATGTGTGCAATGTTAAATTATTCATAATGTGCCGTGAATTTTAAGTTATTTCTGAATTACATTAAGTGCCGAGTCCACTCGAGGTGAAGAAACACTTAGACCATTAAAGTAAAAACCCATTAAAATTGTATAATGGTGAATAAATTATATTAGTATTCCATAGCTTTTAACTAAATGAAATATCAATTCTGTACTAGGTTGCTAATGCATAAATCACCATTTTGATTGATGGAATTAACATTTTATTTTAAGCCCTTTGCATTGATACAGTAATAATGAACCTGTGGGCTCAAATTTGCAAAATAATTTTGCTTCCATCTCTAACCAAACCCACCTCTGATATAGGTATCTTTGTTTGATTCACAGTTGAAACAGATTTTTATTCTCCCGGTGGTGCCCCACTTGCATTAGAGTGCCTCTCAAGTTAATAATAACGATTGGTATGAAACATGGCATGGACTGATGGTGGGTTGTAATCACTCCTAGGATTTGTCAAACCGGCTCAGGTGGCTTTAATTGGGCGGCTTCAATTTGGTTAGCCGCAGCTAACACCCGCTGTTATCATATCAACTTGACTTTGATGGCCTGGTAAAAAAAAAATCATTTCAAGTTTTAGGAGGGACTCAGAGGAGGGGCGTGCAGCCCCTTCAATCATTTTTTTGGCGGTATTAACAATGATAATAATAAATTAAACCAATTAAATCTATCTCATAGTCACTTCTAGTTGTACTGTCGCTTAATATCTTACTAGCCAGTTACTTTGCGTTTCACTCACTGTCAACAATCAAGTTACATTTTAACACATAACTAAACCAACAGAAATCAACAAAAAACATAAATAAACAATGAACATGTATGAATATTTAATTATTCAAATTTCATTTAAACTTTCTAATTAATTTTATAAATTACTCTAAAATTTTGAAAGATTTTTCCATTAGAATTTTCCAAGAGGGGAACCTCCCTCGATCCTGTGAGACTGGACCCCTCATACCTTCAAAATTCTGCCCTCTTTACCCCCGCCCCCTCACATAAATCCTAGATCCACCCCTGACTGCTGGTGCCTTTCTGCTTAACAATTCTGGATTATAATTATTAGAATGAATTATTCATAACACTTTTGTTAAACGTATCAAAAAAAATGTGCTTCTGTTACTAGCCAATAAATATAATATATTATAAAAGTAGATTCACCACATTTTAAAACTCTCAAGAAAAGGTTCATTAAATAACAAATGGACCAATATAATACTACTTAATACCTTTATTATAGGTTCTCTCATGCGGTTTCCATTTCACCAGCTGCAAGTTAATTTTAAAGCTTTAGTACAGTAATTATGCACTTTTTAGCTAATTGAGTTATTTTCAAGCCTGTACAAAGTTTAGCATATGAATTCAAATCAAATTAAAATTCAAATATATGCCAGATTGAGATTTGACAGCAGACTTTTTTTGAAGCCAATATAGATCTATTATTAGAATATGTACCATTTTATCATAGAATTATTTTAAAATAAACCAAAGTTATATGCTCATATTTATATTTTATTATAATAGTTTTAAACTACAATTATTTGACTTAATCAAACAATTTTCTTTTATTAAATTAATTATTCTGTGTTCTTTTTGGAATTAACTTTTGTAGCCCCTATTAAATATGATTAAAAAACCTAATTAATATGATTCAGTTAATTTTTATTAGAGTATTAAATTTTGATTCAATTCAAGATTTCCTGTAACATATTTGGCTAAGATTTGATTTGAAATGGATAATCTTGGATTCACATGGACTTAATTTATTCTTTTTTTTTAATGTTGTCAGTATTGTAAGAGAAAAGTTGACATAGGCAACATTCTATATCAAATATTAAATTACATATTACTTAGCTAAATACTTTTTTGTCACTAGAATGCCAGGCCTCCACCGTGGTTCGGATTCCACGTTAAACTGTAGGTCCTCCATTTCATCTCACAATCACCCTACCAATTACACAATAGCGTAAGTGCGTATAACCCGAACGGGTAGTAAGACATGATGATGATGATGATGATACTAATAATAATAATTTTTGTCACTACCTAAGCTTTTTCATTGTGATTATTTAGGAATCTACCTTTGGTAAATGTTTTCATTTAATAAAAACAAATATTTGTTTAAGGTTGGTTTTCCTCATAAAATTAAACTAAGAAAAAAGATTGGGTTGGCTATTAACATTTGTGACATTATTGTCTAATTTATCAGCGACATAATTATTTTTCAAGCAGCTTTGCTTGTGTTATAAAGTTCGTTCACGGTAGGAGTTTACCTCTGAAAGGACTTTTTTCCCTACCAGAAATCTATTATATAGTAGGATATTGAGTAAGAAAAAAGACCTTTCAGAGGTAAACTCCTGCCGTGAATGAAGTATAGTTAAGTTTCTACAATCATTGTTTAAAAAAACTAGTTATTTAGGATTGAGGCAAATATATGTGTTTTAAAAAAGCGTGTTTAATTTAACTTCACAATCATTTTTGGCCTACCCACATAAGACGAAGGTTGGGTTTATAAGCATGCATAGTGCATAGCTAAAAGTAAATGATGTTTAGAGTACAATGCACTATTCATTAGAAAAATACATCGTTTTATAGTGAAACATAGTGTAAAAAGTCTTAATTAAATAGATTGTCTTTTATTCATAGAAAATGGCCTATCCTCTTTTAAATACTAGATGATGTCTCTAAAAATTCTTTAATCAAAGGTCCATTCTTAAAACAACGTTAATTAAAATGTACCTTTTGAAACGTGAATTTAGCTAAATTTAAGTTTTGTCCATACTATTAAATCAAATTCAATTTTTTTTTTTGTTCTGATTTTATTATTGTCATGCATATTACAGTTGTCTACTTTTCAATAACAGAATGAAAAATTAAATATTTATTCTTTATTTACAATCTTATAGGCAATCATAGTAATTGACACTAAAACAAAAAATTCAGGAATAATAAACAAGTATGGCTACCACAAAGCATTTAACACATGAAGCTAATTATTTTCATCTGCTTGTGTTTAATTGACTATATCTCCTCCTCATAATCTCATTGACTGATACATATCTATTTCAATGATCATCTAGACTATACTCCATACATAACGTTAAAGAAGTTAAAGTTAAATCAACTTAACGCATTGTACACTATTCACTATGTATTGATTATAAATAATATAATTTAAAATAATGTTTGTACACTATGTGCTATTCACTATTAGTTATGCATGACTATAAATTCAGTCTTAATGCCAGGTTCATCTAATATGAGTTGCCAGTTACAGTGAAGTTGGGGTTCAAATCTTGGACTGATGTATTTGAGGTAGTTTATCTTGAAAGTTTTCCCACTCCCATACCACACAAATGTGGATACATCCCCTTCAATTCCTACATCCAACCCATTCTTATTAGTGTGATTAAATGTGGAATTGCTGGATGAATATTAAAAACAATTTTGCGTGATTCGTTTCACGAACTTTGAACTACTTATTAGGAAAATAATCTGGTTGACATTTTTCTACTTGGAAAGATGTGTAATTACTACTCAAAATTAAAATTTTCCTCCTATTTAAAAGAACAGAAAACCACATTTTAAATCGAATGTCGGACCATTCTAGTTTCATTTAGTAGTTATTTATTAACAGCTTATGTCTAGGCTCTTTAGTGTTAACGACATTGCCTACTTTGAGATTTTGAAGCTATTTTGCGAAGCAGGTTGCATCTTGATGTACCTCAGTAGTCTAAGCACAATCACACTGACACCAATGTACAAAATAGAAAGGGAAGGAAGAAAATAGTTCACTCTGAAAGGGCTCTTTGTCTATTTGCTGATAACCGTTCCCCACTTCCTCTGACGAGTTTACACAGTCACTTTAATATTTGTGCCTTGAAAACAATAATTACTTGTGTTTTGATTTTACCTTTTTCTTATTTCCTATTCTAGATATATATGATACCACAGACATTTTTTAACCTTCATCCTGTCATGAAGACTCCTACAGGCCATTTTATTGACTAAGTCAAATAGTCTGAGTTGTAGATGATTTATAAAAAAAAATACTTTTACAAATAACTACTTAAAGATAAAAATAATTTTTTGACACTGTAGTGCTATTTTTAAGAGTTATTTAAGAATTTATGGTTTTTGTTTCAACACGCTATCTTTAAAATTTGCTGATTAAAACGTAAATTCTTTAGGCCTAGCATGGAAAGTGCTATCTTAATTACTCGTGACGTTGCAGGCAGACAACATCTTTAATTTAACTATACACGCCAATGGAGCCTCATTATTTTTTATTACAATTTACTGACATTGGGTGAGGGTTATACTAAAGTTCATACACCTTCATATACACCTGAAAAGCAGGTGTATTAATTATTTTTCTAGCTATAGCAACAACCTTTATAGGTTATGTTCTACCATGAGGGCAAATATCATTTTGGGGGGCCACAGTAATTACTAATTTATTATCACCTATCTCATACTTAGGTATTGATCTAAAACAATGAGTATGGGGGGGTTCGCAGTAGATGACACCACCTAGTTGAAGTTATAGACTTTAGTTTTTACCAGATGCATAGTAAATAATATGCTGTCTCAGTTCTAATTCTCATGTGGGCCCTATTAAATAACAATATTCTATTATATTTTGTTTAAAAAGTTTAATTTTTCGTCTCGATATTAGTTTCATTTTAAATTAGTGAAATCCATTCATTAAACCAAAAATAGATTCTAACTCAAAGTGTGCTGTAGTCCAAATTTCTTATAATTATTTTCTCATAAGTGACACCTTAGCTAGGTCAGTAGCACGTCTGCCCACTGAAACTAAGTGTTCTTGTGAAGGCCATAACTGTGAAATTGTGGGTGTCTTTTACTAAGCCCCACCTACAGACTTTGTATCCATAAGGTGCGTAGTACTCCATAAGAGATCGACTCCACACTAACAGATTGCACTATCTACATAGTCCTTATCCTTAATTCCTTAGTCCTTATCACTCCATTTAAGTTGATTCAACTTTCTAAGGACTAGTCGATACAGACTGTAAAGGACTACCAATCACAGCAAATTAAGCTTTCATGTGCATCTAAATGAAAGCACCAATGCCATTATCATAGCATTTAGACAAACTAGCTCATGTTTTAAATATATTATTTTTGACTGCACTTAACCTACCTTTCAAATTTAAACTAGCTTGGATGTTTTATCAAAATATGTTGTTCAGCTGTGATATCGCCTGCTTCATAAATGTTATCTGCTTGCGCCTAGCTCTAGAAAATTTTCTTTCAAAGAGATTGGACTTTTTTCCAACTTTCTGATTGTTTGGCGCAGTCATGTGGATATAGATACATACTATGTATATATAATTTCAATTTACAAGGACTATAAGGATGTGGAGCTTACATAGTCTGTAGATGGGGTTTAGTGGTATTAAGTATGGCTGCTGTTTGTCATAAAATTAAGTTAGGGTAAGATGCTTGTACCGACATAAAATGTGAGACTATTGATTATTTTTGTTAAATGCAACACAGTAATTTTAGCAGTGATTTAAATTGTATAGTGAACTAAAGTTATCAAAATGTGTTAAGTTATTTATCAAGATATTGCTCATGTTTGCGAGAAAATATTCTTTAAGCTGGTTCTCTGAAAGGTTGCTCTTCACACATCTTTTGGTAGATTATATTATATACAAAAATACTAGCAACAGTTTTGATATAATTTAAAAGCGAAGATAAAATGTTCACAGGCAACTTTAAATTATGTAAGTTTACTTTTTATCGTGGAAACAAAACATGATTTTAATTCTCACTTATCAATGTGGTATTGGATTAACAGTTTTTCCATTTAGTTTATATAAATATAATTCTTAGATTTTCACAAATATTATGATACAGCCTTTTATTAAAACTTTTTCATAAATATAATTATGTTGAGGAAGCGTGTAATCCTTGTTTGCAGCGCAGAGTTTCTCTGCCAAGGTCTATATGTGACCTTGGACTTTTGACTTTAAACAAATAGGCCTTATCTTTTGTCAACTGTTAAAGGTCAAGTGTTTAATTATGTACTTACTTTTAGTGTTTTGATCAAATAGTCTCTTTTATTTATTACATCGCCCGATATGAGCCACACACAGCTACCAGTCAGAAAACTTTATTAATTTAAAAATCACCATTACTATTTTATAGGTCAGTCAAACTTTAAATGTTTTAACCTTATGGCCAAGGTGACATGCATAGCGACACAGAGATTCTGGGTCACCAATATAAATAATGTGGGTTGACGTTCTACTATTTAGGTTGCAATTCTTTATTTTATATATTTCAATTTCATAAGAAGACGCTTTATCTTACCGTTATAAAAGTTACCAGATCTACTTTCCACATATCCATACGTCAGGGCATGTGTCCAACATATTAACAATTTTGGCTGCAAAAAAAATGTATTTTCTAAAAGGTCCTTTTTATGACAATCTGACTGTGACAACCTAAGCTTAAGGATGGAAATCAGCAGATTTTTTGTCCACACTAAAATAAATTGTCTTGGTAAAACGTTTAATAATAAACATAACCTGATTTTTTTTTATCGTTGTCTTACGACCTGTTCGGCTTATACACATTATGTACTAATTACACCGATGTGTTAGGGATGAGGAAGTGTACCTGCATTTGCATGGAGGGAGAATGGAAAACCACCCTCATTACACCTTATCAGGATTCGAACCCCGATCTTCCTGTCCAGATCACCACTTCAAATTGACCTTGTTGGTGATATTTTAAAACTGGTTTGATCGCCTTCAATCAACAAACAAATGTAACTTTTGTTGGATGGTGCTTCATGGCTGGGTAACGCCGTAAGACAGTGTTATGCTGAAAGAGTCAACAAAACATACAAATTAGTACACACATTGTATTTTAATTAATTCCATGCTTTTTAAATACTAAAAGAAAATTATACTTTTTCAAAATTTGGGTGAAATCTAGTTTACTTTAATATCATTAATAGGTTAAAACCCTTTACACAATCGTAAACTTATTCTATTTAAATTAAAGTGTTTGAAATCTAAGAAAAAATGGGATTGCTTATTAGAGTAAAGTTAAAAGTTAAATATACACTTAACCATACAACAGTAAACCACTACCAAGCTGATTGACCAAGTTTATAACTATTGTTTTCATTGATTCATGTATTTCTAAAATTCAAACAACTTTGTGTGTAAAATCTTGTTTTTTGGTGTCTTGATAGGAATGCTCCAATTTACTTAACCCTCCACTACACGCGTGGATACCTACAACGTTAATACACGCGTGTGGACTGTTAATTCGCTACTGTTTTACGGCAGTTTTCGGTTCAATTTCGCATTCATTAGTACTTTTGAAACATTCTTAAGAACAATTATTTTAATTTAAACTGACAACATATATTAAATAGACCCTTTCAATGTTGATTTTCTCTTCTTTTTTTTTGTCACCCCATTGTTTTAGTAACTTACAACCATGATACATTTTCTCAATAAACTCACAAGTTTTCTCCTGAACTAACTTGAGATTACAAAACATTTTCATACATAGAACATAATACAAAAATAAAAATAAATTAATGACAAAAAAAGAGTTGTAATTAAACTAAAATTACACGCATATAAACTAGTTTCTTTGCTAAGTTAACATCTCTAGGTCTTAAATACTTATCTTGAAAAGACACTATCTAAATATTGGTGCACCTGACAATTTTTTTTAACATCTCATCAGAGAAAAATAAAGCTGTAAAGCCTGTATTGGGCTATCAGCATGCAGAACACCAGGGAGGTGTTCACGTCGTCTTATTCTATAATTTTGATTTGGTGCAGAACGCCACTGAGTTCCATCTTTACCAATATAAAGCTCATTGCAATTACCTTTGTCAGCCGATTGCTCGCTATCTGAGTAATGGTCACTCTCATTGACTATATCTTCATTAGGTCCTGACATTTTCCTAAATAAAAGTGCACAAAATTGAAAGCACTAACAAAACCAAACACACACACAAAAAAAAACACGTATATACATTGCATACAAAACTCATTTGTAATAAATGTATATAGAACAAATTCAAAACTCTTACCATTTTTGAGAGTGGATATTTTCAAAAACTAATTAAATTTAAGTGAGAATTTAATTAAAATCTGTCAACAATTGAAATAATGCTATAGAAGTAATAAAACTTACCTGAAGTGTAAACGCACGAGTGCGGAGTATCGGTCAACAGTACAGAAAAAAAAAAGTATAACTGCTGCTAGCAGACTAACACGAGGCAATCTCCGATCCCACCATGCCCCTTCAGAAAATCAGTAGGGGACGCTACCAGGCGACACACATCTCAGCTCAATTTTAATAGTGGATGAGAAGAGAACTACGATCTTGCAGACTCACACTTCGTGGCGCGTATAGCGGAGGGTTAAATTAAAAGCTGGGTTGACAGTTGTGTAAAGGGCTCTATATAGATGCTAGTAAATCTCCAAAAACTGTTGACTGTTGGTACTGTTTGATATCCTTTCAAGTTTGTTACTACGAGAGTAGTATTATTTTAGTATGTGGAATCTACAGCGCAGTTATATTTAAAGTTATATCAGAGTTTTTGGTAGAAATTTGAACATCTCGAGAGAGATCATAACATATTTTTAGAATGACAAGCCATTGAAAATTTCCTGGGCATTAACTACTTTGATATCTGGCTGATATATCATTGTAATTAGCGACATAAAATGTATATAAATTAACAGGAAAAAAAAAAGAGAAATATTGTTAAAATCAGTTTTTACATATGTAAGTAATCTACTGGAAGTTATTTTTTGATGAAAATTAAAATACAGGTTGGTCAAAAAGTCAAACCGCAGTAGCTATTGGAAAACGTTTCAAATATTTATTGTTGTTTGCCATCAAAGCGAAAGATTTATTCTCTAGCAAGAAAATAGTGGACAGCATATACATATTGTGTGTAGTTTGTGTAAATATTATGTCAAATGTATGCCGAAAAGTGAAAATTCTATGTCTTAATACTAGGCCTACTGCAGAGGCAAGTTTTGATCATACTGTACTATCGTGTATGTTCCAAATTACTAATGATAATTTATAGAAGGCTATGTTGCCAATTAAAATTGGAAGTTTAATTACCAAAATTAATAATCCACCACTGTTCTACTATTCTATTCTTGTTAATATCCTGTAAGTTTTGACTTTTGTGTTGGCTAACTTAAAATAACTGTTTTTTTAAAGTTATTTTAATACAACTGGTGTCTACTGGGTCACGAAAGTCACAAATAATTGCAAATAAAAAAAAAGCCACAAAAGTCCCTGAAAAGTCATGAATTTCCTGCGCATCATAACAATGCACGTGTTGAAAATCGTGCCACCCACTACCCATGATGCTATGCGCTAGCCGCAAGTCGCCTGGTTGTTTTTACCGTGATACCAAGGATAAAGTTAATGTTCACCATCTAGTTAAAGTTTAATGTTGTGTGCGAGTGGATTATGCCTATTTCTGCATTATTTTAATGGTCCTCTGTTTACCAAAGGAATTTTGTGGTCAAAAAAGTCACTAATTTTTTGTTCTCCTTATTAAACATCATGTACAAGTTTTTCTAGAAAAAAAAACACTCCCCATTCAACTAATAAAATTAGAATGGTGTATTAATTAAGGATATCATATTCAGATGACACACTAAAAAAATTAAACACACTTTAAGTTATTACAAAATTTCTGGTCCAAGCACAAAAACAGTATCTGTAACATCTGCGGAAAATCCAAGATGTCAAGTTAATGTTGGCCCGTGATAATATATATGTTGTATTCTCAAACTATGCGCTTTTTGAAAAAAATTAGCTCTTAAAAAAACTTTTTTCTGTTTTTATTATACAAGGGGGAAAAAATCCTTTTGGGTTCAGACTTCCAATTGATTATTGCCTTATGAAACTTAATATTTTTTCTCACATGTAGTCTTTTTCTTCATCAATGTACTACCTCTTTCTGATGTTCTTCTGATCTTTCAATTGTGATTCTTCTATCTCATGATTGTCCCATTTCACAGCTCTATACAATTGTTTTGGGATCCATGGTTTCAAGTGAACGGTTGTAACTCTGTGAATGCCATATTATATTTCAATATATCATTACATTACTTTTTAAGCTTTTATATGTATCATATTTTGAAGTTAATGATGTGACTTTGTGTTGTATGCATCACTTCATTCAAATTATATTATTTTTGTGTGATTTAATAGATTGTATATTGGATTTTATTACACTTTATTTTTAAATGAGGTACAAAAGTTTATTCAAGATTCAAACAAATATTTTGAAGAATTGCCTGAGCCAATAGGAAGTTTAAAAAATATATTGTAATATTCTGTGAATAAATGATTCAGAAAAACAACCATACAGCATTTTTATTTTCTGTCAAGGTTAGGCTGCTTTCAGGGTAAATGAAGGCTACATAATAAATCCATCCATTTCCTGTGCCTTCTAAATATAATTCACCATCACTGTAATTTGCAATGTTTTGAACTAAATTAAGACTAAATAAGGTCACCCATTATTTAAACCATTTTGGCCACAGGCTTGAAACGGTTGGATATATTAAACAGGAAGATTTTTCATTAAGTTTTGGATCACAGCAAAGCTTTCTAAGTTTAATATATACAAAACCTAGGATACAATTCATTAATTCGTGTTAAAATGTAAATTTAATTCAATCACATATCTACCTTTTTAACAATTTTTCAAAAAATTCAAAAATGGGCTCCATAACTTGTGTGGTGTCTGGTTTTCTTAAATTAGCAGTGTGGACAACTTTTTTTCAGCGATGTTTTAAAACTATTCTTTAAGGAATCTGAAAATAATAATTTAATTCAAATCTTATATTTTCTAGTATTTAGAAATTAATAAGATTAAATCATATGAATTAAAAATGTTCATTAAGAAGTGTTTCCTAGATAAAGGTTAGGAGAGTTTGAATATTGATATCCCCACTTTATATTTACTGAGCAAGACCAATAATTGGCTAGTAACTAAAGAGGGATAGTCAAGTCTTGGCCAGTTTCATAGATTGAATACACCTCAAATGCGATGCTATACCAAATAAGAGAGAACACCTCAAGTCGAATGGAATGGGCAATTTTCATAGTCAGACTGAGTATGCTTCAAATGTGATGCTATACTAAATAAAAAAGAATCTACCTAAACTCTAAGGGAATGGGCAAGTTTCGGATAAAAAAAACTGGCTCGTCTAGGTATGAAACTGGCCTTTAGGCCGTAAATTCATTATTAAATTTATAATGTTGAGTTAAAAATAAGAGAGAATGCTTACTGAGTGGATTTATTATCTAGACTGATCATTGTAGATTATAAAGAGCAAAGAGAATACTTTGTGTGAAGGATTCTTTAACGGATGGAATAAAAGATTCTAACTCTTCTTTCTGATCCTGGAAGCCACTGCCACCTGTGGTGACTGCTCAAAGCAAGGTTAGGGTTATAAGAGTTTAAAGGACGGTCGTTAGATGCCTTCCCCAGTTTTTGTTTTCCACCAACCAGTCAGCAGGGAATGGTGGCTAAGAGCGCCAGTTTACTGCATTTCCTTCCCTGCAAAACTTGATTCTTTTTATGTTCTATTATTGACCAATATCTCAGCTTTATTGTAATAATAATAATAATAATGAGTAATTTTGATAGTGTTCATGTTTACAAAGTGTTCAAATAACCACCATGTTATATCTGTCGGCAACAACTTTGTTGAATCGCACCAAATTGTAAGCAATATGGCTTCCCTCGTGCTTGACCAAATGTGGATGTGTGTTCATATCCTCTGTCAAATTGTGTGAGTAGTTAACACTGATATAGGAAGGTGTCATGACCAGAAGTACAGAATCACCACTCGCCCTGGTATCAGCAAGGATACCAAGCCTACCAAAGTGGAACGACACATGCTTCTGATTTTAACCCACCACAGAGATGGAAGTAATTTGATTAAGAGCCTAATTGATCACAAGAGTAAAATGACAACCATACGAATACATATATCATGATGTATTAAAGAGTCAAAGATGGCTGTTTTATTGTTCTAATAGTTCATGATCTTAACTGATCACATATATTTCTGCATGTCCATCACGGACACTGCCTTAAAGTATTATTATTATTATTATTATTATTAGCATCACGTTTTACTACCCGATCAGGTTACACGCACTTACGCCAATGTGTAATGGTAGGGTGATTGTGAGATGAAATGGAGCAGCTACAGTTTAACGCGGAATCGGAACCACAGTGGAGGCCTGGCATTCCCTACATTCACAAGTTATGATTAATACACGTCTTGTCACAGGTGAAGGAAGGGTTTGGTCATCAGATAAATCTGTGCTGGGACCAAGGATTGAACATCGGACCCCCAGCACAGAAGTTTGACACCTTACCCCCACACCCCCAGGTCACTCATGCTGCCTTAAAATATGAGTGATGAATGGCCCCATGTATGTGACAACTCCTGGTTAGCTCAGTGGTTAAAGCATTGGCGTACTAAGCCAAAGACTCCAGGTTTGAGTCCTGTGTGTCCATTTTTCATTTAAATAAAATTACCTCGCATGGTAGGCTTCACAATCGCAGGACTGTGCACCAGCGATGCTGCTACTATGCTGTGAATACTAAAGACAAGGCCGGTGCACATTCCTGATAGTGTGACTACTACCTTTTGTCTGACATGCTAGCTCATTTGATAGCATGTTAATTTCCCGAATTAAGGGTACCAGGTTTAATTCTCAGCACAGCTGAAATATTTATAATTGGTGAGTAAATGGGGATTTCCCTTTTCACATTGATGAATTAATAGTTGGGGGCTGGCTGTTGTGTCAAGAAATTTAAATTAGTATAGAAGTTGTGTGCTGATTTAATCAGTTGGTTCAGAAAGTGCACGTTAAATACTTGAAATAATATTATCTCATGGTAAATGGAATACAGTGTTATAATAGGACAAGAGGAAAACCGGTTTGAAAAGAAATGAACAAAAAGTGACAATAAAAGGTGTGAATGTAGGGGGACATTAGAAAAAGTCTTGTGTTTTTGCAGTTTTTATATCAAAACAATTATTACTTAGGTACAGAGTTTAATTTTCTTCAGATGGTGACCTCAACATTTATTAAATAAATACTTGTCAAAGATGTCCTGGAATTTAATTACAACTTTTTCTCTTAATTTAAAGTGTTTGTAATCTAATGCTGCTATGTTAATGACAGATATTCGAGAACTGTTGATATCACTGTGTGAAGAAAATTAAACCCTATGTTTGTATTGATGCAATATTTTACTTATTTCGACCAAAAAAAAAAGTTTTGCTATCATAACTGCAAAAACACTGGCCTTTTCTTGCATTCCATACATACCCACCTTAAATTGAACAGCCCAGATAATATTTCAATGATTTAATTCAATATTAATATAATTTATATGACATTACCTTTAGCCTCAAAGTTTCAGTAGCTATTTCCACATTCTTACCCCTGATGTGCTGTTCTAAGGTAAGCTAGAGTTTTCTTTAAGAGTTCAGATGCTTGACTCCTTGAATCCCACAGTATTCGAGATATTCAAAAAGAATCATAACAAAAATATCATACATTCTTTAAATTGAAAAATGACACCTAGACACGGGAATCGAACCCGGAACTTTCGACTTATTGTGCTAATGCTCTAACCAATGAGCTAACCAGGAGTCCTCCCATACATAGGGCCATTCTTCAATCATATTTTAAGGCAGAGTCTGTGATTGGATGTGCAGAAATCATCAGCTCCATATGGGGGATCAATTAAGACCACGAGCTATCGAATAACGCAGCCACCTTTGAGCCAGGAGGGCTTTATGCTGCCAATAGTATTTACAACTGTACAAATGTGCATATCATGATGGATGAAATAGTTAAGCTATTATATATATTGTTAATTACTGTTATAGCTGGTGTTGTTTTTCAATTTAAAGAATATTATATTTATGAAAAACATTTGAAATGCTTAGTAAGGAACGTTTAAGAATATTAAGAAAAATAAAATTCAATTTTATGTTAATTTAAATTGGACAAGTTATTCTAGAATCTAGATTGATGTGAAAGAAACACAAATATGTAATATGTCAATCTAGTACAACTTGTCCAACTTAAATTAACCTAAAATTGAATTTTCTTTTTATTAATATTAATTGTTTTGAGACTATAACAGTAATTAACAAAATATATAATAGCTTCACTATTTGATCCATCATAAGTTTGTTACCTTTCAGGGTAAACAAAGAGTACCCTTGTTTATATAACAAGGAAAATGATGGAGCAAAGTATGTAGAAAAAAGACAACAGAGACTAAGAAAGAGATGGGAGGAGCAGGTAACATGGGTTTGTGTGCAGAAACAGATGGGAGGAGCAGGTAACATGTGTTTGTGTGCGGAAAGAGATGGGAGAAGCAGGTAACATGTGTTTGTGTGTAGAAAGAGATGGGAGGAGCAGGTAACATGTGTTTGTGTGCGGAAAGAGCTGGGAGGAGCAGGTAACATGTGTTTGTGTGCAGAAAGAGATGGGAGGAGCAGGTAACATGTGTTTGTGTGCGGAAAGAGATGGGAGGAGCAGGTAACATGTGTTTGTGTGCAGAAAGAGATGGGAGGAGCAGGTAACATGTGTTTGTGTGCGGAAAGAGATGGGAGGAGCAGGTAACATGTGTTTGTGTGCAGAAAGAGATGGGAGGAGCAGGTAACATGTGTTTGTGTGCGGAAAGAGATGGGAGGAGCAGGTAACATGTGTTTGTGTGCAGAAAGAGATGGGAGGAGCAGGTAACATGTGTTTGTGTGCGGAAAGAGATGGGAGGAGCAGGTAACATGTGTTTGTGTGCAGAAAGAGATGGGAGGAGCAGGTAACATGTGTTTGTGTGCGGAAAGAGATGGGAGGAGCAGGTAACATGTGTTTGTGTGCAGAAAGAGATGGGAGGAGCAGGTAACATGTGTTTGTGTGCGGAAAGAGATGGGAGGAGCGGGTAACATGTGTTTGTGTGTAGAAAGAGATGGGAGGAGTGGGTAACATGTGTTTGTGTGCGGAAAGAGATGGGAGGAGCAGGTAACGTGTTTGTGTGTAGAAAGAGATGGGAGGAGTGGGTAACACGTGTTTGTGTGCGGAAAGAGCTGGGAGGAGCGGGTAACACGTGTTTGTGTGCGGAAAGAGCTGGGAGGAGCGGGTAACACGTGTTTGTGTGCGGAAAGAAAGGTGGAAGGAAAGAAGGAAGTTGCGGGCATTTTTCAAAACTGACCCAGAGATAGGTTAGAAACAGTTGATGATGATTATGATGAATATCTGTATTTATATTTGATGCAAATTTATTTGTAAAACATAAAAAATCAAAACAAAACCATTGTCAGATGAATATGGATATAAATTTCATTACAATAGATTGTATTATTTTCAAAACTATCATACTAGCTATCAGAAAATACTTAAATTAACTTATTACATATTTTTAACATTTATAATATTTTATTTGGCTAGTTTTATTTTCCATAACTTCTTTCAAATTTACTAAAACCATTAACCATATTGGATGAGGTGTGTTAAAATCAAATGTCATAATAAAAAGACCAAGCCTGCATGAATCCAAGACTTTCTATTTCAAATTAAATTAAATTAAAATCTTTGCTTTGTAGCGCTATTCGATTTTGAATAAAATATTTAGTAAATATAATGTTTAAAATTTAATACAGATCCAAATTTAAACTAAATTATAAGAGAGAGCAAAGCTTTAAAATGTCAAAGTCGAAGCTCAAATCTCCTTCACTTAAAACTTAAACATCCACAATAACTTTCACACTGTCAATGAATTTCAAAGGAAGAAGAAAGCTTTGATATATAATGAAAATTATATGACATATTTCAACATATAACAATTTTTAGAACAGCTTCTGAACAGTATTTTAACACAGACTAGTGATAGGTTTATATTTATAATGTAAGCCCATTAAGATATGTCAGCATAAAATAATGTTTGCTTTCTTTTCTAAAACTTCCTATCCATATAGGTAAATTAATGGATAATTTACCAACTATAAGTAGTGTTTTGTGACAACAACCAAAACCATTACTTCGACTCCAGCTTTGACTTTTCTCCGCATGTTTCGAGCTAAGCTTCAATTATGTTGTGTTTAAAAAGTGAACTTTTCATACAGCTAATAAATTATGTTTATTTTAAAATTGAGTACAATAAAATAAAAGCTATAAAAACTGTGTATTTAAAAAAATAGATTGTTAATATTAAGAAATTTCCGAGTTTCTAGGATCAAGTTAAATAATGTGAGGAGATCCGTTAAAAAAACATGTAAATACAGTCAATAGCATGACATCGAATGTTTTAATGAAATGGTTGATATTATTTTAACAAAAAATCAATGTTGGTTTATATAAAAAATATTTAAATTTAAATTCATATTTTAAATCTTATAAGTATTAAAATTATATAATAATGGAAATTGATAAAAATAAAGAAATATAAACTAATAAGAGTAAATTTAACTAAGAAATCCCACCTGGGGAAAGAAGAAAAATGCGTGAAGAATCCAATGCACAAAGATAACATCTTCTTCCTCTCTTCTGTCTTATAAAGTAACCACACACAAACATTTAAACAAAAATAGAGCAATTGCGTGATTGAGGTGAAAGGTGATAACAGAGAGGATGAAATGATAAGAGGACAGCAGAGAGAGTTGTTCTATAGGTAGAAGAGAAATGCCCTTGAAGTGTAAGGTGTTTGTTGGTACAGGGCATTCTTTGTACCCATTGTCACATATGCAGCAGAAACATGGACAATGAATGTAAGAGAGACCAGGAAAGTGGAGGCCATGGGAATTAAGTTTGTAAGGGGCATGTTAGCTGTCACGAGGAGAAACAAGATAGGGAATGAAGTTATCCGGGAAAGAGTGGGAGTACTGGGAGCACATGAGTTAGAAGAGGAAGCAAGACTGAGATAGTATGGGCGTGTAATGAGGATGAAAGGAAAGGATGCCAAAGAAAATTATGGAAATGAAATATATAGGAAAAAGACCGCAAGGGAGGCCAAGAAAAAAAAATGGGAGCAGAAGATATCATAAAGTGTGCAAATAAGAGGAAAAGAATGGAAGACATAAAAAGAGGAAGAGTAGTGAAAGGATAGAGGAAAATGTAGGCATTTTATTAAACTGGCCCTGTCCCAGACCGGAAACAGTTGATGATTAGGAGTAATATTTCAGTATTGTTGCCGTTATCAAACAAAACAAAGCGAAGAAGAAAGACACTTCACAAAAAAAAAATCTACTCAATTTTGAATTCTTAAAGAAACTGTTTGAAACAGTTTAAAGTGTATTTCTTCTTTCCTGTTTTTTTATTATTATTTGATAAAGGCAATAATGACAAAATATTACTCTATTTGTGTTTAAATGTGTGTGTATAATTTTACTATAGATCATAGAAGATGTCACTTTTATGCATTGGATTCTTCCCAAATTTTTCCTCTTTCCATTAGTAGGCTTTTTCATAAAATGTTCCCTTATTAGTTAATTTTTACCTATTTCCATTTAAAAAAATAATAGTGTAGCCATTGGGCCTATTCATTGTTAAAAATATTAAGATAAGGAATTTTGAATTGAATACATGTATTAGTTAATTCAAATTTGAAATATCAAGGTTTTACACAGGCTTAAAAGTGAACAGTAAAAACTAAGAAATATTTAATACCATACATTACAACCAGAAACATGTTTATTCAGCAACATTTTGTATGATGGGATTAAGGCATGGGGCGATTGTAAATGTTCTTTTAAGCGGTGTATTAAGCAGTCTTCACAATTAAATAACATTTCAGGAAAAATTTGTGCTTATTTCCTTCTCTGTATTCACAATAATACACAACTAATAAAAAACTAAGTAGAAATGCTAACATTTACACACTAACAATAAAATATTGTACATATGTATAATTTTCATATATTTTTTGAATAGGAATTTAATATTTACTTAAAATCCTACATCAGTGTACATGTACAACAAAGTAGAAACAACAATAATAAATGGCTTAACCGCATAAACTTACACATATTTCCCCCTTCATCCTAGCCTTCTCAATGTAATATGACAGCCTGCTATCATGATCGATATCATATATAAAAAATAAACACTTCTACTAAAATCTTACAATGGTTTTACAAAAACAAAACCATAACTACAGAGAGCATTCTTTCTTCAAGGCACAAAACCATCCTTAGCAAGCATTTTTTTAAAGCTAACAATTCGCAAATATACAGCATTAAGATTGAGCAGTCTCTTTTTTCTGTTAAAATTTGTTTGTATACAGTGTCTTTAATTAGTTATTATTGCCCATGTCAAGAAAGGCATCAGGGGGATGGAAAAAAAAACTCACACGGTTGTAGTTAATAAAACTGACAAATTTTCACTCTGCTGGCAGGATATATTTTTGTAGAGACGGACAGTAAAATTCACACGCAGTCAAATCCAAAATAATCATTTAGTTCTAGGTGCAGCAAGCACACTTTATTCCACTTGATTGTGATGAGTTTACCTGAAACTGTAGAATTAGAATTATTTTGAATGACAAGATGACCAAACAGATGATAAATTCAAAACTGTTTAGATAATTAGTATTACCATTGTTAAAATGTTCATGTTTTAACAGTAAACCTTTAAAGAAATATTTACTTTGGAAACGAATTTTCCAACTCAAAATCTAATAAAAGAAAGAGTTATGTTATCTGGTTAATTTATTTTGGAACTGCGTCTAATCAATTTGGGTTATACGCTTATGTACTAATTAAGCTAACTAGTTAGGGATTGGGAAGGTTTAATTCAGGGAAGTTTACCCGCATTTGCATAGATAGTGGGAAAACCACCCTCAGTTCAACTGACCAGGATTAAACCATGATCTCCCAGTCATCGTCAGTTTAGTATAGTGCGAGAGTAGCGCCTTAGACCATGCGACCACCAAAGTGGGTATCTGGTTTGATTAAAAATTTAAAATAGGTCAGATTAGAGTTCCCCCAAAATTAGATATCAAATTAATCACAGACATCTCATAGTCAAATTTGGCTTATTAGTTTGTTTTTACTATCTGCTTACTACTTGACCATTACAGTTATAATTTGTCATTTAGAGCAATTTATTTCAGCGGGATGTAACTAGCTATGTTAGTTCTTAATCACACTCACCCCCTGAGATACCTACTGCATGTTAGGCCCCCCCAGTCATGTTGAGGTCAAGGTCACAGATCCAACTCTTTAAAGTAATGGCGGCAGCAGAGGGACGCCAGTGAAATGGGCTGGTCACATCTATAGTGCAATTTCAGGTCTGATTCCGACAGCCGCTCATAGGCAGATACGTATTCACGATCAAAAGCAGCTGGAAATAGGGGAGAAGAACACTAAAAATACGTCAGAAAATAAATTATTTTTAAATAACAATCCAATAAATAAAGAGACAAACTCTAGTGACTTATACATAAACTTGTGGTTCAAATTGAAATATTTCAGGGACTGGTAATAATACTACCTTGGTCGATGTTGTCCCGCCCCATCACAGTGAATGCCAGGAACAGAATGTCCCTGTAGAGGGAGTGGGTGCGGTTAACACCTCGGCCCTTCAATTTCTGTCGCTCGGTGGCCAGCTTTTTGAGAGGCTCAAGTAGATCGTTCCCACGTACACTTGAGATTACCATTTGCAATACACTGCCAACCATATAAACCGAATTAAAATAGCCCGAGTTAAAGAAAAACCATTCTTTTGTTAATTTCCACTTTTATAAGGGCTGTATTATATTTTGAAAATTTCCGTGTCCAAATAAATAATAATGTTTAGTAATGAAAGAAGGTAAAGAAAAAAGGGATGAAAACATATTGAAGGGCACAAGCACAACATAGCTTTTACTATTAAATAAAAAACATAATTCATATTTCAAATTGTTGCCTCTTGAAGAAATTCTATCATTACTGCTCAATCACTCAACCTAGCTTTTATTCTATCAGGAGTTTGGGCTGTAGCGATCAATTTTTTTCAAGAGGCATCCAATCCCCCTTTGTCCAGTGGCAGCAATGAAAAATGTAAACTGTGGTCCTCTTTTCAGTGTAAAAGCCATGTTGTGTTTGTTTCCTTATGTGTTTCTATATATATTTCCTATATTTTCTTCCTAATACAATAAAATATACCTCAAAAAGAGCTTTAAGAAATTAAACTTTTCATAGGAATCGACATCGGTCCATTTATATTAATAAGAAGAGAGTATATTTGTCTGTCATGATCAGTGTGCAATATCTACCGCAAACATAAAAGATAAAGACAATAAATTAATCCTTTGTTAGTATAAAAGTACTAGAAAGTGTTTACTTACGATCGAGGTAACGTGGTTCTGTCTGTGACAAGTGCGTTGATTAGATTGCTGTGCTGCTCTTTTTGCTGCCAAAGTACGTACATGGGCTGTCCAACCTGTATATCGTAAAGTAAAATATATCATCTCACTACAAAATAAAAACCTAAGAAAAATATATTTATATTTTCTTCATTTTGAGTTGAGCTTAAGTGAGCTTCTCAGAAAACTACTGGTCATCGAGTTGAGTCAAGCTTGAATTAAATAAATTAATACTTTTGAAACATAACTAAACCCTGATTTTTATTTTTAAGCTGCTAACACTGATTGAAAGACACTAAAATTCAGAATTCTAGAAAAATATCTTATTTGATTAATTAATTAAAAAGTTCATCTAAAAAGTTATCAAATGTTTCCAATGATACTTCCTTATGAATAAGTCTATAGTTTCTCTATAGAATACTGATTGAACATACTAAGAGTAGGGATCTGCAAGTACCTGGATTTCAAGTCAACCTTGTCATTAAAGCTCCGGATTGAGATAAAAAGTTTTGTAAGGAAGACATTTTCAAGTTTCCTCTTGATGTATATATAAATCCATTTTTAAAGCACAATGTTAAGAAAAGGCTATTCAATTTAGATAATATAAGCAGTTTTATTTATAAATCAATTGATAACTTAGAAAACTGTTTAGATTAATATGTAATTTCACATTAATAATGTAATAGATCTCTA
The DNA here is from genome assembly GCA_902141385.1 of Timema californicum. Lineage (NCBI taxonomy): Eukaryota > Metazoa > Arthropoda > Insecta > Phasmatodea > Timematidae > Timema > Timema californicum. Next base: position 114,338 of record CABFOW010000569.1, read on the forward strand.
AAACAGCTTTCAACAGGTAAATCAATTTAATATTTTTGTTCATTTTGAATTATCCTCAATCGAAGTTTCATTGCCATGACAAGTCAATGAAAATGTGAATGAAAATATAAACAGCTAAATAGATCACTAAATACTTCAATAATAATTATTTTTACTATATTTACATGTTACCTTTCTAAAATTATAATTTCAGTTAGATTAAAAATTTAACATTGAGAATATTTATTGATTGTTTTTGAGCTAAAGTTAGTTATTATTATTAGCACCACGTCTTACTACCCGTTCGGGTTATACGCACTTACGCTAATGTGTAATGGTAGGGTGATTGTGAGATGAAATGGAGGACCTACAGTTTAACTTGGGATTCGAACCACGGTGGAGGCCTGGCATTCCACACATTCACAACATGTGATTAATACACGTCTTGTCAGAGGTGAAGGAAGGGTTTGGTAATCAGATAAATCTGTGCTGGGACCGAGGATTGAACCCCAGCCGCCAGCACAGAAGTCTGACACCTTACCCCTAGACCACCAGGTCACCCTCAAGTTAGTTAAAAATTGTATTAATACACTCAACTACAAAACTAGCATTAGTTACTAATCAATTACAAAATTATGTTGGTTAACCTGTCTTAAATCACTGTTGATCAACATCACAATAATCATTTAACAAAACTTACCCTAGTTAAATTTAAGAAACTCGAAACAGTCGATGACGAGTAGTGCCATTTATATGTTCCCGATTAAATTACAGTAATTTGAAAATTTACATAAAACGACACACATAAGCTAATACATTATTTATAACTAGGAAATGTTATTTTCCCACGTGGCACGTTTTGATTCAAAGCCAAACCCTGGGAACAAAACACTTTCATGGTAAAGCCTTAGCATGTTAATACCTCTTCATGAAGCCGAGAGTTGTCCCACAGACTACGAACAGCAACATTTCGATGGTCACAGTTGGCCCAGGAGGCGTGGACTGTTTGCCCCTTGTTGACAGTCGCAGCCTGTAGGCTCAAACCAGGTAAGTGGCTCACCACGTTGATCCGCTGGAATACCCACATCTGGCGAAAATGGACAAAGTGTCAGTGGGTCAACTTCATAAATCACGCACACCTCATGTGTGTGGGTTCAGGAATTATGCTTTACCAAGAAGAAGAAAAAGCTTGCTTCATCCATGTCCGATATATTATAGCCTATATTTACCATGTTCCAGTAAATAAACAAATAGGCTGTACTTAGCATGATCATGTAGATAATAGCATGTATTACCAAGTTATTATTGGCAAGCAAGTTCCCACATACTGCACACCTAAGTTTACTAAAACTAATCGAGAGAAATTATGACTATTATCTTATACATCTATAATCAAGAATAATGGGAACACAAATGAACAAAAGTTAATATGAGGACGGAAGATGGAAATAAAACAAATATTACCAACATAATAAAACAATGTATAGCAACACAACCTCTAAATGATTTATTTCACAAATCTAATTAAGTCCAATATCATGGGAAAAGATCCTAGTCTTCACTGCTTCAAGCGGTTTAGTAAGTATATCTGCTATCATGTTCTCACTTGGACAGTACTTTACATTAAGCTCTCTTACATGTTTTAAATCACAAACAAAATGGTACAAACAAAATGGTACTTTGTCTTTATATTTTTGGTATGTTTGTTCACTTTTTCACTGTTGAGGAGGTTTCACTAACGGTTCATGCAGGTCATTCAACAGTCTCCCAATCCACATTGCTTCCTGTGCGGCTTCAGCAAGTGCCACATATTCCAATTCAGTTGAAGGTAATGTAATTGACTGTTGCTTCCTGTTTACCCAGCAGATAGTTCCTCTGTGTAGAAAAAAAACAATATCCTGTGTTCAATTTCCTGTTGATTTGGTCTCCACCCCAATATGAATAGTGCCACATATTCCAATTCAGTTGAAGGTAATGTAATTGACTGTTGCTTCCTGTTTACACAGCAGATAGTTCCTCCGTGTAGAAAAAAAACAATATCCTGTGTTCAATTTCCTGTTGATTTGGTCTCCACCCCAATATGAATATCCAATGAGTTGGTTTGACTATTGTCTGGTAGACACACCGAGCTTTAGTTTCTTATCTTTTGTGGTCTTCAAATAACGAAATATGTGTTTCACTTCTTTCCAATCCCTTTGCAGTGGTTTCTGCACCTTGTGCACTAATATGGACGTGCTGACTGCAATATCTGGCCTCGAGTGGGTGGTCAAGTACAATAGTGATCATATCTCACTTCTATAGGTGTCGTTTGACTGCACCGATTCCTTGATTTCTCTTCTTTATTGGTAGCCAGGATCCATTGGAATGCATGATGGTCTGCTGTCTTCCGGTTTAAACTTCTTCAGTTTCACTTCAATGTAGTCATTCTGATGTGCATATAAAATACCATCTTCATCACCTTCCAACTGCATTCCGAGGTAGTATTTCAGTTCCCCGAGATTCTTTACTTGAAAGTGTTTTGCTAAAGTACACTCCAAATTGTTTAGTGGCTCATTTCTTAAACAGGCTGTTATCAAATCATCCACATAGTGTAGACCCAAACCTTAGTTGTTTTGTGTGCAAGCATGGGTCATTACACTTCACCTGAAACCCTCTTTGTCAAGAACGTTGTTTAATTTCTTGTTACATTCTCTTGCACCTTGCTCAAGCCCATAAATGTTCTTAGTAAGTTTACAAACACAATTATCTTCACCATTTGTGTATCCTTCTGGTTGTCACATATAAACTTCCAAATCACAATTGAGATATGCTGTCTCAATGTCATAATGATATACTTTCATTCCTCTTTTCCCAGCGTTTTTAAGTAGTGTTCTGAGTGTAGTTTGTTTATAGACGAGTGCAAATACTTCATCATAGTCACAGCCATACCGTTGTGAGAAACCTTGTGCCACAAGACAAGCTTTGAAATGGTTCACTTTGCCCTGGTTATCACACTTCCGTTTGTACATCTACTTGCTTCCGAATACTGTCTTACCTGGAGGTAGGAAGGTGAGTTCCTATGTATTATTTTTCTTCGTGGATTCAATTTCTTCATCCATTGCTTTATTCCATTGAGATGCGTCAATACTATTCAATGACTCTTTTCTGGATTTGGGTTCCACATTTGGTGTAATTACCTTATATACAGTTTCCAGTAACCTAATGGGTGGCAATCCTTTGTTAGCTCGCTGTGAATGTCTTGTTATGGATGGCTTCTCTGGGATGACGATATCTTCTCCTTCAGATGATATGGTTAGGGTAGATTTGTCGGGTTCTTTTGACTTTAGTATAATCACTGTAGAATCTTTACCTTCTTCATCCGTTTTCAGCCCAGCATTGGACTGGGTGTTTATTTGTAATTTTGATATTGCACTCCATTCATCAACACGTTTTGTCCCATGATTTTTATTCTCAATGAATTTTACATCACGGCTGACTCGTATTACATTACTATAAACGTCGAGTAATAATCTATGCCTTCAAACATTCCTAATAATAGATAATAAGCTGTACTTACCATGTTCCAGTAGATAATAGCTTGTATTTACAATGTTCCAGTAGATAATAGCATGTACTTACCATGTTCCAGTAGATAAGAGTATGTACTTGTCATGTTCCAGTAGATAAGAGCCTGTACTTACCATGTTCCAGTAGATAATAAGCTGTACTTACTATGTTCCAGTAGATAATAGCATGTACTTACCATGTTCCAGTAGATAAGAGGCTGTATTTACCATGTTCCAGTAGATAATAGCCTGTACTTACCATGTTCCAGTAGAGAATAAGCTGTACTTACCATGTTCCAGTAGATAATAGCATGTACTTACCATGTTCCAGTAGATAAGAGTATGCACTTGCCATGTTCCAGTAGATAATAGCCTGTACTTACCATGTTTCAGTAGATAATAGGATGTATTTACCATGTTCCAGTAGAGAATAAGCTGTACTTACCATGTTCCAGTAGATAAGAGTATGTACTTACCATGTTCCAGTAGATAAGAGTATGTACTTACCATGTTCCAGTAGATAAGAGTATGTACTTACCATGTTCCAGTAGA
>CABFOW010000569.1:121652-161344 GCA_902141385.1 Timema californicum
CCCCCCCCCCCCCCCCCACACACACACACACACACACACACACATGACATTTTGAGCTTAATCTGTTTAGATAGCACATGCACTAGTAAGTATTGTTTGGGTACTGCAAAATCATTGGCGCACGTAATATAATTGGTGTATGGAATGCCCATTTTTCCAATATGAAGGCAAAGCCGAATCAAAGTTTGGACATTTTTGTTGATGATTTATTTTGATAAAAAAATAAATTATCCATATTTATCTAACTTACACACCAAATATTACTTACAAAATATTGTTATTTGTCTTAATCAATAAATAAAATACTCAAACATTTAATTCAATATCCATAGATTTTTTAATGATGTGAACCTTGGATGCTGTGATAATAAGAGCAGAGAGTGACATTTTTTTTTTATATAAAAACTCTGTAGCTTTTGAAACCAGAATCTTTTCGAAGCAAAGTCGAAGCTGTCAAATATTCAAAGCAAAGTAAAAGTTTTCAAAGCTTTGCACATCCCTCGGGGTTTTGGGCTGTGGAGTCTGAGTCGGAAGCGATTTCGGGTGAAGTCGGTAAAAACGTACAGACTCCGACTCTCGCTTCAAAATAAAAACTTATAATACTATTACAATATATGGTAAATGTAATTGTATAATGCAATATATGGTAATTATATTGTATTGTAATTGTATAATTTTTTTATTCTTTATGGCCAATATTTGTGATATGGATTGACCAATGATCAATTTACTCAAATATAAAATCCCAATGTCAAAGAAGATTCATATGAAGTCATCTGTGTTTGAGCATTTTACTGCAGTTAATTTTTTATACTAATTAATATACTTTAGACATTTCTGAAGGAGTCAGAAAGTAGAAAAATAGAGGAGTTTGGGTTAAAGGCTTGGCGTAACAACTCCACAGCCCTGGTTTGTAATAACACCCACCATATCCCACGTTCCGTAGAATACCCACCTAAATTTGAAAGCTGAGAGAGTGAACTTTTGTTGCCCTTGTTTGTAAAGACACTCTCTTGACTCACGGCCGGCACCATCATGACCTGCCCTCGATAGTCCAACACTGTGACCATCAGGAAAGGGACGGTCGCCTTGTTACAAAACTGACACCTAAAACAAAAACATAAAGGTGAGCTCTCATTTATTTGCAAATGGCCAGTGCTGGTTTCAACAAGAGGATGTTAGTGATTGTCAAACTGAACCTATAGATGAGAAAGAAACTGGTGTAGCATATGGAGAGTCGCTTTGTTATGGAGCTGAAACAATGAACCTGAAGAGAATAGAGAGGGTAAAGTAGACAGAGTGGCTAGCTAAAGTAGAAGTCCTAAGAAGAGAAAATAGAAAGATAACCATTTTGCAGGTGATTCTACAAAGAAAGGCCAAATGGATGAGTCAAACTATGAGAAGTATGTGTGTGCGAAGCCCATTTTTTTAATTTGAAGTGAATTTGAATCGAATATAAGAAATATTCTTGAGGCCAAATCGAGGTAAGAATAGTTTTTGTTAACTGTTTTATTCTTTAAAAAAATATGATACTGTTACTATTTACACATTTGTATGCCCTAAAATTAGTTGGAAAAGCGACTTGGAAATTAATTACTTCAATTTGCTTTTTTTAATGCAAATTAATTTATAACAGTCCAAAATGGCAATAATTAACCATCAATTGAGTATTTTAGCTGTCGTCGTCTTTTTCCTATATACTTCATCTCCATAATTTTCTTTGGTATTGTCTTCTTTCTCATCCTCATTTCATTATCATACCATCTTATTCTTGGTTTGTTTAACTATATCATGCACTCCCTGTACCTCTCCTCCTCTGCTCCCCTCTCTCTAGGATAACTTAATTCCTCATCTTGTTTCTCCTCGTGACAGCTGATGATCTCCTCACAAACTTCTCCCCTTTAAAAGTCTCTCTTAACAGGCAATGGCAATGTGTCTGCTGCATAAGTGACAATAGGTACAAAGTACACCCTAGCAGGTCTCTTACACACCTATAGTAAAACTCACCCTGGTGTATTGGTGAAGCTTCAAAGACAGAAATTGATTTGAAGTGAAGTCAAAGCTGATGTTTGTTTCAAAGCCAAGTCAAGATTTCGAAGTTTCACACACCATTGCACAAAAGTAAAAACAATAAAAAGTCCTTTCCTACCTAAAGCAGAGTGTATATGATGAGTTTACTAACTTTGTGTTGAGATTAGAATCTTCAGGTGACCACCCAGCCATTATTTCCTCGTCGTAGAGGGCAGATCCACAGTTATGGCACTTGGAGCATGTCGTCATCAATATCTCTAGAGCCACTGGAGCTTTGGGGTCTCTACAAAGTCAACAGAAACACACTTTTAAAAATTGTAACCGCGAAAACATGCACGTACTCACACACACAGTGTTTTTAACATAGCAATGATTTGTTTAAACTTTTGGTTCCTTACCATTTTTTTCACTTAGATAAAGTTCACATTACCTAAATATTACAATGGGGCTAAAGTTTGCATCTATCTTCCTTATTTACATAGACAAGAAACAATGAAATATAGTGTTACTGTCACATGTCTGATTATTTGGTCATTCACTAGCTAAGCTTAAAACAAACAGTGAAGTCATAAGGGCCCAATTAAATTATTAGTAATAAATTTTAAAATTACACAAGGACATGAGTGAAGAATGACCGTGAGTACAAAACAAATCCTGGATAGCTTAGTGGTAGAGCATCAGAATGCTAAGCAGAGGGTCCCAGGTTTGAGAGAATTATAATCATTAATAGAAAAAAAAATTCACCCTTGATGCACCTGCTCAGAATTTGAACCCCAGTCTTGTGAGTTAAAATAATCATGATCATGATAATTGATCTAAAATTATATTTATTAATATTTCATGCTATACTTTAATACCCACTGTGTTTACCCACCTCGGTGGTGTAGTTAGCTAACACACTAGTGTTGTATTGAGCTAGACTGCATAGGACGGGGAGATCGAGGTTCAAATCTCGCTCGAGTAAACTAGGGGTGGTTTTCCCTAAATGATTTTCCACTCTTCCTCCATGAAAATGTGGGTTCACTTCCTCTATATTCAACCTTCCTAATTCCTAGTCCATTAGCGTAATTAGTACTTAAGCGTATAGCCCAAACGGGTAGTAAGACACAGTGCTAAAAGAAACTACCCACCGTGTAAGCGCATCTCGGGAATACAAATTTTCTGGGAAAAGCTGAAGTTGGGATGACGCTAGAGAGCCTGTGAACAAAATAAATCATGTTTCATAACAATTTATTATTTACATGTTTTGAGCTGGAACTAGGAGTGTGCAAAGATTCGAAACATAGGCTTGGGCTTTGAAACAAATATAAGCTTCAAATTCGTTTAAAAAAATATTCGATTTTGAGTTTGTTTGGATTTGAAAAAGTGGACTTTGCGCATCCATATCTTAGCACTTTTAGTGCCACGAACTGATCTGATCGGCTCCGCTTACTACCGTTAAAAGTGCCAGAGCTAAAGAGGTTGACTTTCCATATTTGAGCTAGTTCTCGCTTTATCTGATAGATAAGTGTAATAGTGTCATATATCACTGGAAAGAGAACATTTCCCCCTTTTATTTATATATGGTTGGCAACAAAAATCAACCTTAAATAGTTGTTATTGGAACTGGAAGTTTAGTACATTTACAATGGGACGGTAGCGTATTCAATGTGCTAAGTGCAACGCCGATTTCCGTATGAGCTCCATGGAAAAACATAAGTGTGGCTCACTTTCATACTGATGTATATAGTTTTGTAAACAGTTTTCCAATGTACGGTTTAAATTGTACTGAGTTAAAAAAACTATTTAGATTTTCAGGTTATGCCATGTGAATAAAATTATTTCTTTACCAATGTAAGTAAATAAACGTAATGACTTTATAAAAATTATATAAGATTTTTTTATTGTCAAATTATTCATTATTAAAGGTTTTTTGAAAAACGCATTCATTATGTGTAAGCTTAAATATTTAGTCATGAGGTAAGCAATTTAATATATCTTGCTGTAAAGTGAGCAATAATGACCAAAAAATATCTAATGTAAGATATCAAATAAAAATTCCTGTTTTTATTTATGATAATATATATTCAAAACTTTATTTTCTTATATAAAGCTAAATGCACGACACTAAAATAATAATGAAATGTATAGATAATATCTTTTTAAATATAGCTTTAGTTTTGAAAAAAATTAAATCTAAAATTCAGAAATTGAATAATTTTAATCAAATTAAATTTATCTACTATTATTAAAGAACAATACATAAGGATTAAAATGAATATAGAAATCAAAATAAATGCTTCATAAATAAAGGTTTGGTGAATTTTCTTACTAACTCTTATAAAAATGAGGAAATAGTTGTGGCATTCTTGGCACACAAAATCTAACAGGCCTCTGGCATTCTTTGCGCACGAATTCTGGATTGGTGTGGCACTAAAAGGGTTAATCCTAATTATTAATTTCCTTTTCATCCTATTTCTCGCTTTTATTTCCCTCTTTTAAGGAGTTGTGATGCGCATTTCATACTCCCATCTGGACAGTAGCGGATTTAGGCTTAGGCCCGTGAGGCCCGGGCCTAGGGCGGCAAATTTTGAGGGGCGCCAAAATTTTTAAGATGAGTCCTCAAACCTAAATCCGCTACTGCATATGGAGTTCTAATAGATGGTGCAGGTCTGTCCTCACTAAAAGTAGAGATTGTCTGCTATAGGATGCTTACATCCTCTATAGCCAGACAGTTGATAGATGCTGAACTGGAAGGCTTGGGTATCGATTGATTTTTTTAAGCGACATTAATTATTTTTTGTTCATTTGCAACAATGTAAAATGTGACCTCATTTGGTTTTGAGAGCCATTTGTATTTTCTCCTCTTATTTGTTCTTATCGCTCTATACTGTACCTTCTTACATAAATAATATTTAATGTTGATAAGAGAGTTTCATATATTAAATATAGATGAACAATCTCCACCAAACGAAACAAAACCAATGTTAATAAATGGATACTATAATAGAAATAAGGAAAATGAACCACACATAAAGGTACAAACATTAACACATATTTACAAACAATTCAATATTTTGATGCAACATGAAATCTTCCTCGGAAAGTAGCAGAGGAAGATGTGGCAGTGAAATATTGGAGTGTTAGTGAATATGTCTTAATGTTTATACTTTTATTTGTACTTAGTTTGATATAATTATTCTATTATATATATAAGGTGATATAACATGAGTATCGACACTCGGGTTGCAAATAATTGTAATTACAGCAGTGACCGTTTGGAGGAGACCACAAATCGGTTAATTTAAATTTGCTGAAAAATGACTCTTAGACATGAGAATCGAACCCAGAACCTTTGGATTTGCAGGCCAATGCTCTACCACTGAGCTATCCAGGATATGTCCCGCGCTCAGGGTCATCCTTCACTCATGGTTTAAGGCTGAGTCCGTAACGGATGTGTGGAAATCGGCAGCTACATATAAGTAACCAATAGTATCATGAGCTATCAGATACCCCAACCATCTACGACTTGGGAGGGCTGTTAGGCTACCAAGTATACAATACAACAAATCCATCGCAGACTCAGCCTTAAATTATGAGCGATGAATGTCTCCGAATAAAGGACAAATACCGGATAGCTTAGTGGTAGAACATTGGTGCACTTAGCCGAGAGTCCCAGGTTTGATTCCTGTGTCCAGGTGTCATTTTTTCAACTAATATAAATTAATAACTATAACATATTAGAATCACTAAATTTCCCACATATAACCAATGTTAAGAATAGGCAGGGGAGACTTACCAAGAGGCTGGAGGTTAGAGGCACTTCCTTTCCGACTGCCTTCCCCGAACAAGTCAAAAAAATTGTTCCCCCAGTAATCCAGGTGCATGTGAACAGCCAAGGGGGAGAACTCATTGGAGATTCTGCGCACACTTTCTGTCGTCGTATCTGCAGTGTCCCCCTCACTGTAGAGGCTATCCCTGTCACCGACGCGGCCGAGTCTAATAAAAAAAAACCTCCGTTAGTCATTGGCTATTCACATTCAAATATACATAGCAAAGCTTAGAACAGTCTCACAGGTGTGTGGGTAGCTTTGAGAATGGGGCTAGGAAAAATATTAGCTTTGACCTTGCTTTGGAAAAAAAAAATCTGGCTTTGACAATTAGAAAACTTCACCAATAAAAATATTGACAGTTAAAATATTGTCATTAGCACTTGTTGTATACAATTAATATTCATATGAGAAAATCCGAAGTACTTAAGATAATTAATTGGATTGTATCAGATTAGAATGAAATAATTACAAACAACTTCGAGATAATCAAGTCCCGGATTATTATGACAAATCAACCTTATATATCACAGACAGTGCTTATATGTACATAAACTCTGTTCATGATCCCCTTGTAGTGGATATGTATTTTTATATGTGCGTGTTTGACTACTTAGCTAAGGGTCACGGGTTCAATTCCTGGTATAGGCAAAAAAATTATCATTGATAAAATGTGGGTTAATCCTTACACAGTGATGAATTAACAGCCAGGGACTGGATAGTCTTAAGTTAGATTATAAAGCATATGAAGCTTTTATAGGTCTAGCAAGCTGGTAGCGGAATATATATGGCTTGAATAAATAAATGGTACAGAACTCTGCACGAACTTTCTCGCTCTATTGTTTGAAAATGAAGACATTTTACTCAAAACTCGTAATATATGTGAAACGAAATAATATACACCAGCAAACCCAAGCATAAATGGCACTATACTTTTGCAAAACTTTTTTTTTAGTTCTGGTTTTAAATTTTATAATTTTGTTTTTAAAGAATTAATGTCCTCATTTGTATGTTTGGACCGATAAAAAAAGATCAACGTTGGGTCCACAAGGGTCAACACTTCGTATTAAAATTTCAACTTCTGGCTAATTTTTTTTTACATTTTACTAGGTGTTGCAAACCTTCATGCCATCACGTTGCTATAAAATTCCTCATTTATACATTTTGGCCAATAAAAAATGTAAATATTGACTATTGAGTCTAAAATGGATATAGATCATTGTTGTACAAACATTATAATATTCATATGAGAAAATCCGAAGTACTTAAGATAATTAATTGGATTGTATCAGATTAGAATGAAATATTACAAACAACTGCGAGATAATCAAGTCCCGGATTATTATGACAAATCAACCTTCTATATCACAGACAGTACTTATATGTACATAAACTCTGTTCATGATCCCCTTGTAGTGGATATGTATTTTTATATGTGCGTGTTTGACTAATTAGCTAAGGGTCACGAGTTCAATTCCTAGTATAGGCAAAAAAAAATTATCATTGATAAAATGTGGGTTAATCCTTACACAGTGATGAATTAACAGCCGGGGACTGGATGCTGTGCCTGTTCTAGTCTTAAGTTAGATTATAAAGCATATGCAGCTATTAGAGGCCTAGCAAGCTGGTAGCGGAATATATATGACTTGAATAAATAAATGGCACAGAACTCTGCACGGACTTTCTCGCTCTATTGTTTGAAAATGGAGACATCTACTCAAAACTCGTAATATATGTGAAATGAAATAATATACACTAGCAAACCCAAGCATAAATTGCACTATACTTTTGCAAAACTTTTTTTTTTTAGTTCTGGTTTTAAATTTTATAATTTTGTTTTTAAAGAATTAATGTCCTCATTTGTATGTTTGAATCGATAAAAAAATATCAACGTTGGGTCCACAAGGGTCAACCCTTTGTATTAAAATTTCAACTTCTGGCTAAATTTTTTTATATTTTACTAGGTGTTGCAAGCCTTCATGCCATCAAGTTGCTATTAAATTCCTCATTTATAAATTTTGGCCAATAAAAAATGTAAATATTGACTATTGAGTCTAAAATGGATATAGATCATTGCTGTACAAACATTTCTCCTAAGAGATTTAAGGAAAAACAACATAAACTTTTAGAGACTTACTTATATTTAATTACTCTATTGCATTGGAGAATTATTGCGTTAAAATTAAGTAGTATCTCTTTACAACTAAAGCTCATAAAATTGTATCAATATATTTGCCAATATCTCAGAAACTGTTGGATTTATAAAAATATATTTCATATAAAAGTTTTTTATTTTTAATAGTACTACAATTTTGCAATGATAAGTTATTTAGTATCTCAAATAGTTGCGGAAATATTGAAATTTCATGGTAAAATGAAAATATCCAGTTTATTTATAATCTTAATCAACACCTGGATACTAATTTTAATCAAAATCGTTTGTCGATTTTGAGAAAATCTATTTTTTCTCTTTTCGCCCTTTCTTAAACCACTCTTAATTTTAAGTTTAAACAGACACATAGACAGATGTCAAAATCTATCAACATTTTAGGTTAGATTTTCTTTCGCAGTCTCAATACTTTTGCCTTTTGTGTTTGAAAAGTTAAAAATATATATATTTACATATGGCTTGAAAGTTATTGGTTTTATAAACATATGCTTCTTATAAAATATTTGTATTATAAAGAGACCAACATATTTGTAATGATAAGTACTTTCATATCTCAAATAGTGTAGAAGATATTATAAAATAAGATAATTTACACATCAAACCGGCTACCTTAAAGTTGTTTTGCCAAAATATTGAGAGAAGCCATTTTGTTTGGAATATTTATAAATGTTTAAAAATGAAATTTAACCAAAATCGTTAAAGCCCGATTTTTTCTCTTTTTGCCTTTAAGTAGACTACCCTTAATCTTAGGGTTAGATATCCAATTCCAAAAAACTCTCATGGCAACCCTATGAAAACCCTAGATACCATGTTTTAGCCCAATCAGTAAGATAGTTTAGGCTCCAGTTGGAAGTAAAGACAGAGAGACGGAAAGTCAAAAACCACTTTTTTGGACTCAGGGGATCATGAAATGTCAACATTCATCAAAATCTTGAGTTATATTTTTTTGACGATCACAATACTTTCTCTACCTGTAAGATAGTGAGAAAGTAAAAAGTGACCCAGGCCACAGGCTGGAAAGTCATGGATGTAAATACCAACAATAAACATAGTTGACATATAGTTGTCAGAATGAGAAGATAATGTCGGAAATAAACTTTCTATCTTCTTCGCTTGTTTGGTTGTAAGATACACAATCCTGGTGAGATACTACAACTAAGCAAAAGAGGGTTCTGTTGGGAAGGGGTAGCTTTTACTTCTGCCAATGTCATATTTAAAAAAAAAATTCAAGAGTTTAGTTTTAATTTGTAAAGTACATGTTTGATCTAGTTGTGTACATTCATTACAAGTTTTTGTTTTTATTTATAGGTAGTTTTTTTGTTGCAAATTTGAAGTATTTTTTTTATCATTTGTAAAGTAGATGTTTGTTCTAGTTGTGTACATTCATCACAAGTTTTTGTTCTTATTTATAGATAATTTTTTGCAAATTTGAATTGAAGTATTTTTTTATCATTTGTAAAGTACATGTTTGTTATAGTTGTGTACATTCATCACAAGTTTTTGTTCTTATTTATAGATAATCAGAAATGTTGAGGCCATGGGAATAAAGTTTGTAAGGAGCAGGTTAGATGTCACGAGGAGAAACAGAATTAGGAAAGAGGTTATCAGGAAAAGAGTAGGGGATACAGGGATTACATGAGCTAGTAGAGGAAGCAAGGCTTAGTTGAATAGGTTATCTAATGATGATGGAGAAGGAGATGAAGCCAAATAAAAATATAGAGAAGAAATGTGTTGGAAAAAGACTGCAATGGAGGCCAAGAAACAGATGGGCGGAGCATATCACAGAAAGTATGCAAACGAGAGGAGAAGAATGGAAGCAAGTCAAGCAGGAAGAACGGTGGAAGGATAGAGGAAGATGGGGGCAATTTACTAAACTGACCCAGCCACAGGCTGGAAACAATCCATGATGATAATGATGATTATGATGACACTGATTAGTGAAGCTATCAAGATTGTTTGATATTTTTTGTAACATGTCTAATTATGTCCAGACTATTCACATTTAACTAAATTTGTAAGTTAGGAGATGAGGAAGGTATAGTTTATAGGAATTGTACTTGTATTGGTGTGTAAGGATATTTGGAAACTATTTATGAAAAATCATCCTTTTGCACACTCAGCTGGAATTTGAACTACGGCCTTCTTATGTACAAAAAAACCAACTTGACGTCAAGTCCACATGCACTCCAGTGCGGGTAAGATTTCTTGTTTGTTTTAGCTTATATCAGAGCTGTACTTTATCTTAGACATGATCAGGATAAATGTTTTGTTTCTTATATAAAATAAACTCTCTAAATTAAAATGAATCTAGATCAAACAAAGAAATCACACCCTCCTCATGTAAACTAAAGGTTTATTTCGGGTGTCCCATAAAACTTGTGTGTGTTTGATCCCTGCCGAATTTTACAAACGTAGCCACATGAACTCACCCAGTGCCAGCCTTGACGGGAGTGCTGGTGACTGACATGGCCTCTTTGATTTCGTCAAACTTCTTGACGACTGATGTGGCTGCAGACTTGAGGCTGTTTAGCCCCCCTTGGAGAAGCTCATTCGACTTTTTCGAGGTCAAACTGCTGGGACTAGAAGTTAAAAACATTAATAATCGTTACTATAGATCTATCATTTGCTCAATCTTAACTTGCAAACCAATTCTTTATCACCAATAAAAAAGTTCATACTATTACACAATGAATTTTGTTGATAGTGAAAAAGAGCAAAATAGGACCAAAAATACTGCACCAATTTTTACTTGAAGGTCACATAGGCCGCAGACTTGAGGCTGTTTAGCCCTCCTTGGAGAAGCTCATTCGACTTTTTCGAGGTCAAACTGCTGGGACTAGAAGTTTAAAACATTAATAATCGTTACTATAGATCTATCATTTGCTCAATCTTAACTTGCAAACAAATTCTTTATCACCAATAAAAAAGTTCACACTATTACACAATGAATTTTGTTGATTGTGAAAAAGAGTAAAATAGGACCACAAATACTGCACAAGTTTTTACTTGAAGGTCACATCTGATCTCTAAGAAGGAAGATTGCTAAGCTTTTAGTGGTTGAAATGTTGGTCAACCCCCTCGATGGGGTTTAAGTTGAGATATATTCGCTTCAAAAGTGGGCGAAGCACAAATAATTTAAGGTCTGACATCCTTGCAACTAAAACTGGGTATTTTATGTTCAAAGCCTTAAAAGAAGTTACTAGAAAATACATTCATACATATTTATGAGTGTATGCCATTTAAATGACTTCAAAAATAATAGGGCAGTTCTTAAAATGACAACTAAAATATTTTTGAAATACTATTCTATACTTTCAAAGAAAATGTTTATTTACAGAATTTTTATTCAGTTTTGTGAAAAAAGTTTTTTCTTATTTATGATTGAGTTTTGTGAAATTGCAAACTATATAGTGAAATTTCCTGATTTTGCCAGTTTTTCAATACAATTAACAATTTGTTCCTGTAGTACCACATACATGAGGGTGATCCCAAAAGTAAGGTCTCTTATCTTTTATTAATTTAAAAAAATTATTTGCCATAATCTTTACGTTTTTTTAAAATTTGAACAATTACCTATTTTTCTGCATAATCCCCATTTCAGTCGATGCATTTTTGTAGACGCTGTGGCAGCTTTTGTATTCCCGTGTCATACCAGCTCGCAGCTGTCCTGCCAAATGTTCTTTCAACTTAGGGAACAGGTGATAGTCGCTGGGTGCCAAGTCCGGACTATAGGGTGGGTGTCTGATGATGACCCATCCAAACTTTTGCAGAAGCTCGACAGTTTGACGGGCAACGTGTGGGCAAGTGTTTTCATGGAGAATGCTTATGCCCTTGCTCAACATTCCTCTTCTCTGGTTCTGAATTGCCAGTCTGAGTTTCAGAATACCAATCAGCTTTTATTATGGTCCCAGCAGGTATAGTCGACCAACAATACTCCCTTTCGATCCCAAAAGACGGTTGTCATGACTTTACCGGCAGACTGTGTTTATTTGAATTTTTTCTGCTTTGGAGGAGATAATGTCGGAGGAGGAATGCCACCACTCCCGCGATTGCCGTTTCGTCTCTGGGGTGAAGTGAAATTCCCAGGTTTCATCTCCTGTGACAGTAGGGTCCAAAAAGTCTTCATTGTCCCCATAGCAGCGAAGAAACTCGCGGGAAGAATCAACACGTTGCCGCTCGTGATCTTATGTCAGCATTCGTGGAACCCGTCGAGCGCAAACCTTCCAATATTGCAACTTTTTGGTTAAGATCCTGTGTATGGTGCTTCAGGACACCCCAGGGACCAAAATGCAAAGATCATCCAGAGTGATCCGTCAATCTTCACACAGGCTTTCCTTGATCTTCTCGACTGTCTAGTCAGAAATTGACGGTCTCCCACTCTTTTGCTCATCATGAATTTCATTACGGCCGGCTATAAGCTCCCTACACCATTTGCAAACGTTTTTGATGTGCATGCACGACTCGCCATACACTTCGGTCAACTGGCAATGAATTTCAACAGGTGTAATGCCTTTCGCATTCAAAAACCGAATAACAGCGCGGATTTCACACTTGGCAGCAAAGTTCAACGAGAGCTCCATTCCCAATGGCTTCCAGGACCAGACTGAGCATCACAGGGAGGTGCAAGCATGCTCGGGTAGGGATGGGGGAACTCCCAATCACAACAGATATTCAACAGCCGCCAAAACAGTTTCATTACGCTCCCCGGCGACCTTACTTTTGGGATCACCCTCGTATGATATTTTTAATAAGGTTAAAGTGTTTTAACAAAAAAAAAACAATATACCTAAATTTAAAAAATAATAATTTTCCACTAGTGGTGAGGCAAAAAAGAAGACTTGTCCTTGTACATTGTGAAATTATTCAATTCGTTATGCTTTCCTTATTTCATCTCTATACTAACATACCTAACTATATAAGTAAAAGTACAGTTTGTGGATAAGATATTCTTTGCTACTCAAAACATTATGCATTTACAGGAAAACATTACATATCCATGCAAAGGATGCAACAAGTAAATGCACACAATAGCTTAAGAGGCATAAAATAAATAAATATTGATCTCTGAAAGAAAAAAAAGAGAAAAAAAAAGTCTAGTCTAGTGTGAGAATATAAACATGCATGGAACATCAAGAGTTAAATTTAGATAATTGTCAGGCAGGGGCATAGGAACATTTTCAGTTGTGGGATACTAGGATCAAATGAACTCTGGGTTCCTTCAGAAATCAAGATGGCCCCCTTTATAAATCAGAGTACGCTGCTGACAGTGGGGTCCCTAACACATGTGTAAGACAATTTGACTGTGTTGATCTTAACTAAAGAATTTTTAGATGTCATTTAACAGTCACTTTCAGGAACAAATTTTGAGAAGGATCTTACAGTCCCTAAGCGCCCACTTTTCCCCATTCCTATACCCCTTTGGCCTAGACAAACACTTTGACTGTCCCCATCTAAAAAAACAACTGAAGATGCAGAAAACTATTTGCAAACGTAATCTAGAATTTGGACTGTTAACTAGCGATGTTTTAAGTTTTGCAATGCAGAAATCAATTAAAAAAAACTAGTTACATGCTCAACTGTTCAGTTCCCAAACAACTTAAATTAAGTAAACATTGTGAATAAACATGGATAAAAATAAAATTACAATAATAAAACTAATTAATTTGAGATAAAAAATGGTAACCAAATAAATATTAGTATCCAACCATTTAAAATAAAATTATTACTTTTAAGTATGTTAAAACACTTTTGTGTGGCTGCAATAATATGTAAAACAAATAATAATTATATGATATTAACTAAGTCAATTATAGTAAGGAAAAAAAAGATGCTTATCATTTAAAAGTGACTTACTTCAAATAAATGACAACATAGAAATACATTTCCATAACTATATTGTTAATATAGTGCAATTTTCTGGAAAAGTTCATTTGTGTAATAATATTTGTTAATCAATTTGTATTGTTAGTAAAACATTATATAAAAGAAGCTTAGTCTTTGAAGTAATTTTCTTCAATTTAACAATTCACAAATAGCCCCATTAAAATATTAATATTTTTCAGTTTTTAAACACCAAGATTAATATTTATAGTTGTGAGTTTTAATGACGGTATTGTGAAATAATTGTTTAGGGTTATAAACAGTATGGTTTGTGTATAACAGCAACAAGTATTTTAAAATTATAGATCTTGAAACTAAATGTACAATTTTTATCTATAAAATACAGTTTGTTAAATATTTTATCGACTAACCAGAACAAATTTTAAATAAGAAAGTTTTAATGGTAGAATTGGTTGTTATGCTAATATACTTTTTTTACACTAGGGCATTAGGAACTTGAAAGTTCAGTGCTGCACATACAAAATTATGGCACCTATTTCTATCTCTATTAAGTCCACCTAATTACATACAGCCTATTCTTATCTTGAGCTAGTTCTATCCAGTCCAACTCATTACATCAAATCTTTATAACCACAAAAATGGGACCTGGCAGTCTAGGAGTAAGGTGTCAGACTTCTGTGCTGGAGGTCCAGAGTTCAATCCTCGGTCCCGGCACAGATTTATCTGATTGACAAACCCTTCCTTCACCTCTGACAAGATGTGTTTAATCACAACTTGTGAATGTGAGGAATGCCAGGCCTCCACCGTGGTTCGGATTCCACGCTAAACTGTAGGTCCTTCATTTCATCTCCCAATCACTCTACCATTTCACATTAGCGTAAGTGCGTGTAACCTGAACGGGTAGTAAGNAGTTTAAGAAGTAAAGAAGAGAGTAATGTGTTAGTTTATATATAGGCCTAGCCTAACTATCCTTTCAGGTTGGCTTCCTTCAATACACTTACTCTACAATAGTGTAAAGTGTCTCTACACTGTCTTATTATAAATTTCCAAGCAATTAGACACTAATTCTTTTTATTAAAAAAAAATTAGAACAACACAAGTATGGTCAAGAAAACCGTCGCCAAGCGCATAGTTTGGTATCAATTCGCTTGTAAGCAGTCGCAACCAGCGGCGATACCGTGAAAAATGACAACCTCCTCTGTTCATCAACATGTATACCCCAATTCAGTTGAAAAAAAAAACTCGCCTGATGATAGTTATATGCAGCCACACAAAGTATTTGTTTGAATGAAAATCAAGCGATGGAGCAACATCTAACCTGAAGTTAGCGATAGCATTCTCAATGATCTGTGTGCCAGCGCGGAGCTCCCTCGCTCGCAGACTAAATCTGGCGGGAGAAAAGCGGTTGCTGCAAAGGGAACAACATTCGTAACAAACCAAGGAGTGGGGGGAAGGAATCAGGAGGGAGGTTCAACACTACAAGCATTTAATACAACTACATTAGTGTAATGGTGACGTCTAGCACCTTACAGTACTACTACTTGAAGTTAGTGATTTCTTTTGTAAGAGGAGTCACCAAACAAACAATAATAAGTTATTATAGCAGTTTTCATTTGATTCGAATGTAAAAACTAAAAAAAATAACACTAAGTTTTTTTCCCAATGAATAAAACAAATTTCTAAATTTTAATTGCAAATAATTTATTGTGTTATCTTAAAAAAAAGGGCGGGGGGAATATCCGATTACAAACCTATGCAATAATACTAACCAAATATTTATTAGTAAAAATAATGAAAACATAAAAAAAAATATTTTTTGGCACTGCTCTTACTACTCGTTCAGGTTATAAACCTCTGTAGTAGTTACACTAATAGGATAAAAATGAGAATGGTTGATTTTATAGAAAGTGTATCCACATTTGTGTGGAAAAAGAGTGAAAAACAACTCAATACACCCGACAGGGATTCGAAACTCAATCTCCATGTCATTGATTGGATTGATCATAATATTGCGTGAGTGACGCCTTAGGATATCTGACCACCAAAACAGGTCAAATAATATTAAATTTATAATTTGAAGGCTGATGTTTGTGTTTGTTAAAGTTTTTTTTTATATACATTCAACCTTAAGGTGTAAGGATAATGGTTATTTAAAGTGAGTGCAACTGCATTAGCGTGGAGAGTAGATTGGAAAATCATAATGATATATCACCTGTAGTAAAATCACTTCCAGTGAAACCAATCAAAGCTCGAGCCTCAAACTCTCTGAGAATTTATTTGATATTATTACCATGATAAACTCACATCAAACACAAAACTTGATCCAAACAAAAGTCATGCAATATCTACAACTCGATGACTGACGAATGAGGCTACCAAAAAGGACAACAAAAAACACAAAGAAGACAACTGAACTGTGACATTAAAAGTGTTTTATTAAGTCAACTTCCCTCCTTGCAAACAAATGTACGCACATATTTTGACAATAAGGCCACGGAATAATAGAGGAAAGAGGGAGGGGGAGTAGGGGTTACTTTTAAAACTCAATGGCAAAGTGAAGATAGTGAAAAGCCTTAAGAACACTAGGCTGGATCATAATTGAAGCTATAGGATGTGATTTTTTTTTATATAACGGGCAAAGTTTGGACAAATAAAGCTGTAATTTTCGTATTTAAGTTTTAACGTTTAAATGTGGTACAGTTGAAACTCTTTATTCTGGCACCCAAAGGAGTGATAAGTAATAGACCACAGAATTTGACTCATAAGGACCCTTTTGCTCTAGGCTCTAGGATTGCATTATCACTCTCATTCTACATACTTACTGCGATTGTACCGTGGCTACAAACTATAATCAGCAAACCTCCGCCCCCAAGTGTACATCCAGCCGACGACTGTGACCGCCACTAAGAGTAAACAATATCTAAGGCCTCTCGGGAACGGCAGTTGTTTCCACAGGACTAAACCCATGTAGTGGTTGATGCGCAAGAGCGGCCTTGTGGAGGTTATTGGAGCAGTAGTGCTAAGACCCCCCCAATCTTCGTCTAGTACCTCACAGCATTGTGCGCAGGCGCTGATGAGGTAATCTAAGCTCTCATTTGCTGTGAATGACATCACCTTACGTCATGCAATCCATCCACATTTCCCCCGCTGTTACAAGCAGAATATAAGCAAGTGCCCAGTGATTCTCAGTACTCTTTGACGCCAATAGTTCTAAGTAACATCTTAGAATGTAAGTAGCCGTAATGTTGGAGATTCAAATAATATTTTTTTTTTGTAACTATTATGTTAGTGGGAAGGGTTTGCATACAGATATTTAAATATGTAGCTGCCTCTTTGTGCACTAGAAGAAGTTGCCTTTAATTTATATTAGGTTTTTTGCGTGTTTCTATATTATTTCACTTGCCTCGGTGGTGTAGTTGGCTAACACGCTAGTCGTGTTGAGCTCGACTGCTGAGGACGGGGAGATCGAGGTTCGAATCTCGGTCGGCTGAACTGAGGGTGTTATTTCCTAAATGGTTTTCCACTCTCCCTCCACGCAAATGCGGTTTCACTTCCTCTAATTCAACCTTCCGAATTCCTAATCCATTAGAGTAATTAGTACTTAAAAGCGTATAACCCGAACGGGTAGTAAGACGTGGTGCTATTATTATTATATTATTTCGAAGTCATGGAAATTGTCTTATAATATCTATTTATTACGGCTAATATTGTTGAGATGAGATTAAAGTATTAGTTGACCTTTTTCTTTGCGATCACGTTGAAACTCATTATTAAAGTTTGGTCAGAGGAATAGGTCCTTTACGCACTGGCATATAACTTATGTTATTCGTAGATATGAAGCAGTTAGAGTGAGAATTAAAGCATGGAACAGCCTAGATTTCTGTAACTCCTTTTTGTATGTACTTTATTGACAAGCCAGTCTTTTGAGATTTGAATTCAAGGTAACTCTTATATGTTTTTGTAGAATCCCCAATGTGAGATTGTATATTACGGACATTATTAGAGCAATATTTTAATGTTGTAAACCGACTTTACTGCTCGTCCTATAATTAATAATTCGTAAACTGGTTATAATTTTGATTAATTGGAGAGAATTTATGTTATGTTTAAATGTCTAATATATAGAGTAGAGCTCGTACCCTTATGTCATCTTATAAAGCTATAAACTTAGATATTTACCAGTTATAAATAAACTCTGATTATAATTTTGATTAATTGGAGAGAATTTATGTTATGATCAAATGTATAATTTGTTGCGTAGAAGTCGCAACCTTATTTCATCTTATAAAGTTATAAATTCAAGTATTTTCCTGTTATAAATAAACTTTCCGAAAGGCCCTAATTGTTACTACTACTGATTTTATTTAACTACAACTCTAATTCCCTGATAAAAATAAACAAGGGTAGGTGCTGACAGCTGGGTTTGGTTGGATTGAGTGGTGGTCATTAAAGGTCCCTGATGAATTATTAGCATATTTATTTTTGTATGACGCTCTCGCTGTGGTGATATATTGGTCAGATAGGGAAAGGATGCTACCGCCACAGGGGAGGGTTGACCATGTCATACAAGATAGAATAAAACTTAAAACAGAAAATAATACACCACCTTTCAAAACTATTGGTCTCTAGAAAGACATAACTTACGGCTAAAAATCAGCGAAAATACAAGCTAAGACAAGAATGTATAGCCAAATCATTCAGCTGCAAATATTAACAAATTTGGTCCCTCTGTGCTACTAATAGCGCTGCCCTTCTGGCCAACCCTCAAACTAATGGCAGCAGATTCAAAAGATGACGGACTGTGAGGGTTGCAGGACCATAGAATGCCAAATTAAAAAGTTTCAACTGTATTAAGAGCCTTTACATATTTAGAAAAAAAGATATATACTTTCTATTTTAAGTTAATCGTCTAGCATATTAAAAAAGAAAATGTGTAAACCAGTCTAGAGTGGTTTATTTATTTCAGGTACTGATTTCTAAAGTTTAAATGCAAATAAACTCAGAGATTTTTGTGTTTTTAAATACCAACAAGCTAGTGCTATGATAACTATTTCAAACTATTGATAGGCACACACATACACTTACACATATAAAATGATGCACATACCATGCAAAACCAATGTTAGATACCCAAATTTGTATTTAACTTATAGCTTGGCAAAATATAAAGTAAATCTTTCCTCTTCCTTAATTGAGTGTATATTTTTCCTCTGTTGTCGTTTTGAGGTTGGACTATTCCCATCCTTTCTCTTGTATTTAGAGGCAACTAAAATATATTTAAACCAATGAATTATAAGAACTATATATGGGACTCTCGAATCCGGATATTCGAGATTTGAGAAAAATCTCAGATGAGTATTAAATCTTACATATTTTTTTTTTTTAATTCTTTAAGTGAAATTTGTTTTAGAGCTCTAATACTGCATTTTGGTGAATCAGAACCAATTATAATAAGTATAGGATGAACCAAACAACCAGGACCTAGACCAGTAATTTAATACCTTACTGAATTTAGGAATGTTATAATCTAAGGATTATATGACAAAATTTTAGCATTTAGTTAATATATTTCTTATATTTATATTATATTCATATTTCCTATTATATCTAAAAATGTCTCCAAGGTTTGGATTTGGGAATCAAAGGTAAACTGGAGATTCTGATTCTTAAAATAGTGGATTCGACTCAAATCTAATAGAACCCTTGAATTCAGAAGTCTCACTTTTCTCACCATATCAATAGAATCGACTAGTCTAGCACCATATTCAATCACCGGCTCTTTGATAATTGTGTGGTCAAGTTTACTAGGAATGTTTTTTTCTATGAAACTGGATTTAGAATCATGTCATTGTGTGAAAGTGACCCGCTATCAAGAACCAACGTCACTAGGACAAAATGTTGTAAGGTAAGTTTCCTCTACTTTATTCCCAATCCTTCTATTATCGTTTCCCGTGTTCATAGCACTGGTCCTCCAGAGCATGACATGTTGGTGTGACTCAAACTTAGTTTGTTCGTGCTACATTAATAGTGACAATTCAGAATATCCTATGTTTTAGGTAGGAGTGTATAAAGCTTTAAAATGTTGAAGTTGAAGGTCAAATCATATTTTCTTTAACTTTGACACATTTCAAAGGAAGAAAATAGTTTTTTATGTGTTATGAACAAATTTGAAATATTTCAATATACATACAATTTTAGAACAGAAAATAATCAGCATTTTAACACTGACTACTCATTAAATTATATCTATAACTTAAGCATGGATCAATTCGGATATGTCAGACATGCTTGGCTTTTTCTATAAGCCTTTCTCTTTATCTAGATGCACTTAAGGTATCATTTAAAAAGTAATGTTATGTGACAGTAAAAATGTTGATCTTTTGACTTTTCCTTGCATTTTTAAAGCTTTGGTTTGACTTCTGCTTCACATTTTAAAAAGTGACCATACAATTAGTTTTAGGTAACACTCATTCCTGACATCGCCTAATATACAACGGTAAACAGACCTGAAGGGTAGCTTGAAGGTGGAACCAATGTTCCCAAGACCAGTCGTAGCTCCTGAGGAAGAAACAGGTACGTCCACAGGCATGGTGGATGATCTCTGCATGGCTTTGCCCCCTGAACGGGGGGGCTGAATAACCTCCTCGCCTCCAGACTCTGTTTCCACGCCAAATGTGGCGCTCCGAGATACGCCCCGACCAAAGAGGAGGGGTCTCTCTGCCGCCTCGGGCATGTCCAGGGTCACTACGGTACCTGGAGCCACAATCACAGGCCATTCCCAACTTGAGCAAAATTAAAAGTGATTGGCGAATTTGTGAAATCATGTGGGACTTATAAAATAATAGTATTGTGTGTGTCAGTAAAAGCTAATAGCAATTGTCTTTATGTATTTAACTAAGGAGATTTGTGGGATAGTGGTGTACTGAAAGAGAGGCAAGTGGGGCATATTCCCCCTCAATACAAAAAATTATTTTATTGAATATTTAAATTATATGAAGTAGGACTATAGTCTATCCAGTGTAGGAGTGGGTGTAACATGCAGCTGACTAAAAATTTGTATTGCAAACATTGGTTGAAAGTCACTAATGTTAACATATGTGGAAATTATTCTTGATTTCTTAGTAATAACCTTTTAGAAAACATTCCAAAAATGGTTTGAAATAAGGAATGGATCTAATTAAAAGTTAAGACTTAGATATATTGTTGTCAAAATATATATAAAAAATTAATTTATAAAGTGACTAAGTTGGATAGATGTAATAAAGTGCTGTTGCAAGACAAAATATATGATTTATTTATAGTAAAAAACATATGTACGAATATGAACATTGAACATAAAATGAATAGTTCATCATCAGTTTGGTTGCATATAAGTTGATGAAAAGTTTGAAAACTATATTAATACACATTAAGAAAATTGTTACAAAACTTACAGATAAACTATATATTATGGACAGAACAATTTATTAAGTTTAAATACATAATGAATTAAAAAGTATAAAAATTGAATTTAGAGGCTAGCACTAACCAAATAAGTTATAAAGGCAGTCATAAAGTATTATTGTGCAAAGACATTTAAATATACAATATATAATAGAAAAACAATGTTTAAAGTTGTGTGTTTAACAAATCATTTTTTTTAATTTGCTCGTGTATCATCTGCACGAGGGGATTCCAAGAGAACAAAGTGGACAGTGCCAACAGAGCACTCATGGAATCCATGCAGATGAGAACAGACCGGTGATAATTATGGTATACAAAACACAAAGATTTAAAAATGGTGTATAATTCCACTGAAAAACACTGGATTCACCAGGTACACCAAATTTAAAATTTGATTCTTTCACAACAAAGATGGATCCCACCGAGGCCCCACATTTCGAGCCATCTGTGTAAAAGCATTTTAAACCCTCAAAGCAGGTGGCAAGGAGCTGATTAAAGGTCCTATCATATACAATGTAAAGGGTGGTCGCTTTAGGGAGCTTGGCAAAGAGCTTCGAATAGCCTTTGCCAGGGACTATCCCACATGTGTCAAAAACCAATAGCATTCTGATCCTAAACAGCATTGTACTACACTATTTGGTTTCATACAAGACACGGTTAGAGGGATGAAACACAGGACAGTAGACAACATGCTCTGGCATCCAATGCAGTTTTGACACGTAAGATGCCAGAAGATAGGACCGCCAGTAAGGAAGAGTGGGCTCACAGGCGTTGGCATGGATGCTAATGACTGGGCTGGTATGAAAAGCACCAGTAGCCAGTCGAATGCCAGTATGGTGGACACTATCCAGCATCTTTAACGCCAAAGGTCTCGCTGATCAATAAACGAATCTGCCGTAATTTTTTCGATCTTACCAAGACCCTATAGAGGCGCATCAAGGTTTTCTTATCATCACCCCATGACCAACCACTAACCACTTTGAGTGCTATTATACACCCTGCTTTCAAGTCATTGATGTGGGGATCCAAGTTAATTTAAAATCAAATAAAAGTTCCTGGAACTTTACGGTCTCTGAGACTGGTAAAACAACACAATTCATTAAAATAATGGGGGCTGGCTGTATTCCACATAATCCATGGAAGTGGACGAACGCCGTCTTGGCTGCAGAGAAGCAAAGGCCAATACGTGATGGCCACAACTAAAGATTGTTGACAGAGAGTTGAAGCTGCCATTCAGCCCTGTGGAGACTTTACGAACTGCAATAAATTGTGTAGTCATCCACAAAAAGGCATGAACGAACAGGTAAGTGCACGTTGTCTACAATGCTATTTATCGCAATAGTGAACAATGTTCAGCTCAAAATACTACACTGAGGCACCCCATTTTCTTGAATAAAATCGTCAGATAAATTGTTATTCAACCTTACCCGAAAGTGTGTATCTGACATAAAATTAGATAATAAACAAGGAGGTTCCCTCAGAACACCCGATTAAAAAGTGTTTTCAATATACCGTCCCGCAAGCTGGTATTGTATGCTTTCTCCAGATCAAATAAAACAACCAGAAGATGCTGCTTATGGAGAAAGGTATCACGAACAGCTGTCTCGAGACGAATAAGGTGATCCACCGTGGATTGGTTACGGTCAAAACCACACTGAATATTAGATAGTAGATTGAGGGATTCAAAATACCATATAAATCGTTTATTGATCATTTTTTCAAATATTTTGCATTCTCAACTAGTTAAGGCTATCGGTCAATAACAAGTTGGCTCTAATTTATTCTTGCCACTTTTATGGGTTGGTATAACAGTTGCTTGCCTCCATATTGATGGGAACTGAGTAGATTTCCAAACAGTATTGTAGAGCTCCAAAAGAAATGCTTGACCAGCAGGGTGTAACTGTCGCAATATTTCATAATGTATGTCATCCGGTCCGGAAGCTGTGCTGCCTGCCTGGATCTGTTCATCTATACAGGTTTCCTAAAGTATTTAAAAAAAAATCCCTGACTTTTCCTGAATATTTTTACCAAGTTCCCTGACCAACTTCTCATAAAATTTCCATTATAACTTTATGGTACTATACATGTGAAAATATTAATCTAATTACATTTATTTTGGCCTTCTCTTCCTTTACATTAGACCTTGCCTCAACTCTCATGGAAGAATAAGAAAGCAGACGTCTTGCCAATCAGTTCAGGGAAAATGATGGAAAAATAGTAAAATATTTCTAACCCTAACAAAAAGTTGTAACAAACTTGATTCATTATGGTATCATGTGCAGAAATATGTACTAAATAACAGGAAACTAAGAGCATAATAAGAAGTTTGGTTTCATTACAGTTTTATTTTACCTAACCTGTATATTTCCTGAACTGAATCTCTCACAACAGGAGGAGACGTGTTTGCTTTCATATTATTCATGTATCAAGTCAATCTTTTAAATTAATATTATCAAGATAGTCATACAATAAGAAACTATGCTATATTTAATAAAATGAAGATCGTTTCTTCTTCAGTTCTTGCAACTCCACTTCTATTGCTTATCGTTTATCTTCAGTTGCCATCATTAATTTATTTATTTCTCCTTCTAAATCTATAATTGTATAACTAATTTCCTCTTTTCTGCCGCCTTCTTGTCATCTTCACTTCTTTCCTGCTTCTTCATCTCCAAGTATTCATGGTAGCGTTTCTGAGCACCTCTCACGTAAACCAACATCTTTTTGCTAATGTGTATGTTTTTAATCCCCCTGCTTCTTGTATCTAAACATGAATGCGACGCTGTGCAGTGACTGTCTTTTCATGCTTATTTTCAACCAGTAAAGATTTATTGACTGAAAAACGATCTTCAACAATTGCATTCCCATGTGACAAGACAAGGAAAATCTTTATTACTCCCCAAAGATGTTTGTTGTTTGCATCTCCTATTAGAAAGCTACCATAAATAGTGTCAAGTCCTACTTCATCACTAACTGATCACATGGACAACATATTTCTTGAAGCAGATATTTTTTGAGGTTGCAAAAATATAATTATTCTTTGTTGGCATTTTCAGCCAAAACATCATTTATGATGTTGACATGGTTGAGTTCCTCCAAAGAAAAGAAAATCTCTTCTGGTCCAGTTGAGGTGAGTGTTGAATAACCCAAGGATCCAATGAAGACAAATCTCTCACAGATTTCTGTTTTAAAGGACTTCTTTCTTGTAGTTTTGCAATCATGGCAGTGAACATACTGCGGAACTTGTGTATAAATTCTAGTTTTTTTATTTCTGTTACTGTGTTCGCAGTTTCTCCCAACAAACGTTTTGTTGCAAATCCTATACGAATATATTTGCTAAGGATCAAAGTTTCTGATTTTTGTGTGTTGATGGACAGTAACTTTGGACCCATTCACTTCATCAGATCAGGTTTCACGCAATGATTCATAAGGTATCTTAGAAGTTGCTATACAGCTTCAAAAAGATATGGAGTCATTGGTTTTGATAAAAGCTGACATTCATCTACAATTGTCTTGCAGAAAGCTAGTTTACACTTCTGGAATGGATCAAAGGTTGCTCTTTTCAGTGCTTCTATAAGTTTTGTTTTAGGAAGCTTTACTTAATTGAGAAATTTGACAACATGGTCCCAAATTTTTAATGCCCTTTGAAAGCCCTTTGCATTCTCTAACCACCGCACACCACAGAGCCCCAAAGGAAAAGTTGTACACCCTGTCAACTTGGTAAACAATGCTCGATGTGCTGGAAATTCAATGAACAGGTATTACATGTGACGCAATAAGCTACTTATATCTCAACTGACAAATTCCACTCTTGTTCTCAAGGAACCATGAACAACATGAAGCCCACATGTCCCCAGATTTAGCAAACTACATACTTCATCATCTGTGACAGACTTGATGTGTTCCTGAAGGAGTGTTATAAACTTTAAATTTACATTCGAGCCATTCATTGATACTTGTATCAACTTAGAGAGTGGAAGAGCGAAAATGACATTCAAGAAATAATCCCGTAATTCTTCAGAGGTGCTTTTATCAAGAGAAAAAAAAAACACTGCTCAAGCAATGACTGATGACTTTATGATTTTCCTTGTCCCAGAATCTGAATACAATGTCAATGTGTCCTCTTTGAATAACTTTATTCAATGCTTCATCAAAACAAATTACAAAATTGTTACATAATTTTACACAGTCCAGTAAATTGTTATGAAAGAATGGAGCCAATACATGCAGTCTTTTATCCACCAAGGATAAAGGCACTGGCAATGGAACACTCGGTACACATCAACTAAAAAGTTGTACCTAAATTATTGTGCGAAGTGAAAGACTTTTTTTTTGTTAACAAATTGCATGGCCCAAATGAGTTCCGCCCTACTTATATATCCTCTTTTATAACAAGAGTGTTATGGTTTCTTTGAGGCTCTACACTACTTTCACTTTTGGCAACAACTTCCTTCTGCGGCTTTACTATTTCCGACAAACAATAAAACTATTAGAGCAACAAGCATAGTCACCATTATGTAGAATGTGGAGCCAGGTGCCAGAGATTCTGTTGAAACTGAGGAGCTTTATGAACCTGAATCACTTGACTTTTTTGAGAAAAAAGTCAACAAAGAGCGTTAATTTGTCGAAGTTTCAAGAGTTTTGATATAAGTTGGTCCTTTTTCATGAGTAATGCTTGCTTTCCCCTATTTCTTACATTTATAATTTTTTTGCCCACTTTACAAAACGTCTGCAACTTATTACTTTCAACACCACTGAACCAGTATGAGAATTCAAGAAAATGGGCTGGGCTTAGCCAGAGCTTGATAGAAACAGTTTTTTTTGTTAATACATTGCTGATGTAGCCTAATCAGTCCTAATGCACTGTATCCAACTATAACGATTCCAAATCTTGAACAAAAACAAAACCAATTGATCACTAAAGTTAAGAGAATTGTTATGTGCAGGCCAGGAGATCTCTGCGTTCACCTCCTGAAAGAAAATTCTACCAAAGCTTGTGTTACCGCAAGTTTGAGCATGGTAAGCACCCCTCAGCTTTCTTCATTAGAGAAGTGGCTTATGGCGCAATAAATACAGAGTATTCTTGGTGTTTTTTCTAAGTGTGACATGAATTGTCATTTCCCTGACATTCCCTTACCTTTTTAAAATTTCCCTGACCTTAATTTACTCATTTTTTACCTTGACTTTCCAGACCTTAGGAACACTGCTATAGTAAAGGGGAATTTATAATCCTTCCCCCCAATTTAACCAAAATCAATAGTATGGAGCTCAATATTTCGCTTATGCACTGCAAACTTGTTAACGTAGCTCACATGCTAGAGATTGTGAAGAACATCGTGTCCAATACATTGAAGACCTCCACATGGGAGGAGACAAGCAAACAGTTAGACATGAGAGCAGGTATATTATTAGTAGAATTTTTGCTGCTACAGTAGCCCCATGGCTTCTTTGGTGCTGACTGACAGCTAAAAGCTTTGAAAAGTTACTAGACCAAATTATGTATCTCTACGCCGAACCATATGAACTGCAAAAACATGTGTTTAGCAGCTGTAACTTCTGACGATCAAAATTTAGATATATACCTAAATGTTGACTGTCAGAAGTCAGCTGTGAGCTGTCAGTCAGCACCAAAGAAGCCATGGGGCTACTGTACGTAATTTATGAATACTATCCCAAACAGGGAGTGGAAATTGTAAGGGGATTTAGCAAGGATTTAGGGATGGAAGCCCTCGCCAGCGTGATGACCGTTAAAGTAAAATGCCCAGCCTTAACATCGAAGTCAAGAGAATGAGGTTCATCAATTACGGCAGGTTCGCGGAATTTATTCCAGTCAGCACGTTAAAGCACACATTGGGGTACCCGTGCTGTATTGGGAGGATCTTGAAGTGGTGAAAGAAGAATGGGAAAGGGGTCGTCACATACTTCCGAGTGAATCTCCCAAAGGAAGTGAGCGGCAATCCCGGGCTATATAAAGTTAAGTCTCCACCATTAAAGGTGGAGAAGTGTGTCTGGGTACCAATGTTCATTAGCAGCAAGTTTCCCGAGACAAGAATATCCTCTACCAACTTCCCACAGGTGTCTGTAAAATTAGACCCCTGCAACAGGGTATGTGCATTAAAATCCCCCAAGACGAGATAGGAGAACGGAAGTTGTGTAAAGAGGACCTCTAGATGGCTCTTTGGAACACATTCATCTGGTGGGAGGAAAATGCAGCATTCTTCCACCTCAAAGCGAGGGAGAATCTGACAGCAATCACTTGGAGATCAGAAACTATATTAATATTTTTGTTAATTAATTATTATTAATAAATATTAATATTATTCATGCAAGTATAGCCACATCTCCTCTAGCTCGATCAAAGAATGGATTGTCGGCACATCGTGTTGTCAGCAGGGCAGAAGTGGGTCTCCTGCAAACATACGAGGGGGGACCTAAAAGAAACCGGACTTTAACTCTAAAAAATTAGCTTATTAAGTTTTTTACAAAATTACTTCAGTCACCTTCAAAGTACTCTCTATTAGATGTGAAGTACTTGTCCAGTCTTTTTTCCCACTGTTTGAAGTACCTCTGGAATTCATCAACTTTGATACTGACGAGTGCCCTCTGCAAAGATGATTTTACAGCCATCAAAACACTTCCCTTTTAAATTTTATTTTATTCTCGGGAACAGAAAAAAATTGCACAGGGCTAGGTCTGGTGAATGCGAAGGGTGGAGAGCGATTGCCAGCCCCTGAGAGTCCAAATAGCAGTTCACAGACAAGGCCATGTGTGGGGGGGCATTGTCATGGTGAAGCAACCAGTCACCTGATTACCAGAGTTCCACGAGTTTCCTTCGCACATCATCCCTCAAACATCTTAACACTTCCAAATAAAAGAACTTATTATTATTATTGGCACCGCGTCTTACTACCCGTTCGGGTTATACGCACTTATACTAATGTGTAATGGTAGGGTGATTGTGATATGAAATGGAGGACCTACAGTTTAACGTGGAATCCGAACCACAGTGGAGGCCTAGGCATTCCCCACATTTACAAGATGTTTTGTCAGAGGTGAAGGAAGGGTTTGTTAATCAGATAAATCTTTGCCGGGACCGAGGATTGAACCCCGGCAGCCAGCATAGAAGTCTGACACCTTACCCTAGACCGCCAGGTCACCAATATAAGAACTGATTAACAATCTGACAAGGGGGGACAAATTCCCGGTGCACAATTCCATGAACATCGAAAAAAACAATGATCATTGTCTTAACCTTCAACCTCACTTGTCTTGCTTTTTTCGTTGGAGGAGGGGGGGAGGGGGTCTTCCACTGGCTAGACCCTTGCTTGGTTTTGGGGTCATATCCGTAACACCAACTGTCAACACCTGTAATAACCTTGGTCAAATGTCTTGCTTTTTTCGTTGGAGGAGGGGGGGGAGGGGGTCTTCCACTGGCTAAACCCTTGCTTGGTTTTGGGGTCATATCCGTAACACCAACTTTCAACACCTGTAATAACCTTGGTCAAAATTTTGTGTCACTTTCAATCTGATTTTTCAAGTCCTGGCTCAAATTCAGACGAATGATATTTTGATCCTGTGTGAGCAGGTGAAGAACAAACTTGGCAGCAACACGCTTCATTTGCGAATCCTTAGTCGAAATCTGCTAGCATGAGCTCCAACTCACTCCTGTCTGTTCTGAAATTTCGTCAATCATGAAACGACGATCCTCGTAGATTTTTTGGCAGATTTTTTCAATGTTTCCGTCGTTTCGCAATGATGAAGGGCACCCATAATGAGCACGATCTTCAACACTCATCTCGTCAAGTTTAAAGCGCCCAAGCCACTCGAAAACTTGTGTGCGGTTCATAGCATCCTTCAAAGCCTGTTGAAGCATTTGGTAAGCTTACATTGCCAATTTTTCAAGCAGGAATCAAAATTTCAATCACACTATTTATTCCTTTAAATCTGCCTTAACGATTTCACAGGCAGCAAATGAGAACAGTTGAGAAAAACTTTTTTAACACTACAATCAAACATAGCCTTCTAAGCAGACCCCGCTTGGGCAACTGATTTGGCAAGGTCTCTAGTTGACCCACCTGGCAGGAGAACTCTACTACGCTTAGGAATGAACACGCTCTTTCAATCCGTTTTCTTTTGGGTCCCCCCTCATAAGATTGAAGGATGCAGGGAAGAAATTAGCAGTATAATTTTCCTATACAAGAGCATAAAAATCCCTACAATTCCATTGCATTAGCAACATTAGGTATTAATATAAATTTATTCATCCACGCAATCCATGACACTGTCTCTTAAAAATAAAAATTGATTTAGGGCCTTTTTTAGGTCCTCTTGCCTTGCCAAGTCTCTCCTGGACCTCTCGTTTCAGAGAGGCTTAAGTTTTTCCAGAAGAGACTGGGGCATTGAATCTTTGCGCGAAGGATTCGTTATGACCTTCAACAGTTTTTTTTAAATATTAATGTTGGCGGTCAATCGCTTGGGTTTTGCTCGAGGCACCAACAGGATTCGCCTTTGCGGCCTCACATGTTCTGCCACACACTCTAACCTCCAGACACCAGAGTGGTCAAACCAACAAAGGCAGCACATACTTTGGTTCCCCGAGGGGGACTCGGGGTAGGGCCACAAGGAAGATTTTTGGCTGCCAATCGGGCTGTAAGAGGTATGAAATACCAGAGCTTGGCTAAATACGTAATCTTTGTATGCCTGGTTGTATAGGGTCTTCTTTTCAGTTTGTATCTCCAGGACTTTTTTCTCCACCTTCCATTTTGGACAGGCCCAAGACCAAGCAGAGTGCTAACCCTTGCAGTTAACACAGAACTTAGGAGACTCACATGTTATATCATGAGGCTCCTGTTTGCAATCTGCACAGGTTGGCTTACCACAGCACCGCTGCTTCATTTGCCTAAACTCCTGGCACTGAAAATAGCACCGAGGGTTAGAGACAAACGGCCAGACCCTGAGCAGGTGGAAACCTGCTCGGACCTCTTATGGAAGGGATGGAGTCGCAAAAATAAAGATATATGTATCAGTTTGTTTTTTTCTCTACTATGCGGTATATCTCGATGACATTCTGAGGGGCTAGCTCCTCACAGATTTCCTCAATGGTTACGCAGTCGAGGTCATAGCAAGTGACCATTTCCTTGCAAACATCAAGGAACCTGTGGGGTTCCACCTTCACTTGTATACGAGACATAATGCTCAACGGTATTTCTTTAAGAGCCAAGATGTTGCCTGATTGGATGTCGGACGTTGTCTGAATGAAAATTGTTCCATGTGCAGTTTTCTTATGGCGACACTTGCCTTGACTGCACCATTTATCACTCTTTTGATGATAAATGGGCTCACCCATTTTATGTTATCACCATCGTCCGCTCGAGACATTACCAGGAAGCTGGGGTGGGGACTCACCACATGACAATATTGATATTAAGTGATATTAATATCAATTCCCAGTTATTTTTTATACATGTATGGATTGAGGGTATCATGAAATAGTTTGATATCTTTATTGTTATTGGTAAATATATTGATAAAACTGATTTGCTTGCTTACCTGGCACCAAAGTTGAGTTCAGCGAAGACAATTCCGAATCTTGCTGCTCACTGCCTGTTTCAATAACTTCTGCTATTTCGTCTAAGTCCAGCGCTCCAAGTGGATCATTTTGTGTCACAGGAGTTCTTACAGGAGAGGTTTTTTGTGATGGCGAACTCACTCTAGTCGGAGAATTTGGACTAGTATTATCATCCCTATTTTCTAAATCATCACTAAGTATCACAGAGTCCTGCTCGCCCGTAGTTCTCAACACAGATGCCAGTTTATTACTTTCACTATCACAGTTGGAATAAGAATTAACATCAGATAACAAAGAATCGACACTACTGTTGTGTTTGCTAGTGTGAATTTTCATCTCTTGGGATCCCCCTATCCTTGTCCTTTCCAGAACACCTGTCCCAAAACGATTGATGGCCGAGAACAATTTACCACCCATTAGCCGCCGTGGTGTCTGACTGCCTGTCGAGTCAAGGTCGTCTGTACTGCCTGCAGAACTTCGTTCCTCTAAATTTTCTGTTGAAGAATCTTGGCTCTGCCTAATGTTGAAGCTGCCCTTACGCCCAAACAAGGACCTATAATATTTTAAAAAATATGTACATATATGAGGGTTAAAAAATTTAGCAAAGATATAAGGATAAAATATAAGAAAGATTTGTGCTGACTAATTTAAGTCTTTTCAGATATCACTATATTTTGTTTTTCCTTGTATGTTTTTTAAGTCATTTTATTGTTACTTATAATTAAAAGTTTAATATTTAATATGCAGGAAAAAGACCACAAGAGAGGCCAAGATATGGGAGAAACAGATAAGAAAAAGTGTGCAAGTGATAGGAGAAGAATGAAATTAATTAAAGGATGAAAAATGGTGGAAGGATAGAAGAAGATGGAGGCATTTTACTAAACTGACTTGGCTACAGACTGGAAACAGTTGATGATGATGATGATGATGATGATGATGATGATGATGATGATGATGATGATGATGATGATGTGTTAAATAAAATGCATTAAACAAAATATATAATGTAATATTAACTGAACTGTTAACCGAACTGGTTAAAAAAAGATTCATGTAGTAAAATAATAAATTTTTGATTTTCACTACTAATTTAATGAATAAAGGAGAAGAAATTAGTGAATTCTAAAAATGACATTGAGAAGTACAATGTTTGACAATACGTAAAATAATACAACTGGTTTAACAGTGAACTAGTTACCTGCTCGAAGACCCCCTTTGAACATGTGGTACCCGGGTGTAGCCATCCCCTCTCTCCAAGATTGGAGCCACTCTCCCGTTCGTTAACTTGCCCTCCTTTTGAAGACCCAACTTTAGTCGATTCAAGTTGTCCAGAATTCGAGCATCATTCGCAAAACTCTCTGATCTAATGAACATGAGACAAGGAGTAATTCACATTGTTAAAACATGTTCATAAACTCCTGAGGAGCCTC
The DNA here is from genome assembly GCA_902141385.1 of Timema californicum. Taxonomy (NCBI): domain Eukaryota; kingdom Metazoa; phylum Arthropoda; class Insecta; order Phasmatodea; family Timematidae; genus Timema; species Timema californicum. The sequence goes on from CABFOW010000569.1 coordinate 153,942, forward strand.
TAAATTTAAATTAACAATTTAATAAAGTACAACATCTTAGTTCAAGTCTAGTTCCAAAAGAAAATTGCAATAATATTAAAATATGCATCCTCCATTTACACTGAAAGATCTGACACCGAGGCTCAGTCAGTGGGGAGTATGTCTACTAAGCTAAGGGTCCTGGGTTCGATGTTAGATTATAAAGCATTTGAAGATACGACAAGCCTAACAAGCTGGTAGTGGAAAAATATAATGATGATGATGATGATGATGATGATGATGATGTGTTAAATAAAATGCATTAAACAAAATATATAATGTAATATTAACTGAACTGTTAACCGAACTGGTTAAAAAAAGATTCATGTAGTAAAATAATAAATTTTTGATTTTCACTACTAATTTAATGAATAAAGGAGAAGAAATTAGTGAATTCTAAAAATGACATTGAGAAGTACAATGTTTGACAATACGTAAAATAATACAACTGGTTTAACAGTGAACTAGTTACCTGCTCGAAGACCCCCTTTGAACATGTGGTACCCGGGTGTAGCCATCCCCTCTCTCCAAGATTGGAGCCACTCTCCCGTTCGTTAACTTGCCCTCCTTTTGAAGACCCAACTTTAGTCGATTCAAGTTGTCCAGAATTCGAGCATCATTCGCAAAACTCTCTGATCTAATGAACATGAGACAAGGAGTAATTCACATTGTTAAAACATGTTCATAAACTCCTGAGGAGCCTCTAAATTTAAATTAACAATTTAATAAAGTACAACATCTTAGTTCAAGTCTAGTTCCAAAAGAAAATTGCAATAATATTAAAATATGCATCCTCCATTTACACTGAAAGATCTGACACCGAGGCTCAGTCAGTGGGGAGTATGTCTACTAAGCTAAGGGTCCTGGGTTCGATGTTAGATTATAAAGCATTTGAAGATACGACAAGCCTAACAAGCTGGTAGTGGAAAAATATATGGCTTGAAAAAAAAAATTGACCTAGGCCACAAGCTGGAAACAGTAATGGATGTAAAAAAAAAAGATTCACAGTGAAAGGTAGAAAGTTTACCTTGAACGTTTAGACTATGTAGTAGTTTATAATATAGAAACAGTGTTTTATCTGACAAGGAAAGACTGCTACCTATCAGGATAAACAGGGTTTATAATTTGTTTACCCTGAAAGGTTGCAAGCTTAACTTCCTTGTGTCAACTATGATGTAGCTTTTATGATAGGACCTTAGTGGATGCTCTCAAGGTAAACTTTCACTGTAAATAGAGTTTACTATCAGCAGTTATAGAGAAATGAGAAAGTATTTGTTATTATATATAACTATCATAAAATAAATGCCTTAATAATTATGCCAAAATTCAAACTTTAGATGTGAGCAAAGCTTCAAATCTTTGACTCAGCTTCAGAACAAACATTAGGTTTGGCTTGGCTTCGAAAAAAATGCCAGCTTTGCCAATAAAGATATTGACAGTTAAAATATTCAATTTATGGTAAAACATTGCCATTTTGAGCTGTTAAAAATTGATATACATATAAAAAAAATTGAAGTTATTGAATTCTAAGTTGTGGTAAAAACTTGATTTATCAGAATAAAACAAAAAATTGTGTAATAAAACATTTTCTAAGTAATTTTAGGGCATAAAGTTATTTAAATAACCTCAATATAATATTTTAAAGCATAAAACAACTAACCAAAAATATTCAAACTTCAGTTCGGCTTCAAGAATATTTAATATATTCGATTCAAATTAAAAAAGGGGACTTCACCCACCCTTAATTAATATCATTCTTATTTGAAGGCCAACCTCATGAGTTGTTTCCAGTTCTCAGAAACAGGGCTGCCAGAGTCCGGAGAACGGCTTGCCTTGGGACTAGTAGGACAATGAGGACCCCCTCGTATCCCAAACACAAACTCTGAGCAACTCCCGCTTCGGTTACGCTGCCTCCTGCCCCCCGGTGCGGGGCTTTCTGCAGTCCCCTCTCCATCAAACAGATCAGTCTCTTCCTCGAGGAGGACAGGACTGTTATTCTGGCAGGTCATTAACAGGCCTGCGCTGCTTTCAACTGTAACAAAATATCATCTCAGTGCAGTTCTGGCGCAAAGCTTATAGTTAAGAGCCCTTGATTTGTGGTAAATAGAATGATTGAATTTAGTTAGATAAAGAGTTGGATTTCAGTACAAAAATCTGTTGGATAAAATTAAAGGTGATAATAAATCCACTTTATTTTAGCACCACATATTACCACCGGTTCAGGTTATAAGCATACACTTGTGAGCTGGGAATTGGGAAGGTTGAAATTATAGGAAGTGTACACTCATTTACATGGAGGAAGAGTGGTTAACCATTCTGGAAAAACTACCCTCATTACACCTGACCGGGATTTGATCTAGATCTCCATATCATCGGCAGTCTTGTCTATTGATAGTTTGACTCCTTAGCCCATGTGGCCACCGAAGCAGATAACTCAACTTTTATTTAAGTGGGATGGTGCAGCAAATAGAAACATTATGGCTAAAATTTGTCTATAGCAAGCAAACCAAAATAAAAAGTTAAAACTATATATTATTTTCTTTTGTAGTTTTAAATAATTAGCTTTATTCAGAATATAGCCGTTATATAACAGGTTCAAAATATATTAACAATGTTCTTTGGTTGAGGGAAATAAATACTGTAGGCTGGGGAAACTTATTATTAATAGAATTTTGTTGTAGATCATTTGCATTTAAAGAAAGGAAATTGACCAAAATTCGCATTTAAAAGGTCACATATTGAATTTCATGAAAAGATTTAGTATGTTTTAATCCATGCATATATTATTAACTACACTGGACTTTAAATATGTTTTATATTCAAAGTAAATACTCGCAAATAGTATAAACACGTCTTGCAAAATTTATGTCACTAATTAATAGTCACAAACTGATTCTAACAACTCTCTTCTCCCCCTCTCCAACTTCTTCTCTTGGTCTTTGTCCGCGGCAGCCGGTGGGTTCGGTAGAGTTTCTCGGGGTTAATTAGTAATAGCAAGAGTGGAGAACATATTCTAATAAAGAGATTGAATTTAATGAGGTTGATTCGGAAGTTTTATTTTGAAGAAACTATAACGTTACCACTTGACATTTTATTACATTTAATCTTTAAACACTAGGTATGGTAAAAAAAACTAAAAAAAGGGTTAATTAATACTTGAAGACAAACTAATATTGTTAAAGTTGTGATAATTTAGCCACACGCTGGTCTTCCTTTTCTTCCACCACCCATCTCTAATACCCTAAAGCCAATACAAACAGAACGACTATTCGTTAAGTACCTCTTAGCACGTCTTCCTAGCTTGCGAGCTAATGGATAAAAGTGTGTCACGTTAAACGCCTCCCTTCTTAATATTATCAAAAACAGAGGCTAAATCAGATGTGCTGATTGGATAGCTATTCGCGCCAAACCTCCCCTTTCCACTGTGAGGCCACAGGTGCATCTCACAGCTTCCGGGTACAGATCAAATAAAACAACACGGTGCTTAAAAGTGAAAGGTAAAAGTAGTAAATTTAGACGCTGCTATAATATCAATAAAGACTTTACAAGAATAAAAAACTACTAGATTTAAAAGTTAAAGGCCTAAAATTGAAGTTAATGGGTTGAAATTTAGAACATATATTGCTTACAGTTTTGATTATGGTTTGGACTACTTAATACAATATTAATACGAAACCTCACACTTTTTTATAACTAAACATTTGAACTGGCTAATTTAATATTAAAAAATAGAGATTAAATTAGGCCTAGAAAATAACAATACATTGAGGATGCTGAAGGCTATTTATTAAAATAGGCCTAAATGATTGGAAAACAAATGTACTATAAGTGTGGTACTCTCAGTATCTTGATAATGTTAAAATGATTTCAAGTAAACTTAAGGGGAGGGGGGTGGATTTAAAAAATTATATATAAATGGTTCTTAAATGTCTTTGAATATTATAAATACTGGACACTTGCAAGACTACTACAACCATAGTGAATATATACATATTTATAAAAAAATTGTCACGAACTAAGGGCCTAAAACACCAACCACTTTTCATGATGGAGTCTTAAAATCAATGAAAGGTTTAAGGCAATTTTATATATGAATCAATTTAAGACATTTTTCCCTCCAGGTTGTTTACTAATTACAAATCTCAACTCTCAATATGAATTAGATGTACCACCCTCTGATGCGTGGTGGGATTACCTATGAGGGGCACTAAAGAGTCAAAAGGTAGTAGTTAGACTTCTGCTAAGTGGTTCTAAACCAGATATTTGTAAATTGATATAACTTCAAGAAGTCCTCCCATAACATAAAGAATGTACCAAACATAGAAGTAGTTACTAGATAGAGTATTTAAGAAACTTACTAGGAAAAGTTATTGGACTCAAAAAAGCTGGTTTCACTGGACATAGCTAATCAATTTTGTTTTATTAGTTAATATTTAAATATGATTTTAAATAAATGAACTTTAAGGGTTACTGTTTTGAACTCTAAATGTATTTTTCCCTCATTAGTAGGTCGTGCAAATAACTATTCTGAATAATACTCTTTTTATGGAACCTAAGCCGTATTTACATGAGACCAATTGATAGGAAGGTTCTATTGGTGTTGAATGACTGACCTGTATATTTCCAGTGGCCCATCCACATGAAGGTTAAACATGCATGTTTCAGGGACTGTAAGAGTGCAAATAATCACATTGAACCACTCCAAAACAGGCACATAAAACATAATTTGACCACACATTGATCTTTCAGTTTTCTCTATTTTCACTAGCTCTTCATTATGTAAGGCCATAATATTTTAAGTATTGTTTTAACATTGGTTAAATAAAAACCTTCAATTTTAATTTCTCACACAATTTCATGTAATGCAGTGTCATGTGCGTGTTTGTTTTTATACAACTGATGAAACTGGTTCTACAAAACTTCTCTATCTTTGTAGAGTTAAATGAAATTTCACAGTCCACTTATGTGGCATCGAGAACAGTTTTTAGAAAAACACAGAGGGCCGAAAAGAAATACACACTGTAATTCCAACATGGTGCTACAAACTGATAATAAATAGCTTTTGATGGGCCAGTCAGCCCTGGGACCTTCCACATGACGGCTATAAAGAAAAATTGTGGTGGGGGAAGCCAACGACTCAACCAACTGGCTCAAAACCTATTCCTAGGATAAGCCGACCTACCTGGGCAGTCCAGTCACAACCAGTACAACCAATCTGGCCAGTGCTGTCCACACAAAGCCAGTCGAACCTGCTTAACAACTGGCCTCGTGAAATGCGGCATTATGGTTGTTTCTGATGATAATAAGCAACTTAGGTCTTTATTTTTTTACAAGAAATAAAATGTTACTATACAACTTACCTAAAGTAAAAGTAAAATAATAGCTTTAAAAATATTCATACAAATTCACTTAGGAAAAAAACTGCCAAATAAAATAGAATAAAGTAAAAAAACTGTCAAATAAAATAGAATAAAGTAAAATACTAACTTTTTGGTCAGATTTATTAGTTTAGAGCTAGAGTGTTTAAAATAATGTATTCATAATAAACATACACGACTGTTGATGAACAGTTGGTCTGGATGGTAAAAATGGAACACCTGTGGGCCGCACAATAACTGCCATGCCGGTTGCGGTAACGATCAAATGCCGTGAAGTCCATTTCCTCTGTGAGGTTAGTTCGACTTCCAGCAGGAGGCTTAGCATCTGACACAAATAAAACATGTATTTAATATGTATATGTGTGTCAAAAGGTAGAATTTGGCAAACATGAAAGAAGAATAGGAAAAGGCATGCTCCCCATAAAACGCCAAGTAAATAAAATCATAATAAATGCACAACTCCTCACAAATCATATTTATCTTTTAGACGTAATGCGTCTTTGCTTCAATAAGATAAAGTAAGACATTGAATGACTAAACTATAGTTCAAAATAAAATATCAAAAAATATGTTTTTTACAGCTTACTGGTTTTTCTACAAAACTTTTTATTTATTGTTGAGAGCAGACCTTGTGCTACTATTGCACCTTTCACTTTTATTGAAATATTGCATGTTAGTTTATGGACACCTTTTTAACGTCTTATTAGTATTCAAAAATCAAACCCAAGGAAAAAAAAAAGATTAAAATTTTTCATAAGAAGCTAGTTAGTAAAAAAATATAAAGGATAAATTAAATTGAACAAATATTTGAGGGGGTTGGGGCAAAAACAAGATAACCCTCATAGATTTAGATAGAACTCTTTAAACTTCTATGAAATCATGAAATCTAAATGTAAAAAATAAATAGAACCCTGAACCTCTGATTTGTTCCTATAAAATGTTAGTCACTTTTTACACACAAAAAACTTGTAGATAGTAAAATTATTGACATATGCTTTATAAAGTAGCAAATGAGATAGGTTTCAACTGTCATGTCTTGTATGACTCAGTTACGCTCGACATCTCTGAAATAAAACTGTTTTAGAAAAAAGGTAAAATTTATTCTTGTACACACACAAAAACACCTAACAAGACCAATATGCAATAAATTTTTGTAAAAAACAACAACAGTGGGATTCAAATTAAATTTAAAGACACAAAGATATGAGCTTAAGTTATTCTAATCTGTAGCACAAAAATAGGACAATTCGGATGACAAACAAAACCACACATTTATTACCATCACCATCATGTTTATCAATTTTATCTGTATCAGAAATGTCTTCTTTCTTAATATCGTACTCAAGAAATGTTTCGGGATTGTCCATTTCAATATCAAACATATCTTCATTAATAACAGTCATTGTAAAACTGGATGAGTCTGTGGGGAAGAAAATTTGTTAAACAGATATAGTAGGAAGAAGGTACATGGAAGGATTGAAAAAATAAATAAATGAGAGAAATGCATAATGGCCGTCACAATGAAAAAAAAGAACACAGTTCACACTTTACATTGATGCTACTCAACCAAGATCATGGCTGCATCTCTTAAAAAAAACTGTTGCCATCAAATCACTCGTCACATAATTTGCGTCATCAGAATTCCTTAGAATAAGATTATATCTCTTAAAAAGGAAAACCTCTTTTCACTTTTTGAGATAATTTGTAATATATATTTGGAAATAACGAACAAAATATATATTTTACAATGAAAAGAAGAACAAAGTTCACACTTTACGTTGCTACTATTGGAGAAGAAAGATTGCTGCCTCTTGAAAAAAATTGATCGCTACCGCCCAATCCTCCGACCTAGGTTGCTAGGTTGTAAAGGCCATATTGTGTTTGTTCTTTTTTATCTATTTTCTATAACCTTTCCTGTAAATTCCTCCAGATATATATTAGAATAAGCTTAGGAAATGAGCAACCAAATTTACTTAAAGAGAAAACCATAAAGACAAAAAAAAAAAA
>CABFOW010000569.1:162266-211193 GCA_902141385.1 Timema californicum
ATATATATATATATATATATATATATATGTGCAAAGTATTCATTAGAATTTTGATTTTGTGACACCCTAGTGTTTACATTCCCAGCCACCACTGCTTAAATGCCACTATTTCTATGCCACACGACATTTTCAGGAGGTGCTAAGTTCAGTTTACAAACAAAATAACTAGTTTACTACCTCCAGAGGAGGATTCCAGTGGCATTGAGATATTGAGGTGTTTGTAAATATGTTTTAATGTTTTCTTACTTTTAGTTGTGCTTTATTTTTAACAACTCTATAATATTTATTTTTTGATAGTATTTTTTATACCAATTTATTAAACATGTATTACCAAACCCTTCCTTCACCTCTGACAAGACATCTTGTGAATGTGAGGAATGCCAGGTCTCCACCGTGGTTCGGATTCCACGTTAAACTGTAGGTCCTTCATTTCATCTCACAATCACCCTACCATTACACATTAGCGCAAGTGCGTATAACCCGAACGGGTAGTAAGACGCGGTGCTAATAATAATAATATTAAACATGTAAACACTTTTTTTGTTCAAGTTTGATCTCCTTACCAGAATTGGTCTTGATACTTCGACTATCTGCTTGGTCTTGTTGTTCATGAGAGTTACCACTGTCAATAGACGTTCGAGACACCACATCGGCACCCTCCGTGTAGGAGGAAAGTTCATCAGACACTCGCTTTCTAGAGGCAGCTTGCCGGAACAAAGCCACCCCCATAATGACATTTCTGCGAAAACAGGTAAGTATATTAGATTGATCAGAAATATAAAGGTCTGTTGTAATCATTTAAGTGTTTCAACAAGGGAATTTTGTTGCTGACTATACCTAGCATTGAGGACAATCATTTAGTTTATTTTGTAAACAATATTACAAATATGATTTACTATAAATCTACAAAACTAATTAATTAATGACCCGCTTCGATGGCTGCACCTGCAGTATGCCATTTAAAAGCTGGCACAGAGCTATTCAGAGGCCTAAGATCCTCTTTAATAGTTTTCACTTTTTAACTATCAATCAAATGTTAGTTGAGAATGTATGAATATTCAAAATTTTAAATAATTAATAGCCGAATATTATATTTGAATGTTTGAAGAGCAAGTATGAATAACAAGATCAAACTGTAGTACTATAAATATCTTTAAATTTCACCAGACCAGTAGGTTTTCAGGGAGGCAGTTTGAGCAAGATAACAGGTTGATGGATAATCTCAGTAACTCAAAAATACCCTTATCCCCTATACCCTTTGTACTATTGTACTATCTCTATTTCTTATACAAAAGTTGCTTTATACTGCTCAAACTAGTTTTAATTCAAACTCGACTCAAACTCAACCTGAAGTGAAAAATTAACTATATTAATACAATTTGGTCCTTTTTTGTGATTTTGTTATTCTAACAACTACAGAAATCTATAGAATTCCTTTTAACAAATGCTTAAAATTGTTATTTTTTGTATTTGAGATATTCTATTGAGATTTTAACAAATCTCGAATCTCTTGAATAACATAGAATTTGAGGCATTCCAATAATCAGGTATTCAAGTGTCTCATATTTACCATATTTAATTAGATATTAAGTAGAATAAATATGATATGCTTAGTTTAAATATTGAAAAAATCTTTAATATTACATGAGTTTGGGGATTACTGAAATGAACATAAAACTATTTTCATGATCCTACACATCAATAGACTTGTAAATATATTTTAAAAGTTTAAATTCTCCACTTTCTGGAAATTTCAAAAATCCACTTATTTATGTTGATCATCAAGACCTAAATGTCCGGAAAATGAAAGACAATTGATAAAGGAACTAAGAATGGATCTTTGTGTATTGAATGAAGTAATTTAAACGGGGGACACAACACAAATTGTTTTGTCATTTGTATTTACATCCTCTCCTGTTTGTTCTCCTAATATCTGACAGCTCTACCCAGGAAGTTATAAACAACTTGATTTCTAGTGTTTTATGAATTTCTGTTCGACTATTCTAGAGTTTTATGATACTAATACAGCCAGATGAGTAAATAATGTGATATAAATCAAGAGACCATTGAAGCCCAAGTCATAATGACCTCAGTTTATTCCAAAGAAGCTGGCCCGAGTTGGTGCAATCCGAGGGCCATGTGGAGTCGAGCACAGCTCTGTTGTAGAAGCCATAGGTGATGGCGTTGGGTTGGATGCCACAGCGTTTCATATGGAACAGTAACTTGACGGCCAAAACAGGCTGGCTGTATACCCCGCATAACTGCATCATCACACGATAGCATACCTGTTCCAAAAATAAATTTTCCAACATGAATTAGTTTCATATTTATTAGGCAAAAATAAAGTCTCCTGTAAAAATTAACCAGCAGATAAATATTTATAAGAGCTATAGATAACCTAATATATTTAGAAAACTAGCAGTAGGAGAGTGCGAAGTCAATTTTTTTAAACCAAAACGTATTAAAATCTAATATATGGAGTATTCACTAAGTTAAGGAGAAGTTTGATTTTTTTTTGTTAATTTAATTTGTAATAACCTTAATTAATAGTGGCTATAAGTGAATATTAATGAGAATTGTGTCTATAAATTATTTTTTTGTAGTATCAATTTTTTTCTTGGTGAAGTAGAAGCTCATATATTTTAGAAGTCAAGTTGAAGTTTCCAAAGCGTTTCAAACCCGTAATTTCCAGTAAAACAAAATATTGACCAACCACATAAATGCCAAGACCGGATTATTTCAACTTCAAGCAATAAATAAAATGTGTATTTAATTGAAAACATTTTTTTATACGAGTCAATGAAGAAATGAGCTTAGCCTACCAACATTTCAGATAGATTAACCTTTCACTGAGGATGTGCAAAGCTTCGAAGAATATTTTGACTTTGACAATTATGAAATTTTCCCAATAAAAATACCGACAGATAAAATACTCAATTTTTGACCAATTATCACTATTCTAAGATGTTATATACAGTACATTAACAGAAAATCTTAGTTAATTGAATTGTAGGTTGTGATAATACTTGATTGGTCACAATAAAACAAAATATTACTAGCAATAAGTGTAATAAAACATTTTCCAAGTTATATAGATAACAAAAATAAAATAGTTTCGAGCATAGAATGATTAACAAAAAATATTCAAACTTTAATACGGCTTCAGGAATATTTCATTTATTTGATTTAAGTCCACTTGGAATTTAAAAAGTGGACTTTGCATACCTATACTTTTCAATATAAGAAATAATCCATCATATAGGTATAGTAATAACATTCAATATATTAAGGATGTACAAAAAATAGTTAGTGAATGGAGGTTTAGATGTGAAGTGAGTGACACAATATTATTAAAATACTACTCATGATTTCATACTTTCTATTCAAGAAAAATGTTAGTAATGAAGAAGGTAGGAAAAAGACCACAAGGGAGGCCAAGAAAAAGACAGAAAGAGCGGATAACAGAAATTGTTCAAGTGGGAGGAGAAAAATGGAAGAAATTAAAGGAGTAAGAATGGTGGAAGATAGAAGCATTTTGACAAACTGACCCGGCCACAGGCTGTAAAAAGTTGTTGATGATAATGATTATTTACAAGGGAACTGTAAGGCTGATGAAATGAAAATACTCACCTCATCCGTGGTTTGTAATTTCATCTTGTGTATTTTAACCAGTATATCGTATGCAGTACGCAGACAAGCGGGAGCCTTTGACTGAGACATGATGGCATAGCTTGGCAGGTGGATGAACCATAAACTATAGTCAACCAAACAATAATAAGGTTAATAACAAAGAATGATAACTCAAGAAATACATATTATTTATTTAGAAAACCAACAATGACAAGGTGATTACAAATCTTTTACTATAAAATTCCCTGCTTTTCCAGACAGCATGAAAAAAAAATCCAGACCTTACCTTTTTAGAGTTTATCATGGTGGCTGGAAATTTTTAAAATCTATTTCATTGATCTGATATTAAAAAAAATAATCCTGAGCGAGCAAACTTCAACATTCAGATTGTTCTTTATATAGTATTCAATTAGGTATTATTTGTGGCCCTGTGTAAATGTGTTATAAAACAAACTTTGTTTTCGCTTTCATTTTAACAATGTCATAGTGTCCCATCCATGCAATATTTTTTTTTTAAATTGCTAAACAAAATCTCTCACTTCAATTTTAATGTTTGTTTTTTTTGCAGAATTGGTCAAGTATCGAAATTCCCTGACTTTTTCTTTTTTTTATTAAATTCCCTGACATTTCTCTGTTTTCCATTACATCATTGAATGTCAGGTGTTTCCTGTCTGTAGCCACCATGAATGAGTTTTTAGTAAAAAAAATTTCTTATAAAAATATATTTATACTAAGAATAAGGTACGTACAGGAAAGCCGGAAAGAAACCCAATATAGCTTTCACAATTTAAATTGCTGCCAAAAGAAAAATAAGTTACTATTATTTTTATCAAATTTCTGTTCCTCCCTTTGAGTTATTTGGTTTCCTCTTTTAGGAAGTTTAGGTGTGCCTTTCACACTCCCTCCTGATGAGTTCTGTTAAATTGAAATCTAGATTATCTCTCCGACTTAAGTATTATATTTGAAATAAAAGAGGAAGAATGTTGGAAGGAAAGAGTAAGATTAGGTACTATATTTGGTGGGTTCCCACTCTTAGGAGAAATTAAAAAAAAAACAACTTGAGACCACTTAATGTGCATTAATTTTTTTAATAATGACACTACCTACAACAATGGATCAATGATACAAACAAAATCCCTGCAAGTGTTCTATAGGTGTGTAAGAGACATGACGAACTTCGAAAAATTTTAACTCTCCAAAAAAATTATAGATTGTAAAATACTTTTACAAATTAGAAAAATAAAAGGAAAAGTATAGTATGGTGGCAAATAACACTAAAACATGTATATCCATTTTAAAAGAGCACTTTCTGACTTTGTTCTAATGTACTATAAAACCCCTTCATACAAAAATACAAAATATTAGTTTATTATTGTAAAAAACTGTTTTTAGACAAAGTCTTAACTCTTAAGAAAGAATATATTTTTAGTTAAAAAATAAAGTTGTTTTAGAGTAGGTGACCTGGCGGTCTAGGGGTAAGGTGTCAGACCTCTATGCTGGCGGCCGGGGTTCAATCCCCGGTCCCGGCATAAATTTATCTGATTACCAAACCCTTCCTTCACCTCTGACAAGACATCTTGTGAATGTGGGGAATGCCAGGCCTCCACCGTGGTTCGGATTCCACGTTAAACTGTAGGTCCTTCATTTCATCTCACAATCACCCTACCATTACACATTAGCGTAAGTGTGTATAACCCGAACGGGTAGTAAGACGCGGTGCTAATAATAATAATGTTTTAGAGTAAAGCCGCGGTATTTAATGTGCACTATCTAAACTTACTAATTATATCAACACACAAGACTTTCTTTGAGCGAGAACAAAAGAGCCTACCAATTTTGCCAGTAAAGATATTTTCACACACCTTTCAGGGTTTTCTTATATGCCTCAATTGACATGAGACCAACCGATGGCTTTACTTTCAATTTGAAAGAAGTTGTGTTACAGATTTTTTATCCCTCAAGATGTCGACCCTGGCTGGGTTTGAGCACAAAAACATCGGGTCTTGAGACGAGTGCTTTACCCCAAAACCATCAAAGGCAGCTATAGTTTAATAGTACTGTAAAACTAAATTTGTTTCTAAAAAAACATAAAATATGAAAAACGGCACCTGTAACAAGTTCCCAGCAAGCATTTGGCCCACAGGTCGGGTAAGGCAGCGTACTTCCTGGCAAGCTTCTGAGCCGACTTGATCTCGTGTTTGGTCCTCCGAGCCAGAGGACTTCCTTGTAGAACTCCGCTGAGCCGAGCACTGTCTGCCCTGAGGAAGTTCTTCAACTCCTTACGACTGAACAGCAGCGGGTTCATTGTGAAATGCTAAGCAGATCAAGAGCAGATTGGATCAAGGTCGCATTATAATCTTGTTTTATCCAATAGTTTTTATTTTTGTTGATCCATGAATTTTTGAACATATGAGAGGGGTCCAAAACGGTATAATTAATTACACACTCACTTTATAAGCATATGTAACCCCCGCAGGAAGTCCAATGGGTTCTGGAGGAGGTATGAACACAGTTCGCTCACTCTTGTGAGACTCGTCAAGCTCAATCAACCGACAGTCCAGTTCATCACTATCCACCTAGAAAAAAACAGCAGTCAAAATTGTTCACAAGAGGAAGGCAAGAGAAAAAGTCATTTTGATGGGGGGGTTTTAATTCAAAAGATGAAGTTTTTGTAATGAATGTGTCAAAACCCCAGAAATCTGATTCAATGGCTTGAAATTGTTTTAAACTTTTCCCTGACAAAGCTGATTCCATTAAATTTCCTTATTTTCTATGTCAGTGGACTATCCATTTTTAGAAAGTTCCCAAACGTTAGGTTGAGTTTGAATTTGATAAATAATTAATATTAATATTTAGCACCACATCTTACTACCCATTTAATAAATAAATAAATACTTATAAAACATTAACTATATAGTTAAAAATAAAATTAGTATTCCAATTAAAATAAAGAATTAGCTTTAAAATTACAATGGAATTCATACTGTACAATGAAAGGTACAAGAACCAACTGCACATTAAACAAACAACATCCAACAAAAGTTAGTTATGTTCATAATAATTGTAGTAAGGAGTAAATATAAATCGAAGTTAAGAAAGATTTGAATTGGACTAAAATACTTCCAACTTGTTTTGCAAAGATGTGCCACAACACGTAGTTGAATACATCAAATTAATAAACACACTTTATGTAAAATAATAATAAGGTGAGAGTCAAAATCGTTTAATAGACAAAATTTTGGATATAATTAAATGAGATAAAATACAGTGAGATATTCAAATGTAAAATTAACTGATAAGTTGAGGTATTAGTAGTGGGAATATAATTAAGTTGTAAAAATATAAGATCATGACATAAATTATAAATAATAGCTTTGGCTATTTGATACATAAATTATAAAGTTAAAATCAGATTAACAAATTGTTGTGTTAAATCGTTTTTACATTAATAATAAATTACAAGCAATAACTAAACAGGAAGATGAAAAATAGATTTAAAATTTACAGAATATACAAAGTTAAGAAATATTACAAAATGATGAATAAATAAATGTTTCAGTATAAAATAAATCTCTGTTATCTGTTGATTATGCCTGTCTCCTTAATTTTGTAGATTGACTACAGTAATTCAAGAAAGTAGATGACTAGTTTTGATATGCAAACATCATATTCAATTCTTGTCAAATGGATGAGTTGTTAATAAATCACTAATCCCAGGTTTGATTCTTGGCATGGCCAAAAAATTTACCATTTGTGAAATGTGGGTTTCCTTTCACAGTAATGAATTAACAGCCGGCGGGCTGGATGTTGTGTTTGTTTTAATTTTAGGTTAGTTTATAAGTTGTTTGCATATATAATCAATAGGTTCAGAAAGTGTATATTAGATAACTCAAATAAATAAATATGAACAGGTTTGAATTTGTCGAGCCTATAAGGCTATTGACTTTGAACCCACGCTTCTAATGAACTCCAAATTTGAGTACTCGCAGACCACTAATTTAAACTTTTAAAACTGTAACATAAAGTTATCCCAACAGAACTAGAAAAACGTATGCAATGAAATTGAAGTGGGAACCAAAGTTTACAAATGAAAAATTTTCACATGAAAAATTTCATTTAAAAAAAATACAACACATAAAAAAAGATGAATTGGCATCTTCACCAAAAAAAAATGCTAGCTTGGTTAAAATCGGTTGCTTACCTTCTCGGTGCATTCATCAAAGAAAGCCAAGCCAGCATCCATGTCTGATACAAAAGACCTTTCCTCGATGAAACGTATAAACATCTGTGTCTTCATGACAAGTGCAAATAGCTTATGGTGAGCCTTGTCTCGTGATCGCTGAAAACCTAATTACAAATTGTCTAATTAAAAACATTATAGGATTTTAATAGTCCAGCTAACCTTACCAGTAAACAATTAAACAGTACAAATCTCTGTATTAAAAACATATTTATATAGTTAGGTGAGGATGAGTACATGGTGGGGGAAAGCAGGTTAGTTTTGAGGGAGAGTTAATAGGCAAAGGGAATTCCTTAAAAAGTCAAATTTATCAAAATAATATGATATGTCGCCAGCTATCTTGTGTTTAAAATGTAGGTAAAAAAAAGCTGTTTGGGAATTAATAGTGACACCGAAATACTGTAAGGTGTGTTTGTATGAACTTTTATTTAGAATGTTAAAAATAATATCAAAATATTTTTAAAGTTCATGGTTGAATTTTTGAATAATGCACAAAATAAAAAGAAATTGAATCTTTTCGCAAAATTGATGACCAGTCCTTTCATGAGTGAATAAAGTCAATTATGTCGATTTTAAGTCGGATCTTCTAAGGGTGTTTTTTTTTCCTATATGGTTTCCCCCTTTCCCTTCACACAAATGCAGGTACACTTCTTCTAACTGTAACCTTCCTCATACCTAATTCACTAGCATACTTAGTACATATGTATATACCTGAACAGATAGTAAGATGCAGTGCTAAAAAAGAGTTAAGTTTCTATTCACCTTGCAAATCAAACAGTGAGTTTGGATCTGTAGTACCGATGGTCGGAGCCTTAGTGATGGGTAGCAAGTAAACTCTGTAGCCCTTTAAAATGGTAGCCATGAATCTCAAGAAGGCCTCCTGAATTTCCAGCTCCAACGCTTGCTGTAAAAAATAATATTTTTGAAATACATGGAGCTAGACTATTTACAGCAAAGTTTTTAATGTTTAATGTAAATGCCTCCCAATCTCAACTCCAGATGACTTCCATAATTTTTCCTTTAAAACCATAACACTTACAATATAATTAAATGAATAGCTATAGCTTTTTCTTTTTATTACTTTTAGGGGTGTGTGTGAAGTATATTTTTTACAGTTCAAAGTGAACTCAAATCAAATATATAAAATAAATAAGAAGTATTAGAGCTCTATAAATTAATTCCATTTAAAAATTTCAAAAATTATATATTATTTTTTAATAATAAATTCTATATTTTCTCAAATATCCGTGGGGATTTAAGCGTTCGAGGGTCCCATCCCTGTTACTGAAGTGTACCGACTACCCCATTTCTTAACAAGACATTCCGAGTCCTACCTCTTTCCTCTTGAGTTGGAAGTCTCTGTCGATGCTGCCATCTTTCCCTCCAGGATCCTGAGACAAACTCTGGACAAACAACCGCAGCTTCTGAGACAAAACATCCAGGGTGTTCTTTAGAGCCCTAGCAAATTTAAAATTATAAACAAAATAATGTGTGTTGGCTGAGAAAAGCAGTAAACTGAATCATAGGTTTTTTAAATTACTTTTTATTAAAGGTATTTCACTATTTTGAGAATTTAACCAACTCTAACAGAATACACACTAGAGTCACGTATCTAATTTTAACTTACACAGTTATGTTATTAGTGTCGAGATCAACACAGTTGACATCTGTTGGCGGGTCGTAGAGATCAAAGAATCTCGAGTCTACACCAATAAGGAAAGGCAAGGGTGCATGAAGCACCTCTGCCAACCCCAAAGGGCACAATGGGATGTAAGGACACTGCCACTTGAAACGAAAGTATCGCGTTTGACAGCCCTGATTATCAAAAAGAAAGTTAAAATTTAAGTACTATTTTGTTTTTCTATTATTCTTCGTCTTATGTTGATAATTTTTTACGAGATTCAGATTCGTAAAAATAGTGGCTTCTACTCAACTCTAATAATATTATTAGTTATACTAAGGGCCAGTTTCCTATGCGAGAACGGCCCATTCCATTCGAGTATAGGTAAGTGTCGTCTTGTATTTAGTGTAGCGCCGCACTTGAGGCGTACTGAATTTGACTATGAAACTGGCCCTAAATGTTTTTGTCCTCCATACATTTATTACTTTACCTTAGCAATGACAAGTAAAAACCATAAAATAGCAATTATGAACCATTTTCGATTAGTATGTGAGCTGTAATGATTTAAAATTATCTTTAAAATTGTGCAAAAATTAATTTTCGAATGACTTTGAAGAACGTATAGGATGTGCCCAAAATTTTGTTTTGTTTTTTTAAACGATAACTTCTGCATCTACAATTTTCTGGCAAATGTTCAGGCCCTCCCATTAAATTCACTGAAATGGCATAAGGTTTTACTTTTGAGACAATAAAATGAATTAGTGCCTAATGAATTGGAAATATATGATAGTAAAGTGAAGGAAGCCAACCTTAAAGGATATGTTAGGCCTGGATGGAAAAATATAGAAATGAAGAGTATTATTACACTATACTATTATGATTTTGAAATAATAAATTATAAAATGGAAAAGATAAGTATACTTTATTTGATTCTATATAAATAAAAGAGATAAAAAACACATTTTATATCACTGTTATACAATGCAGTGTAGCTAGTAAACATAAGTTATTAGTCACAGAGTACCTAAGCAAATAGGCTTCAAATTTTCCATTGTGTCAGGAGAAAGATTTGAGCTCGAGTCTATTATATCCCAATTTTCTTTCAGAGAATCTGAGTTTTCTTTTGTAGATGTTGATTTTTTATTAGAAGTACTTAGTATTGCCACCTGAAACATAGGAATTTCAAGTATATTAAGTGTGAAATAAAGTAACTTAAACATGTTAGAATTGTAAGATATGAAGCACATTTAAAAACACTTCAATATTTCTTTACTTCATGGCATCTTGTTCAAGAGGTAGTACACTGAACAATCGTGTAGAATCAAAATATTGAAATTTTTA
This sequence comes from Timema californicum, assembly GCA_902141385.1. Taxonomy (NCBI): domain Eukaryota; kingdom Metazoa; phylum Arthropoda; class Insecta; order Phasmatodea; family Timematidae; genus Timema; species Timema californicum. Next base: position 173,099 of record CABFOW010000569.1, read on the forward strand.
AAATGTGTGTTAAAATAAATTTTAGAAAAAATCCTATAATATTTATTAAAGGACATAAAAGGTAGAGTATAATTAAGTTTTTTATTTTAGCAAGATAAATATTTAAAATACAATTGAGCTCACACTTGTTAAAATATATAAAATGATTGTCAGCCCTTTTCGTAATGATGGGGAATTTAACGTACTGGAGCTCAGCTTAAATTTCTTGCAATTTCATGTGTCTTAAAAATGTAGTAGGACACTATTTTTACAAACACACACATATTTCCTTCCAACTTTCACTGATGAATATGTTGATTACTTTATTTTATGTAAAAGGTCGCAGCACTTGATCATAGTTGAAAATTCTAGGTACTTACAATCTAAGTACTTTGTCTTTTCCGCCACTGGCTACCCTGGCACCATCTGGGGACCAGTCGACTGCATACACCTCGTCAGCATGACCAGGCAAATCTATTTCCAGCTTCTTAGATTTAGTACTCCACACTGGAAAAATGTAAGTCAGGTGCAAAAATTAGTACTCCACACTGGAAAAATGTAAGTCAAGTGCAAAAATTAGTACTCCACACTGGAAAAATGTAAGTCAAGTGCAAAAATTAGTACTTAACACTGGAAAAATGTAAGTAAAGTGCAAAAAATCTTAGTTTTGACGGACAGTACACTAAAAGCTTGACTAGGCCAGAACCAAGACTTGTAAAATTATGGAAATATATAGAGATTATACATTCACACAAGTAAAACAATTTTAAGTCAAACACTTGAGTATATACTAGGGATGGGCCCTTCTAATTAAGAGGATATTTGAGATTCAAGGATTAAATAAAATTTTGAATTTGAGACTCAAATCCTTATAATAAAAAAAAATCAATTTTTTGAATGAAATTTGTTTTAGAGCTTTTATACTGTCTATTGGTGGTTCAGAACCAATTATAATTATAGGATGAACTTAACAACAAGGCCCCAGATCAGTAATTTAACACTTAACTGATTGTAAGAATGTTAACATATGTATTTTCTATCATTCTACTATATTTATATTTCCTCTTATGTCCACAATTTTTTTCCGAGATTCAAATTTGGGGCTGGATGGTAAATTGTAGATTCAGGTTCGGCCCAACTTTGGTACATACCTTTGAGTGTGGAGTCTGAAGATCCAGAAACTAGCAGCCTGGAGTCTGCGGACCATGCCACTTGATACACAGCCTGCACATGACCTCTTAAAGATGCTATGAACCTAACCAAAAAATAACAAGGCAATGAAATTAACACTTTCTAACAGTATCTTTAGATAATAAATTTTAGTTTTACATGTGTTCTATTTGTTATAAATACATTAATTTAAGGAAACAGAAATTTGATGCTGGATTTTAAAGAAATGTACCAGTGTTTGCTCGAAAAAAGGATAAATAAAATTAGGGGTGCGCAAATTCCACATTTTCAATTCAAAGCGTTTGAATTTTTTTTTATGTTGGAACTAAACATATTGTAACAAGATTAGTGTCTAACAGCGGGATCAGCACTCTCTCATTGTTTACCCTGGCTGCGCTCCCCCTGTCTGGCAGGTAGGCAGTGCTCTTTTCATCACTTGACAGGGGGGAGGACGGAGACACGTCTGGAGAGGTCTGGGTCCTTTTAATTCTACAAGTGGAGGATCCCAGACCCCTATATATACACGCTCAGCGATAGCCAGGTGTGCTCAGTTCTTGGTTCTCAACCAGCGAGTTCAGTGTTCATGTGGCACGCGCCTGTGTGTGTACGGCACTGGGACCTGTGGTGGGGTGCCGTGAGTGTCTGACAATGAAAGTAAATTGTACCATGAACGGACATTTTAAGAAACTGATATTTGGATATCTTACTAGTTATTCAGTATTTTTTGTTAACAAGTTGTTTACTTGATTTGATGTAATTCTAATTTATGTGTTTTCATTTGTGTATTGATTTACAAACAATTGCCTATATTACCTGAGTCAGTGAACTGTTTAGTTATGATTAATCCAGTGTAATTTTATTTTATGTGCTTTCATTTTTTTTTAATCTAAAGACAATTACTAGTATTACTTAGCTCATTGAACTGCTCAGTTATAATTTATTCGGCGTTATTATATGTATTATATCCTTATTGGTTTATTAATTTATATAATTACTTTGGCTACCTAATTTGTTGAATTGTTTAGCTGTATATTTAATTCTGTTACTGTTTTTGAGTGGTGTTTTTAATAGTCAAAACCTTGGGTGATTTGCGAGTATTTCAATTCATATTTAACCTGCAACATACTCCCAATATCCTCAAAAGAACTTGTGGTCCGCACAGTGCTGTGTGACCATCCCAGGTCACACAAGCCCAACGTTGAAATAGGTTGCATGGTTATATCTCAATAGGTGTTTAATATAATTTACAAAATATTATATTGCAAACATGATTCACATATTTTTTCCTAAGCTAAGTCACTATCATCATCATTATCAACCATTTCCATCCTGTGGCTGGGTCAGTTTAGTAAAATACCTCCTCTCATCTTCCTCTTTTATTCCTTTTTCCTCCTCTAATTTGCACACTTTCTGCTCTTCCCATCTATCTATTGGTCCCCTTTGCGTCCTTTTTCCTACATACTTCATTCCCAACATTTTCTTTGGCGTCCTCTCTTTTTTTCATCCTCATTACATGCCCATACCATCTCAGTCTTGCTTCCTCTACTGTCTCATGTACTCCAACATCCTCATTAAATGCCCATACCATCTCAGTGTTGCTTCCTCTACTATCTCATGTACTCCAACATCCTCATTAAATGCCCATACCATCTCAGTGTTGCTTCCTCTACTATCTCATATACTCCAACATCCTCATTACATTCCCATACCATCTCAGTCTTGCTTCCTCTACTATCTCATGTACTCCAACATCCTCATTACAAAATCTTTGCCGGGACCGAGGATAGAACCCCGGCCGCCAGCATAGAAGTCTGACACCTTACCCCTAGACCGCCAGGTCACCCAAAATTTATTAAAATCATTTTATATGTCACCAGCCATCTTGTGTTTAAAAAGTAGGCAAATAAAAAAAGCTGGTTGGGAATTAATAGTGACACCGAAATACTGCAAGGTGTGTTTGTATGAACTTTTATTTAGAATGTAAAAAATAATTTCAAAATATTTTTAAAGTTCATTGTTGCATTTTTGAATAATGCACAAAATAAAATGAAATTGAATCTTTTTGCAAAATTGATTACTAGGCCTTTCATGTGTGAAAAAAGGTCAATTATGTTAATTTTAATGAGAATTAACACTATCGCAGCTAGATACATTTTTAATTAGCAGTCATTGTGTTTGTTTCCATCCACCATTCCTGTACCAGTTTCAATTAGGTGAGTGTGCTCGCTATACCTCTAATGTAAAACATGATTAACTTATTAAAAACCTGCGTCAGTGGCCAAATTGTCTATGGCGTCACTCTCACATGAGACTGGACTGCTAATGACAGGGATATCGAGGTTTGACCCCCAGTCGGATCTTCTGAGGGTGTTTTTTTTCCTAAATGGTTTCCCACATTTCCCTTCACACAAATGCAGGTACACTTCTTCTGTTACCTTCCTCATACCTAATTCACTAGCATAATTAGTACATATGTATATACCTGAACAGATAGTAAGATGCAGTGCTAAAAAAAGAGTTAAGTTTCTATTTACCTTGCAAATCAAACAGTGAGTTTGGATCTGTAGTACCGATGGTCGGAGCTTTAGTGATAGGTAGCAAGTAAACTCTGTAGCCCTTTAAGATGGTAGCCATGAATCTCAAGAAGGCCTCCTGGATTTCCAGCTCCAAAGCTTGCTGTAAAAAATAATATTTTTGAAATACATGGAGCTAAACTATTTACAGCAAAGTTTTTAATGTTTAATGTAAATTCCTCCCAATCTCAACCCCAGATGACTTCCATAATTTTTCCTTTAAAACCATAATACTTACAATATAATTAAATGAATAGATATAGCTTTTCCTTTTAATTACTTTTAGGGGTGTGTGTGTGAAGTATATTTTTTACAGTTCAAAGTGAACTCAAATCAAATATATAAAATAAATAAGAAGTATTAGAGCTCTATAATTAATTCCATTTAAAAATTTCAAAAATTATATATTATTTTTTAATAATAAATTCTATATTTTCTCAAATATCCGTGGGGATTTAAGCGTTCGAGGGTCCCATCCCTGTTACTGAAGTGTACCGACTACCCCATTTCTTAACAAGACATTCCGAGTCCTACCTCTTTCCTCTTGAGTTGGAAGTCTCTGTCGATGCTGCCATCTTTCCCTCCAGGATCCTGAGACAAACTCTGGACAAACAACCGCAGCTTCTGAGACAAAACATCCAGGGTGTTCTTTAGAGCCCTAGCCGGCTTTTTCGGCAGGAGCTTGGTGTTCAAATTGCGCTTCTCCTCACACCTGCAAAATTATGAGAATGCATTAGCTTAGTTTACAAAACTGAATATTGATCACATGAATGGCAACGGATTAACTGTGGTCATTTTGAATTTAAAATTATAAACAAAATAATGTGTGTTGGCTGAGAAAAGCAGTAAACTGAATCATAGGTTTTTTAAATTACTTTTTATTAAAGGTATTTCACTATTTTGAGAATTTAACCAACTCTAACAGAATACACACTAGAGTCACGTATCTAATTTTAACTTACACAGTTATGTTATTAGTGTCGAGATCAACACAGTTGACATCTGTTGGCGGGTCGTAGAGATCAAAGAATCTCGAGTCTACACCAATAAGGAAAGGCAAGGGTGCATGAAGCACCTCTGCCAACCCCAAAGGGCACAATGGGATGTAAGGACACTGCCACTTGAACGGGAAGATTATCTACAAGCACAGTTCAACATTATTGTTAATAGGCGCAAATTGATTAAGGCATGTGATGTACAATAAAAGTTAACAAAAAGAATCAACTATAACAATGGAATACAATTTTTTTTTAATATATACACTTATCAATAAATAAATATACAAACAAGTATTTGGAAAACATTTTTAAAAACTATTTTAATCAGAAATATAAAAACAAACAAAAAATAATAAATCCAGTCGGGGTGTACAAAGTCTTCTTTTTCAATTCAAGAGAACTCGAATCGAATATATAAAATATCCTCGAAGCCGAATCAGTTGGAATATTTTTTGCTAATTGTATTGTTAAAAAAAATAGTGTTTAATTATACAGCTTTGTAAACTAGGATTATTTATAAAATATTTAATTTCACAATTGTTTGTAATATTTATAGTAATCTATTCAAATCCAATAATTCAGGAGATTATCAAAGTGTACAATTCAATTAGTTAAGATTTTTTCATGGAAATATTAATTTGTTATGTACATAAAAACATATAATGACGATAATTAAACTTAAATTAATAAAATGAATTAGTGCCTAATGAATTGGAAATGTATATGTACCAGTAAACCCCTGCGAAACTTTCGCACATTTAACCCCCCGCCCCCTCCCCCCCCAACAAAAAAAATTAGTCTTTTATTGGGTTGTTGAGATTAAATACTTGGTGAAGTGTATACACAAAAGAGCAAAGAGAGTTCATTAATGTGAACGTATTTACAATTTACAATACCTCTTTATATACAATATTTTATGTTAGAATGCAATGTGGTTTTTCCTAAATGGCCTTTCACGCTTACTCGACATAAATGTAGGTACAGTTCCTCTAAATTCAACCTTCCTCTTCCCTATTTTTTTAGCACCGCGTCTTACTATCTGCTCGGGTTATAGCCTCGCATCCCTAATTCATTAGCATAATCAGTACATATGCGTACAGCCCTAACAGCTAGTAAGACGCAAAGCTAATATAAAACACTTTTTTTATTTATTAGCAAACACTTAACAAATTTCATTGCGAATTTTCAAAATAAGAAATTGTTATCAAAGAGTATATAACCAGGAGGTTTGGATAAGGAGGACTTTCTTGACTCCTGCTGAAAATACATTGTAGTTATTACATGTTTTGAATAAAGCATGGAAAGTAACCCCAAGAGCAAACTTACCATAGAAATAGCCTCGGCAACTGCAGTCAACACGTCAGGGCGGAGAGAATGAACCAGAAGTTTCTGTTCTGTCAGTGCTAGCAAGAGCACCATAAGACAATTATCAGGTCCAAGGTTCATCAGCAGTTCTCGAAAACTAGCGCCACTGTCCAAGGAGAACCAAATAATAAAACAGGCAAACCAATAATGTAAGTTTCATAACAATATAACGTTATATGATTGATTTTAACTCAATTTTATGAACAGAAAACGTCTGTTTAAAATAAAAAGAAATATTAATTTCAATACTACATCAAGTTTTAAGTAATATTCCTAAAATAAATTATAATAGCGTTCTTTTCTTTCAAAATATGTAAATACATGCCTGTCTAAATAATTAAATTTATCATAAATAAATATGGGTAATGATCAAGGTAAAACCAAAATTGTTAATAAATGTAGATTTGCACTTGCCACATAACTGACATTTATTTAAAAATTTAGCTACGCCACTTTTTACATAATGGTTTATAAATGTTTTGTATAATATGATTTTAAAAGACATGAAACAGCTGTCATGACTGCCTATTAGCAGTCAAATTGAAGTGCTTGATTGCAATCTAAAAAGGTAACGAATCTTGGAGGATTTCAAACATGGTAACCAAACAAGTGAGACAACCAAGTGATCGAACTCATGACAGGGTCATATGAAGTTATGGTAATTGGTAATTAGCAGAGCCTGGATTTTGATGACATGTTTTATTTTTGTAAATCATAGATCATGATTCCCTTGCTATAGAGATTCATATGCTTTAGGTAATTTTTTCATAACTTTTTCCTCACTTTGGTTTTTTTTCTGCATTACATAATTTTTAGTCACTATTAGGCTATTATTATTTTGGTTTAAATGGCGAGGGATAGCCAGCACACTTACCTTGGTGATATTGGAGTAGAAATTATTTCGATAAACACTAAAAAACACACAAAAACACAAGACTCGAATATTCAAGAACATTTTGGATTCGTGCATCAAATTCTAAAAATATAGCTTTTTTTTAAGTGAAATCTGTTTTAGAGCTCTAATACTTCTTTTTGGTGGTTCAGAACAATATATGCAGCTTAGGTTGAGCATAACAACCATGCCCCGGACCAGTAATTTAACACTTAACAGAATGTATGAATGTTATAATGAAAGTAATAAAAGAAAGAATGTTAACATTCACCTATTATTTTTATTTTCTATTGTTTTATTATATTTATATTTCCTCTGATGTTCATAATTTTTTACAAAGTTCAGATTTGGATGCAAGATTTGAAAGTAAAGTGGAAATTCAGATTTGTAAAATGATGGTTTCTACACAACTCTAAATATTATCAATGTAGGTATTGAAATTGATGGATCATTTTCACCATGGAGTTATCAAAATTGAAAAAAAAAAGAATGTAGGCTTCAAATGAACTTTGTAAATAATTTACTTTCATGGCAGTTACTACAGTTAAACTGCAAAGTGTTGATATAGGAGAGGGTAGTTATTACTTATGAAGTAGGTACATCTGTAAACCAATGTTAGTGTTAAGAGTTAAGTTACTAAAGTTTTTACCATGTCTATTAAGACCCGCTCCGCTAATATAGCAGTTTTCAATTAAATACAAGTTCACAAGGTTTGGCGCTTGTTCTGCTCTTCCGGTGATTTTCATCATGACGCGTGCAGTGAATTGCTTTGGCCGTCATTTTATGTCGGTTATTCAGTTTGTTTACAATAGTGATGGGAACCATCTAATAATTTTAGTATTGATTATCGAACGCTGGGACTTATCCAATAATCATTTGATTGTTTTCAATTATTTCTTAGGCCTAACACTATTGTGCACTTTATATAAGAAAGTGTAGACATGTTATTAGGATTGTATATGCATTTCAAAGTGAAAGAGGGCTATAATCCGCTTTACAGCGGGGCTTTGGGACCTAGTCCGCCTTATGAACGGGGGTTTACTGTTATATATATATATTACTTCTTACATCTGTTGAGAGCTTGTGTTGGTCTACTTTTGTGCATTCTTATCAAGTTTTAGTTTACATTCTAGGATTTTTTTTATAAGCTTGAAGTCATTCTTTTTTATAACCTTTCTAATGTAATTTTATCAGTCAGCAAAAGCCAGGCCATGTTAATACGTTAATATGTTGAACACATCGGTTCAGTCGATAGTGTGTCTGTCTATTGAGCTAAGGGTTCCCAAGTTTGATTCCTCGTGTGACCATAAAGTGTATCATGGGGAAATGTGGATTTCCCTTTTCACAACGATAAATTGATGACCGGGGGCAGGGTGTTGTGTATGTTCTAGATTTAGTATAATTTATAAGCTGTGTGCTGATATATCATACCCAATAATAAAATAAAGTGCTAACTAACCTTCTGGGCAAGGGCAGATCCTCCGGCTGTGTCAGTACGACACGATCCGAGGCTGAAAGTTGGACCAGGATCTGTGGCCTCTGAGGCGACGGGAACGGAACATTTTCCAAGAAGTGAGATATGTGTCTAAAATAAAAGTTAATCATTCTCAAACTTGGACACTTAAAACATACAAAAAAATAACATTTTATTTTCTATATTTAAATAATATTTTAATTATGTTTCAACTAAGTATTGTATCTGTGTCCTTTAGTACTAATATGGTGACAATTTGCAACTTGAAGACTATACAAAGAGAACTGTATTAGTGAGGTGACTTGTTGAAAATACATTAATTTTAAGAAAAGATGAGAGTCCAACAAATGAAAGAAAAAAATCACATTGAACTTTGTCTGAGATTGAATTTTAGCCTTTCAAGTCAAAACCAAGCACATCTGTGGACATCTGGCTCTATTCGTAATGGAATAAATTGTTCATACCAAGTACCAAAATATTTAAACTACTTCCAAAAATAATTTTAATAAACATGATGGAATTGTATAAAAATGAAGCCCAAATAAAAGTAAAGTCACTCACACATAAGCCTAGTTACAAGCATCTAAATATTTAGATACTTTCATGGCCATGCAAGCATTATATATTGAAGTGTTAGTAAATATGTGTTGGTGTTTTTTATTCTTATTTGTATTTAAATTTTATTCAATTCTATCCTTTTATTTAATTACATGTTATATTTTGATTAACGCACTTAAATTCATATACATAAACTACTTCCTAAGAAAGTGATGAAGAATCTCTACGCTTGTCAGCAGTTCAAGTATTTAAAAAAAATATATGGTAGCTTCTTGATAACGAGCTAATTGGCTTCGTGGTGTAGTGGTCAGTGCACTTGGCTATGAGCCTTGGGGTCCCAGGTTCTATTCCTGGCTTGTATCGCGGGTATTTTTCACTTAAGAGGAATGATCCCAACGGTCACCAGGTGACTGACCAGGGTTCAATCCTAACTGGCGTCAATTAAGGGTTTTTTTCAATTTTTTTTAATTCTTTTGACCTGTTAAGGTTATACAAATATGTACTAATTACACTAGTGTATTAGAGACAGATTGAATTTAGAGGAAGTGAACCCCGATCTTCCAGCCATCAGCAGTCTAGTCTATTGTGAGAGTGACCATGCGACTAATGAAACAGATCTCACTTTAGTGTTTCGAATGCTGGTACATTCATCACCATCCTGTTACCTTGAACTAGCACTAGACCTAGAGCATATTATACATTACCTCTCAATAGAGCACGGTGTGTGGACCAGTACAGGACATATTATACAGGAACAGGAGGAACTTTTCAAAGGTGTCAAAAAATGGCCAGTGAGACAGCAGACAGATGCATTTGTTGACATTGACAGTATTGTCATCATCGTTGGGTGAGAGTTCCAACTGTTTGCACTGCTCGGTTGTCAGATTATCTGTCGACATTCGCTCATAGAACGTCACCGCTGAGCCATACAACTACATAATGAACAACAAAAAAAGTTTGTTTGAAAAGTAGATAGAAAATGTATACAGCTCGACTTTAATACAAAAATTTGCAAAGATGAAATGATTAATTTTATTTGTAAATATGTGTAGCATGTTTTAAATTATATTATGAAAATAATTTGAGTTTCACATATATTTGTGAATTAAAACTCAACAACTGAAAACGGGAGTCTCATCCAGGACTAGGGTTCAAAAATTTGAGTTTGAGTCAAGTTTTAATAATTGTATCAACATGACAATTTTCACAAACTCGAAAAATATGAGTACTTGGAATTCCCGATTTTATTGTGAGAATTCGAATATTAATCATTTGGTTTAACTCTGAGATGATTTCATAGCAAATAGAGTCCTTCAATATTTTCTTTTGCCCGATTTAACAATATATATTATATATTGTATAACTCTATCTCCCAGTACTCACAGTCTGCTTGTATAATTAAATGTACAAAAGTAGCAAAGCTTACAAGATAAAGTTATCTTTAAGTTACGGATATAGCCGTATCACATATATGTAGAGTTTTGAAACTATCCATCATGTTTTTATTACCAATGTATTAAACTGGAGAACAATTCAATATTTACCTTTTCCGATGCATCCGATACAGTAAGCACAAAGGTCGAGAAGACTGGCCTTGGTTGGGTGGCTCTTGAGGGCCAACACTCGACAGTAGCGCCCATGGGGAGACAGAACAATGGCAAAGAGGCAGGAAACGCAAAGTTAGCATGGTCGTAGTGTGGGTAACGCATCAAAATACCTTAAAACAAATAAATATATCAAATTTAGTGTCTCAAATCTTTTAAAGCCGATGTTTATTTAATAAGGTAAAATAAAATATGTGAGACAAAATTCAAACAAAAATGTATTTAAGGAAAACCCTTTGTGATATAATTAGAGATGGGACATTCAAATCCCTCGAACCTGATGGTATTTGAAAGATTTGTAAAAAATTATGGATGAGCCCTCGAAACCTTTATATTCGAGACCACAGGAAACAAGAAAATGTTGGATAACAAGAAGTATATCCTTAACAAATATATATTCAATTATTCAAGTGAAATTTGTTTTAGAGCTCTAATACTGCTTATTGGTAGGGACATGCGAGACTTGAAAATTCAAAAAAAAAATCTCAATCTCATCTCGAAAGTTAAAAAAATTAATCTTGAAAAGTCAAGATATAAAAAAAAAGAGCAAATAATGGCCCTAATGAAATTAAAAAAACCAAACTGGGAATTTATTATTTCCAATAATACCGTAATAGCCCACCCCCCAAAAACAGCCTTCATTAAGAAATGTTATTGGTTATAAATATTGTTTTTCAATATCAAACTTTGACAATATAAGCTGTTACACTACAAATTAAATGATAAATGGTGTTCAGTGTAACTACCTATCACTATTTTATTGATTGTATTTAAAATATGTATGAGTTATATCACAAGTGTTTGTATAAACTATATATAGGACAATCAATCTAAAGCAAGCACTAACTCAAATGTCAAAAAGGAACTCTATAAACTATATATAGGACAATCAATATAAAGCAAGCACTAACTCAAATGTCAAAAAGGAACTCTATAAACTATATATTTACTTTAATAAACATAATTTTTTTTTACTTTCAAAGGACGTTTTCTCGTCTCGTGTCTTGATACTTTTTAATATTCTCGTCTCGAATTGAAAAAATTGTTCTCGCACATCCCTACTTATTGGTGGTTAGTAACTGATTATAGAATGAACTTAACAACCAGGCCCCAGACCAGTAATTTAACACTTAACTTAATGTATGGATGTTATAATGAATGAATTAAAAGAAAGAATGTTAACATTTAGTTACTGTTTGTATGTTTTACTAATCTAATGCATATATATCTTCTCTTATGTTTCATTTTTTCAAAAATTCGGATTCGAAGGTAAATTGGAGATTCGGAAAATAATGGATTCGTCCCAACTCTTGTGAACATCTAAAAAAGTATCTCTAATACAATTATGAAGACATCGATTTTATCTAACAATTTTAACCATTTGGTAATAGAAATTATAGATTTGTCTAGTTGGGGGAGTAACAAATTCTCTAAAAAAGGCAAAAATTGTATTAACATATGAACATTGTTGTTTATGACATAGTAGAAGTAGTATCAACCCATAAACAACTTTTTTTAAATTCGATTTTAAAAATTTTCACCTTAACTTGATTCAATTGATTTCATAATTTATTCAATAAAATATAATTACTCAAAAGTGGAAAAAGTACAGTAGTAAACACTATATTACATCTATCAATAATTTGGAAACATAACCAAAGATATAATTTTGAGTTTGGTTGTTTTTGTTTGGTAGCCTAGAGAAAAAATAAACTGTAAACTTGAATTTGACTATTGTAATATAATACCAGAGTAAAATTAGACTGTCTTATTTTTCCTTTGTATATATACCTGGTTTGTAAGGTATCAAATTTGCTCGATTCATCGACTTCTTGTAACAGAGGAACACATCTGAGCCCACCTGAAATATATACAATAATAGACATATTTCTTAGTATGTTTTTCATAATGCTATTGATTTATTCAAGCCTTCATTCAGTCATATCAATGGCAACCAGTCATCTGGTGACAATGCAAGTAATAGTTCCCCCCCTCCCTCTTTCTCACTCTGTCTTTTGCTCTCCCTCCCTCTTTACATGCAAATGCAGGTACCCTTCCTTTAAATACAACCTTCCTCATCCCTAAACCATCAGTGTAATTTAGTATATGTGTGTATAAGCTAAACAGGTAGTAAGACACAGCAGCTAAAAAAATACGAGACTTCATTGCTTTTAAACCTTTTCGAATATGAAGCTTCAAAAAAAAATTTAAAAATTTGTCTTTCATATTATGAAATTGGAGTAGTTATGAGAAATTAAAATAAAGTTTAACTGCCAAAGTGATGAAGTTAGAAGTGTGTAGAGTATGAAGAAATGAAGAGATAAATTTGTTTCGTTCAAGGGCTCGCCTAACTATCATTTTAACTCTTAACATTTACATTATTGTAGTGTTGCCGCACTGTTTTTATGAATTTCTAAGTCACTAGGCAGCTATTCATTTGATATGTTTACATAACCAAATATATTTATATATATCCAAATACCATATTAAACTAAAGGTAGGTTTCATAATAACTTTTGCTGAGTGTACTTACCATGCCTTTATTAAGGTTCTTGTTAATCATGCAGAAGGCATGTGGAGCTGTTTCTCCCTTGTTTGCGAGAATTACACAGATATCCGTAACCACCAATTCGTTGCAAGGCATGCTGAGACTCGCACGACGATATGTCACAAAAATCTTGGCGGTCGAGTTGTTGACGTTGGCTACTCGACCCCCTGGCGTCGTCAGAACCACTTCAGAATCTGACATGATGCGTTCCTTCCCTTCATACATGATGCTATATGAACAGAAAAATTATTAGCAACAACTAGAGGTGTGTAAAGCTTCAAGAGTTTTACTTGGATCAAAAAAAAAGTGTTGGTTTTAACATTAATAAAGCTTTTGTATTGATGATGATGATGATGATGATGATGATGATGAAAAATCAATGAAGATAGTGACTTCTAAAGTTCTCAAATTATGTTCAATAACTAGGCCTACCATGTTATGAGTTCTTAAGTTTTATTCTTATGGAAAAATCTGATGTAAAAGTTGTAGAAACTTGATTTATCAGCTTATAAAAAAAAAGTGTAATAAAATATTATCAAAATTATTTTAGTTCATAAAGTTATATAAACAAGCACAATTTTTATTTTTTAAGCATAAAACCCCTAAAATGATATTCAAAGATTCTTTTCGGCTTCAAGACTATTTAATTTGAATTCAGTTTGAATTGAAAAAGTGGACTTCGCACACCTATTCAATATTGTCATCATCACTGAGCAATGTTTGTTTTGATATACATAACTCGAGTGAACACAAGTGCTAAAAAGTTCTGGCTCACCGTATATAACGTAATGAACTAGAGAGAAAGAAAGAGAATGCTGACCATTCATAACAATATTTGATCTAGTTGGTCAGGAGAGGGACCATATGGGGCTATAAAAGCCTTTTATTATTTGACATTAGGGCTGTTACAATTCTATCAACATCACAGGCAGTTACGCTGCCCGGCTCCGGACCATAACAGATTATATCTTCGGGTCATCAGTAGTACCTTTGCTTAGAGGGCATCCGTTAAGCTCAGTGTCCCGAGATAAAGTTCTGTGTGGGTCAAACACAGTGTCAGTCAATTCCATAAGGCTAAGTTTCCACGAGTTAAGCCAATTCTTCCACAGACATGAACATCCAGTCTCTTTATTTTTTTATTTTACATTTAACGTCACATTTTGATTATCTTTTAGTAACTTCTATTAAACCAAAATTTGTAACCCTACGTATTTATTTGAACCCACACAAGTTAGCTCGCCTGCGACCTAGTCTCTCCTGCAAGCTATCCTGACAACTCAAACTCACGAAAGGTAGGTCGTGACACTATATTTAATAATAAATCACCTCATCTTTTTTCGGATAATCCAGATTATTTGTACTTAGAACAGTCAACATTTAAAAAAAAATTATTTAAGCAAAATAACGCAGGATATCCTAAATAGGCAGAGCGTAAAAAATAAACTATAAAAGCCAGCATAATTAATAATATATAAAAGTAATAACAAACCCAATATCGACGAGAGGAGGCTTGTCTCTTCCTCGTCTGTAGCACAAGTAGATATCCGGACTACGCAAACTACCATGATTCAAGTCTGCACAATAACCTGAAATAAATATTTGTTAATCACGTTTATTATCTATCGGTGGCCCCAGATAAAAATTAGTCAAATAAATCTGTGGGTAACTTCTGACTAAAAGGTGTTTAGCAAATATTTTTTTAAGTCAAACTGATTTTATAAACTAAAAATTATCAATAAAAAATATATTTATCTATTTCCCTTTCTATTTGATATATTAAAAACAGCCTGGTAGAGTAAATAAATACATGATTCTAATAATGTACCGTCGTGTTTCTGGGGTTGCATTTGTAACCTAGTTTCAACAAAGTTTGAAAAGAGTATGGTACCTAATTGTTATGTTTGTCTAGTTTGGTTGCAAATAAATTTATTTCAAACCGTTATTTCTTATCAAGAAATATTATGGTAAGATATGTTTGAAATTTCCACCATTTTCAAGCAATCTATACATTTCCTCAATTGGGTGATAAAAAGAGACTTGTGTCTTAAATACATGTCAATAAATTTACGATGCAGCCCTCTAAGTTTATTTAGTACTCAATGGGTTAATGACCATATTAGTGGTTGGATAAAATACCCAAGTCATCTAAATTTGGGTAGATTGGGGCAGAATTTGAAAAAAGATAATAAAAAGTGAAGATAATTGTGTAGAAACCCATCATATAATTATTATACAAAAAATATTAAATTATCTTGAGAGAAATGTTATAATTCAAGTGAAAATGTAGGGTAAAAGGGAAAAGATTAAACTTTCATAAATTTTTGTTGTTGTAAAACACAGTAATTATATTGTTTGGATTGTTTAGTTTTAACAGACTACCTAATGGAGTTTAAATTATATCCCTTTTATGGGAAATAGAGGACTTCTATACATATGCATAAAGATAAAAATATTTTTTCACATCTTTTATTCACGAAAATTTTCTCAGAGGGTCAATTTTAGTAGAAAAATATCTTGGAGAATTTTTTTTCCCCCAAATACTATACATGTTATGAACGGTGGTTGATTTTTATAAAAATCTACACCAAATAACTTTCAGTTTTTGTTTTAATTGTCTCACACCTGTGGGTGTGGATTCTATAATCGTGAACTCCGGGGGTGGCTCCTCCCCTAGCCCCGGGAACACAACAGTGACATCAGTAATTGGCGCTTGATTGTGACGTGGGCTTTAGGTGCACTCCATCACAAGAGAAATCTTCTTGAAGTTCAGGCTGATCGGGCAGGCCCGCCACTACAAAGTAGTCGGCTACGCGGCGTTCATCCATAGTAGCTTCCCACTGAGTGGCTCAGTGAAGCTTCATCTAAAGGTGAAAATCATTTACTCTGGAGTACTTCATGTTATTCAATTAAAATTAAATTAAGTGTGTAACCCAAACTGATAGTGAGAAGTGGCGGTGTTAAACAAAATAAAAAAATTAAAAACTTTATGAATATATTTTTTGGCACTGCATCTTACTACCCATTCAGGTTACACACATGTGTACTAATTACGCTCATGGTTTTAGGGATGAGGAAAGTTGATTTTAGAGGAAGTGTTTCAGGTCTACCCACATGTGTGTGGAGGGAAGGTGTAAAACCACTTTGGAAAAAACCATCCTCAGTACACCCGACCAAGATTAGAACCTCGATCTTCTCGTCATTGGCAAACTAGTCTACTGCGAGAGTGAAATCTT
This sequence comes from Timema californicum, assembly GCA_902141385.1. Lineage (NCBI taxonomy): Eukaryota > Metazoa > Arthropoda > Insecta > Phasmatodea > Timematidae > Timema > Timema californicum. Next base: position 189,493 of record CABFOW010000569.1, read on the forward strand.
ACACCATAAGGTCGCCAAAGCGAGTTTTCTGAATCTTCATGGTTTTCTAAGGCTAGATATTAATAATTTTGAAGGTTATGGTAATATCAAATAAGCTCACATTTTAAATTCATCACTTTATATATGAAATCTTGTTTATCTTGTTTTTCAAAAATTATGTGTACGATAACTTACAAAAAATATGTTTTAACGTCGACGATTTATACTTGTTTTTTGATCAGGTTGTATAGGAGAGAAAAATCTTATAGTCCCAAGCTCAGGATGTATTGCTATCTTTTAGTTAATAATTGTGTGGTTATTTATTATTTTTTCCCAGTGTCTTTTAAGTTTTACTTCCTGTATGGATGAGGAAGGAATCCGTTTAGAGATTATCAACCCGCATTTGCGTGGAAGGAGAGTATGAAAAACCAATCTCAGTAGATCAGACCCAGATATGAACCTTGATCTCCCAGTCTTCAACAGGCCAATCTAACGCGAGAGTGACTCTTTAGACCATTCGGCCACTGAAGAGGATGATGTGTATTGTTGAAGATGACAAAGTAAATTAGACATCTCAAACAACTTAGATAATGATGCTTGATAAAGCCATCAACACTATTCCATCTAACGTAAAATAAGTATTTTTGGAAGAAAAAAACTATACCTGGTTTAGCTGACTCGTAACCAATTCAAGACTAAAAATAAAACAGCCTTTTGGCTGAACATTCAAGATAATGGGCTGCTTTAATTAAAACTAGATTCCATCACAATCCATAACATAGCTAAAAATGGGTTTTATGAATTAAGTTTAATAGTCACCAGATCAAAGTGCAGGTCAAAACTACATGTTAATATTTGCTTAAGAGTTTGAAGAATATTTTTACCTGGACACCATATTGGTTCTTAAATTATACTGAAATGCTAGTTTAGTTTATTTTTAAAGATGTTTTTAAAATAAGCCTACTTAATAGCTAACAAGGTACTTCTTAAAAATATAAGAGTGTAAGGTCAAGACATCCGACACCCTAGCTAAGTCGGTAGTGTGTCTGTCTACCAAGTTAAGGGTCCCGGGTTTAATTCCTGGCAATGTCAAAATTTTATCATTGATAAAATGTGGTTCTACCCTTTCACAGTGATGAATTAACAGCCAGGGACTGGACGTTGTGCTTGTCCTAGTCTTGAGTTAAAGTATAAGCTACGACAGGCCTAGCAAACCGGTAGTTTAAAATATGACTTGAATAAAAAGCTGACCCAGGCCACAGTCTGGAAATAGTAACGGATGTTAAGTAAAATCAGGTCAAGTAAGCTATGGCAGTTAAAGTAATATTATGTAGTATGTAGGGTAGTGTTCAAAAAAATTATATTTGAATTTCTATTTTTTATTTGTAGCCTACATACATTTGTAATTAAATCATGCTATACATTGAAATATTGTCATTATATGCTATTAGAATGTATCACACTGAATATTAGACTCTGTGCAATTACTAAATAGACTTTTTTAAGGCAGTAAGTAGGGCTGCGAGTCGGTACGCCAAGATTTCGACTCCTATTTTTCTAATGTCAGACTAACTCCTTGATAAATAGATAAAGTACATACTAAATAGTAATAACAAATTTACTGGAGTAAAATGCTCCAATACAGATTACTTATTGGGAAGATTATTTGGTGTTGTGAATCTATATTTGAATAAATTTGTCAAAAAAATTACTAAAAATGATCCAAAACAATATTAAAATATCTATACCTAGCCTTGTCACCATATATTGTTAGAATATTATAATTTTTTTTATGATGTAGTCAAAGTCAGTAGGTACCAAATCAGACTCCATCCAAAATTGCTTTTAACACTGACTCCATGACTCAAGACACTTTTCCACAGCTTTGGTGGTATGAGATTCATTCTAAATAGTTGCAGATTTATGTTTAAGTCTTTTCAATAAGCTAGTTGATAGTCTAGTATTATTTTCAAGTGTACGATTTTTTTATTTCAGTTTGGGTTCAGTCCCTTAAAAAAACCTTTTATTAGACTCATGCCTTTTCTTGAATGCCAAAGATATTTTTAGATAAATTGAAATAATATACAGTAATTATGATAAAAGTGATATGTTTAGTTGATTTCTGTCTTTTCTATAGTTGTGTGTGGTTACAAAAACATTTTGGAACTTAAGCTATTAACAATAATAAAAATATAATAAAAGGTTATGTTTACAAGTGCCTTCAGGCAACAGTTTTTTAGGACGTATTTGTTAAATGTACACAACGTCTACAGCTTACAATATTATCGATACTTCTTGTAAACAATTAGTTATCAAAAATATTCAAAATAAATCATTTAATGAAATAAATACTTATCATAACAAATATTACATACCAAAAAGTCGATAAAACCTTGGTATTATTGATGTTTATATCACATTATCTTGCAACATAATAAAATAAAATTAATAAATACTGTAATGTTTAGTTTTAGACAACCATCCGAAAGGATTATCAGAGAGCTAGAGTCTACTTAAATTAAAACACACAACTAAATATACAGTGCAAGATATGATTCTACATCTCTGTCATTGCAGCCATGTTGAAATTCCCAAGGTCAGAACAAATGAATACATACGCTTAAGATTTCATTAAACCACAGCCATATTTATACTGGTTGGGCCACTATTTAGTTCCCCCGATATACATTTTAATCACATTTTTAAAACATGTGGTGATAGCGCCCTGCAGCTATGTGAGAAACTAGACTATCTATCCAGGAACTAGTTGAGCGTCAGAGGTGTTACCTCAGGGACTTGTTATTTGTGGCTGTGTATTGTAATTTCTTATGTCTGCAACATGTATTAACAGAATAGACTTCGCCTTGTACCATATCAGACTGATATATATTTGATAATTTTCGCTGTAATATAACAAAACATTCTTAATTTGAAAATATGTTAGTGTAAAATATTCTAGCAGAATTCTCTCAAAGAACAATGTTTCCAGACTAGCTTACGATGCATGCACGATGCATGACTAATAATAAATATCGTATAACACACAAACATTTATTTCAATGAGGGAGTTGACTAAAGAAATTTTTATTTTATTTATTTATTTATTTAGAGCACTTTTTTAATTAGTTTAAGACCTCGTTGTTGGAATGTTAAACCAGAAAAATACATATGCGAGGTACATACAAGAAATTAAAATTAATACATAAAATTTGATATAAGTAAGCATTAAGACATTATAAACGTTTGGTGTTATAATTAAAGTATTAAGGTAGTGTTGTAACGTAAGATTGAGTCACATAATGTATTTTTTTTTAATTCAAGCTCAAGACAAAAAATCAGAAAATTTGATTAGTAGTTTTTTATACATAAATTTCCCATTATCTTTCTGGATCTATTTTTAAAGTGAAAAATGTTTTTTATTTAGCTCACTGGCAAAGTTAAGTCGTAGTACTTTTTTTATTGACTAATGAATAGAGCACAATTAATAAAATGTACATAACTTATAATTTTTTACGCACTCTGCAAATACTTGAAGCAGTGTTGGAGGAACAGTGGGGATTGTAACCACTCTGAAAAGAAATTTCCCCTCACCTCCACTGAAATAAAACTGCTTAACCCCCTTCCGAATATACTGATATTATTGAATATGAAACTGTAACATGGCCTTAAATAAAACTCTAAATTTCTTAAAAAGGCATTCAGTTTTCAAAAATTTGATGGATAAGATCACTTCAAATAGCTTATATAGACATCTAAATGTCAGAAGAAATCCAAGCCAGCACTAAATATCTTATTGGGCCGTCCAAATTCCAAAAATGTCTAGGTACGGAACTCTCAAAATAGCATCTATGTGCATTTAATTTTTAAGAATTTTCGCGTAAAGACCTCTACAAATAATTTCTGAAAGCATTCAATTTCAGTCAATTTATGGAAGAGAATAACTCCAAACTGTTCTCATCCACTTTTCAAAATATTCCCTTGTAGAGACCACTTAAAATAACTTCTAGATGTATATCTTGACTGAGAGAAATTTAGGTGAGGAGCAATCTAAATAGCTCATAAAAGAATAAATTGTTTTAAAAAATCTGAGGAAAGACCCATCTAAATAGCTTTAGGGAAATTTAAATTTATAAAAAGAGAAAACTTGTGAAGGAATATTTAAAATACTTATAAGGTTCTTGTACTACTGATTTAAGCATAGAGAACACTTGTGATTGAAACTTATCTGTCATTAAAAATGCGTATAGAGACTCTAAAAATTAAGGCGTCTGTGTCTATAATAGACAGAAAATATATTTTGTTCATGTTTGAAATGGCCATGCAGTCTATACTTGTTTGCACACATAAATATCTTTCACTTATTATTTTGATGTTGAAGTAAGCTTATGTTATAATTTTTTCGTATAACCGGACATGCTGCTAAAAAAGAGAAAAGTATCTTCTATCTTTAAATAATATTTATATATTAAAAAACAATCTCGCATCGTGATTGGGGGGAATTTCAAAGTGAGAGTGGTAGCAGATACTTTCACAGATCAAAAGTTAAAAATCATACCTTGAGGGCTGAGGCTGTTTATACACTTTGGAGTAAGTTATAAACAATAAACACCACATACCAAACTACAGTGTTTTGCAATACATTTCAAACGATAATACGGTGTAAAAATAAACGAAACAACTTAGTTTGTCTCTTGAGCTGTTACACATCGTAATCTATTGTACTAGAATAAAAATATGTTATCTTTAGTGTGACATAAATTATATTAACAATTTTGTTTGTTTTTAATATATGTATTTTTCATTAACCAAGTATACAGGTGAAATTTATTTTTGTAAATTGTTACTGGGCCGTAGTACGTTGTTTAAGCCATGTATGTATCAAATAAATATACGTGCCGCCCTGCCAAATGGTTGGATTTGACATGTTATCACCTCATGCATCCATTTATCACATACCTAAGTAATTTTGTGTCTTGCTATGTGCGTACCTTACATGAAAAACATTTCGATCAAAGTAAACTTTATGATTATTTGATGTATGGCCCTTTGTATGCAGCCTTGTGTGTGATATGTGCTCCTTTCGGATTATTTGGAATTTTACTATGGGTATTTTTGTGTAGTTGCTTCCATCAAGAGAAATACACATTGGTTAGTTTTGATGATGAAGACACTAAGTTAGAGAACTTAAAAACATTACAAATTGAGAATGACACTATATATACTATTGGCACAGTGAATCTCCTCTTAGCAACAGAGATTCTTGGAAGACTTAATAACATAAAACACTCGGACCATCGATGCCAAGAAATTGCGAAGAGAATATTGAATCATTCTTGTGAACTACTCAACAATGTTGAATTTATCAACCATGAACCTAAAATAAACAGTAAACAGGACAGCATAGTGACAGAATTTCCAAACATAGATTTTTTGTGCCTTCAAGAGGTTTGGGAACGGTCATATGCTCTGGGTTTAATTACTATACTTAAACAAGAATTCAAATATTTTTTGTATGATGTTGGAGAATACACAGTTAAAATAAACTGTTGCATGTTAGGTTAGTTTTTAATTATTCTTTTATTTAGTTTGTGGCTTAGAGTCTCAATTATTCAACCTAAATGGTATCAATAAGTTGTTGGCTAGCTGAAAATGTCAACTAATATATGTGAAAAGTTGTTTGCGAGGGCCTGTTAAGGGGGGTAGGATGGGTTGAAGACAGTAGCCATATGCTTAAGGTGATATATTTTCTTTAACGGCTACTGTGGCTTGACACAATAAGGTGATATGAGTAGGAAGAAAAAATATTCTTTTGTCCCCACTGCTCAGAATGGGATGGCATATTATCAATGGCGATGATTAATTTCCATGGCTGGTGTACCAATTACGAAATTTATTCTACTAAAATTCATCAATAACAGAACACCTTTGAAATATTTCTGAACCGATCTATTCATTCTGATTATTTTTAAACAAATCTAGTAGAGCAGTAAGGGCTAGGTTTTGGAAAGCTCGTTTTTTGGTCTTTCCAGTAAATGCAAATTTTATTTTGTGTCTACCAGTAGTGTTAAGTCCCGTCCACAAAGTTGATCTTTTACAGACCACTATGCACCTTAGAGATAAAAGAAAAAGTCTGTAGATGGGACTTCACTACAGGCTATAATTGTCACTTTTTTCATTTCGTAAATACTCGGAAACTAAATTGTCAGACAACGAAGTTAAGAGTTTTAAAATTCATTATTTTCTAGTTTAAGCTTGTCTCATTGTTCACTCTCATTGTCAATGAGAGTGATACACAAAGCATTGGTGGGAGTGGGCAAAATAGTGTGCGTGTCACAACTCTGTAAATAGCATGTCAGATAACTAAAGGTCAAACATTTGAGACTCTACTTTAATCTTAAATTATAGAATATTCAAATTTTTTTGTCAAACTTTCACAACTCATTGTTCCCAACCACTGTAGCCATCAGTGGTTGCGGTGAATATGTTGTTTAAGGTGGTAAGAAGTCTCACTGCAAATTTTTTTTAAAAGTGATTTAAGATTATTGTTGTTGGCTATGCATTTGTTTATTCTAAATTTCCATAATATTAAATATTCAAAGGATTTACTTACTATATCATTACTAGATTTTTGTACCTACTATCGATTCTTCATTTGTGCACTAAGGTACTATTGACTACTACTTGGTCACCTGGTGATCTAGGGGTAAGGTGTTGGACTTCTGTGCTGGCGGCCGGGGTTCAATCCTCGGTCCTGGCACAGATTTATCTGATTACCAAACCCTTCCTTCACCTCTGACAAGACATCTTGTGAATGTGGGGAATGCCAGGCCTCCACCGTGGTTCGGATTCCACGTTAAACTGTAGGTCCTCCATTTAATCTCACAATCACCCTACCATTACGCATTAGTGTAAGTGCGTATAACCCAAACGGGTAGTAAGACGTGGTGCTAATAATCATAACAACTTGCAACATTTAAAATTATTCTTGGAAGTAAACTCCAAAATAATAACAAAACTGACAATTTCACAATTGAGTCACCTTTAAAATTCAGTAGCTTGCAAATTAATGAGTTCCTTTATCTTGATTTTATGACTAATGGACACTTGAATCAACTTTCAACAAATATAAACTTTTTTTTTTGCTGTCAACGTTGATAACATTTTACTATATTATTAGTGTTATTTTATAGGTATTGATATCTATCAAAATTGACAGCTGCAGATAACATGACTTGATGTATGAATATATTGTGTAAGTAGATATAGTTAATTTTTCTAGAGATAAGATATGTCTATTTGTAAATAAATTGAGGTATAGCCACACATATTCTTTTAAATTTCCCTGCTCATTACATCCTCGACACAACAAACTGTAATTTAGTGAGTTATTACATTTCCCTTTGAGAAACCTGTAGAGCTAACTTTATAATATGGTGATCCCACTGTTGAGTGTATGGAGGCTTTACTAAAAAGGGGGATGTCCAGTATTTGGAGAAACTACAATGGTTTTTGAGAGGGGACAAATAGAAGAGTAGGGTGTGTGACGACAACTGAAAACTAGGAAAAGATATAGCCATAAGTTTTATTATTGGCCAAATTTTGAGCTTATTAAAGAAAATGTATTTAAAAATATACATTATCTCATTTTATTTATGACTGCTTGGCCTAAAAATGAAATAATTCAGGAAAATACCTACTTGATTGAAGTGCATTTTAAGGGAAAAGGGGGACAAGTCCAATTCTAGCTCAAAGAGAGTTAGTGCTGCCACCTGTTGGAAAATCATGAGACCTTTCTAACACACTTTAGATTATAGTTAACAGAGTTAACTGTCATATTTAAATTATTTTATTTTGAAAGTATTTGCTGAAGTCCTTAGGGCGATATGGTGATGAGATATGGAAGTTGTTCTGAAAATGTATACAATGTGACTTTCCTCCTTTTTCCCTTGTACCCTTCATTTTTGTATATTGATTAGTATATTACAAATAATACTAGAGCTTATTAAATAGCCAATCCTGTTTAATGTTTCCTGGTAAGCTAGTTATGCACTTCTTTGGATGTTTATGGTTTGTTACAGGGAGTGGACTCATGTTTGCAAGTAAAAAGCCAATTTTGGATGTGGACTTCAAAACCTTTACCAAACGAATAAAACATGCAAAATATGCTTCACAAGGAGTACTTTGCGTGAAGGTATTTAAGACCTATTTATAAATGAGAATAAATGGCTTACATGGTTCAAAATTTGATTTTGAAAGTTATTAGGCCTATATTTAAACATTATTTATCAAATTAGTTAGGGAAAAAAAGAAATTGATTAAATTGTCAGATATTTATAACAATCCAAGGACAATATATACCCATATTTTCTTACGAATGGGCATGACTGACAGCTATAAAAACTACTTTAGATCTACTTATCGTATTCCTATGTCAAGTCATGTGATCTGTATTTTTACTTTTAGTAGATAATATCAAGACCCACAAAATAACACTTATAAGTTATTAAAAATTGTTTCACTATTGGCTGCAAAAATATGTCTATATTTTATATAAGGCTTTTCCTATAAAAATTGGACTAATTACTTGATAAAAAAGGATTCATCGGATCACTGGTATTCAACTTGGGGTACACAAAGTCATTTAAACATTTAAATGTACCTATTATTTCTTGATAAACACTGAATAATCTAGGCACAATTTAGGTTTAGTTTCAAGAGACCCAGACATACAATCTGGAACTGCCATTTCTTTTCTCTCTTTCTCTCACTTTTAGATGTAGATTATATAATATATATATATATATATAATTTGCATTATGGGGAGATTGGTGTTCAAAATCTCGGTCAGGTGTACTGAGGAGAAGTGGGTTTCAAAATAGTTTTCCACTCTATTTCCATGCAAATGCAAGTACACTTCCTATAAATATAGCCTTCCTAATCCCTTAAGCCATCAGAGTACTGTAATTAGTACATAGGCGTATAACCTGAACGGATAGTAAGATGCAGTGCTTAGAAAAAAAACGGGAAAAAAAACAACAACATTGGAGTTACAAAGTTGAAAAGAGATTATTCTGGAGGTACGAGAAGATAAAGGTGGAATACCACTGCACTAGGTGATATAGCCCTTGTTGAAATTACAAACTTGTTTTTCATCATTATATAGTGGAAGTGGTACAAACCATTTTAAATATTTTCCATGTTGTTTAACATATAGGCCTGTTTGTAATGTTGACCAGGTGGCGTTACACTCCGACAGAAACAACTGCCGGCATGTCGGCTACATATCAAACCTACACACTCAGGCATATCAAGGTGAAGAGAATGTGATTGCAAATCAGTTGAGTGAAACTAGACGGTTTGTAGCTGATTTCAAGGAGAAAACACACCAATCCACAGATGTTGTCGAGTTCGATATTATTTGCGGGGACTTCAATGCTGATAACATGTCCATAGGTGAGGCTATGTTACTGTTGTGTTCTTAAATTTGTTTCATGTAGTGTGTTATTTAAAAAAAACTATTATCTTTGCACTTTTCAAGTAACTTAAATATATCAACACATTAAGAAACTGGCACTTTTTTTCTTTTATAGAACAAGGAATTTAGAATAGATCCCAATATATTTTTTCACTATCGACAAAATAAAAAATTAATAAAAACACTACTATAGCCTTTTCTCTAACCCCGTCTTTTATACAATCATTGTAAACAAGTTAAGTTCTTAACAAAACTATTCTTGGATTAATGCATATTTTTGAATGATATTATTTAAATTGTTGCTTTTGTTTGACAATGACAAGGAGGCCAATTGGCTAAATAAATTTGTCTCTTGGTGAGTCAGTATAACACCTCATCTCTCCTTCTTTAAGATGGCCATATCTTCTAACAAAAGCCCCCTTGTAACGCTCCAATACTTTGAATTCGGGCTATCCAACACTGATATGGTAGATTGGAGGTCATACTCAACTTTCTCACCATACAACCCTCCTCTTTTTCATCAAAATTATCTAACACAACCATGTAAATATCTTCAATATATACATTATTTATACTTTTTTATAATTCTTTTTTTGACTTGACAATATTAGTGCACACTATTCCAATGTATTTTAGTCTAAAACATGTTTTTGTAATCGATAGTAAGGATCTCAACTTTTCTTTTTTTTAACTTCATTCCTCTATTGAAACCATTGCCCTACCCCCCATGTAATAGTTACAAAGTTTAAAATTAAGTTAGGGAAAGCCAGAGCATGTTACGACCGTTAAAGAATATACGAGAGTTGAAACAACTTATCAACTATTTGACGGCTTCTTTGACTCCGTGCACCTTAGGAATTCACATATATTTATCTTTTTACAGGGTATATAAACAATCTACAGATGTACAATCAAAAAAGGGACAGCAAGAAACTGTTATATATATTATGACTGTCACTCTCTAAATTTATAGAAACCATTTTGAATTGTTGAGCGCCTCTGTGGTCTAGTGGTCATACAGATTTGATCACAGGTGCTTCCAGAATTTTTCTGTGTAACATTGGGCCTGGAATGAGACTAAACTCAGTCTCATGAGTAGCTAAATAAATAATAGCTCTGGTCTAGAAAGCTGAGATTAATGATTGTGCTTCTGATCACATCCACAAATATTGGGACTGTCATTGTTAACGGCAGTGGCCGATTGGTCGGTATAACTCGACTGCGGGCTCATCCCATTAAGTTTTTTTTTTGTTTGTTTTTTGTATAGACCTAGTTAATATTATCAGATCTGGAGCACTTCTTCTAAATAATTGTTGTAGGTGATGCACCTATTCACAACCACAGATTGTTTTATGACTATGAAGACTTCTGTATGGCAGAACCGGGTCAAGATCACGGGTGGGCGATCGGCACAGAAATGCGACAACCCACTATGTACAGCAGCTGCCTTAAGGATCCATTTGAGTTTAAGAAAGTTTTAGAAGACGATATGTTACGTAGAATGTTCATACTGGATGCTGATGTTACGGTGAGCCCTCCAAACACTTAAAACTACCAACCAAAAGGTTATAAATATAAAAACAATTGTCTGATAAGGTAGCATAGTTAAAGTCTTAGTCTAATTTTTACCAAATAGACCAGTGTCAACCAAATTGTCATAGAGTTTTGCTGACTAAGATCATTTTTGTTGTTATTTAATCATATTATCTTGTGAATGCAATGTTATTTGTACGCGAGTTTCAGAGGGAAGAAAGAGACAGATAAAGGAGAGAGGAGAACTGTTGAGAGTAAAAAAAACAAAACTTGTTAGTACTCCTGATTTTATTTGCGATCCAAAAGCTATTTTGACTTTTATTTTACCTTCAAATCCTGAATCTTGCAAAAAATTATCAACTTGGAATAAAAATATTACAAAATAGTAGAAAGAAGAAACAATAACTAGATTTTAAAATGTATTTCTTAAAATTCATTCATTATAACATTCATACAAGTGTTAAATTAATGGTCTGGTGTCAAATTAATTGTAAAGTTTTTCCCATAATTATGTTGAGCAGACCCCCCCATTAAACAGTATCATAGCTATAAAACAAATTCTTAATTAAAATTGGGGAAAAAAAACTTTTTTTTTCAGATCTCTAATCTTGTTTTCTTAAATCTCCTTAACAATTTTTGGATTTGAGGATCCCATAGGCCTACCTAATATCAACACTTGGAAGGACATGATTAAACTATTGTTTTGAATAAAAGAGCTCACCTTTTTTATGGTAGACATTAGTTATTATTTAGAAAGAAAAACATGCAGAAGATTGAGACAACACCTCACTTCTCTGCAATGTATCCTTATATTGAAATATTATTTCTATCCTTATGGAACATTCAGAAGATATCAAACAACTTTCAGTTCTAGTTGGCCTCCATCTACGACCCCCTAGATCAACATCATCCTACCCACTTCGGTGGCCGTATTTTCTAATGCGTTACTCTCAAACCCTCGCAGTATACTAGACTACCAATGACAAAGAGATCATGGTTCAAATCTCAGTCAAGAAAACTGATGGTTTTTTTTTGCAAAATGTTTTTTCACTCTCTCTTTCCACACAAATTCGGGTACACATTATATAAATATAACTTTCATAATTCCTACTGCATATGTGGTCACCTCTGTCGTCTCTGCAACTTACACCAACAACACACCTCCTATCCAAGCATTCTCTACTGTCAAACATTTTCCAAACAAGCAATCACCTTCATACTAAAATAGAATAATGTTCATAAATTTTTATTGTCATTAATTTCTACCTTTAAAACTCTTTCTTCGCTCACAGCTTGGCTACGAGAGACAGATCCCGTTGATTGATTCTTGTGATCTATATAATACCGGAGTGATATGGGCATTCCCAAATAGTTGCATAGTCTCTCAGCTTCATCGTTGGAATCTTGCACATTAATACATAAGAAAATTCAGCCCCTCTCTATACTCCTCCCACCCTCCTTGCCTCCATTTATTAACCTGAAATGCAGGTTCAATGTTATATGTATACTAATTGATCAATTTAACTCATTAAAGCTTAATATATATATATATATATATATATATATTGTAAGAGCATAACATGGTGGAAAGGGCAGTATTTGACAGTTATAATCATTTATTGAAATTACGCTTTGCTTTGCAATTTAGCCGTGAAGTCGTGTGATTTGCAGTTTTCACCCTTGGTAGGGAGAGATAAACTATCATTGCTGATGGCAAAACAAAAAAAACTAAATAATTTTTTATCATATTCTTACCATATTTTAACTAAAGGTGGCTAGAAACATATAAAAGGAACAAACACACATTTACAATTAAAAGAATATAGTTCACCCTTTACATTGCTACCGCTGGATAAATAGGCAATGGCTGCTACATGAAAAAAAAATCCATTGTCCACTCCCAATCCTCCGGCCTAGGTTTCATTCTACCGGGTCTCGTCAATAGGAAAGTGATTGATTTTCTTCAAGGGGCATCCATTAACTCTTTGTCCATTGCCAGCATTATGAAGTGTGTACTGTGTTCTTTTCATTGTTAAAGCCATATTGAGTTTGTTCCTATTTTTTGTTTATATCCACCTCTCCTGTACCTTCTTCTAAATATATCGAATTATAATCTTTTAAGTCATGGTAAGAGGATTAACTTTCTCAATTGACATGACTTTTCCCCTCAATTCAGATTTTGTTCATATTATTTCTTTAAATCTAAAGTAATTATAAGCTGTAACAAAATTCGGGGGTGGGACTTTTAAATCCTCGAAAAAAATACCTCAAAAGATGAAATGAGGTTTATTCTTCTAAGGGATATATATTTATACCAATAAATTAATAGTATTCTAAGATTTAAAAAATATCCATAAATAGCATTTACATAACTTAAATAAAATATGGATGTGTTTCCTATTGTCGAGCCTATATTCAGTGTATTATTGGTGTTGCCTGCCCACCAATTTAAGGAAAATATAAAAAATATTATTTGAATTCTTTAACTGTTAATTGTGTACTGATTTTTTTTATTTTTTTTTCGTCATTTCTCCAGGTCCACAACACAGATCTTGCAACTAAAATGCCTTGTTTGGACAGTGCAAGCCGACTTGAAGTTCTTCATAATGGCGGCAAGCGACGAGTGGACAAAATTCTCACACACAAATTACATCGTGTTAAAGTGCTAGGATACGCTTTCCTTACAACCCTTACCAATCTCACCGACCATCTGCCTGTCGTCATGACCTTTCAAGTGAAACACAATCGTTCACTTTAAGATGATGTGCGTCTCTTATCGTGTTTCATTTGAGGATGAATTTCCCTTCTATTATACTCAACAGCAGTTTTCACCATATTTTTTTTACAGGTACAGAAATATTTAAATAAAATTATCCAAAATTTCACTAGCGTTATAAACTCACAATGATTTAGTAAACTCTATAAATATTTATTTAATTCTCTAATATTTAAAATACAGTTATCTTATGACACTACCTGTCTTTTAAGTTTTAGCCTTGTTTGTGTTTGTTTATTTAATAATAGGTGTTAAAGTTGTTTCTTTATCTATTTTATTATTATTATTATTATTTTATTACGTGTTCTGTCTTTCGACTTTTCCGTTGCCTTGTCCAAATTGAGTCCTCTAGCATGTTCTACCAGCATCTTTATTTTTTATATCCTGAAACATTTTCTTCTTTCCTTGTTTAAAGTAATCACTCAGTTGCATCCGTGGTCTTCTTGGTCCCCTACGCCCATCCACCTTTCCTTCTATGACATCACTTTGTAGGATAGCTTTCTTTTAGTAGACCTTTATTAAAACTTTTTCATTGGTAGATAACTGATCTGTCCACATTATCTTCTTTATTCTCTTCCAGCATCGCAGCTCAAAACTTTCCAAATATTTTTTATCTATTTTTTTATTAACTCTATTATTTTAATAATATTCCATAGATTTTGAACCCGTTTGTAATTATTTCTTTCCTCCTCGTCTTAGATTTCTATTTGGGATATATATGTGTATTAATTATGCCATTGAAGTAGTAGTAATGAGAAAGGTAGTATTTTAGAGGAAATGTACTTGCTTTTTTCATTGAGGATGAGAGGGAAATCATTTATGAGAAACCGCCCTCAGTACATTTGGATGGGATTTGAATCCAGATCTCCTCATAACTGACAATTCAGTCAAACACCAATATGACACATTAGATCATGCAACCCCCAATGCTCTCTCCTTTTGAGGGACTCCCCCATGAGCCGTTGCCCCAAAAATAAATTTGTGGACAGACATAATTAATCGCAAGAGACCAAATATATCAAAATGAAATAATAAAACACCACTATATGCTGTTAGATATGTCACACTAGTATGTTAAAGCATGTCGATAATGAGAGAGGCTCTAAAAGATAAACTCCTTATCACTGACCCCAAGGAGTTGTTAAGAAGAATGACTAATGCACCCGCTTCGGTGGCCACATGGTCTAACATGCTACTCTCGTGTTGGTCTAGACTGCCAAAGACAGGGAGATCAGGGTTTGATCCCAGTTTGGTGCACTGAGGGTGGTTTTTCATAAATGTTTTTCCCCTCTAACACCATGCAAATGTGTGTGCACTTCATCTAAATTAAACATTTATAGTCCTTAAAACATTAGCGAAATTAGTACATATATGTATAACCCAAACAGTTAGTAAGATGTGGTGTTAAAAAAAATACTAACACAATGGCCTGTCAGTACTTGTTGGTGTAGCTGATAGGATGCTAAGTAAACTCGTCTAGTTCATTGGCACTTATACTCTTCTCAATAAGGGGAGGGTCCTCACTCTAAACAAATTGTGTTATTGTAAATAATAAAACTAAACCTATGCTACACAAATTTTTGATATTGGAAAAAAAAAATGTGTTGTGGCAAATTCTTGTCATTATGAACGTTGTTCAAAAAATCAATCAAAGTGCGGTTACAAATGTGTACCTAATCATTAAAAAGAAAGCTAAATTTTGGTTTAAATTTAAATGTAAAAAAATATTTAGCTACAATTATTTGAGTTAAACATATTTTTTTTTAAATAAGGATACAATTCCAAATTTAATTTCCACTGAACCTTGTTTTTTAATATCAATTATTTAATGTTCGACCCAAAAATTCGGGCCCACAGTTGAAAGATTATGTATGTATTCAAGCATTCCAACTGCTCTGTAATATTAACAAATAGAGATAGTAGAGGAATCAAGGCTGAGATGGTGTAGTCGTGTTATGGGGATGGAAAAAGAAAGAATACCAAAAAGAGTGATGAAGACAAAGTATTTTGGATAAAGACTGCAAAGGAGACCAAGAAAGAGGTGGGAGGAGCAGATAACAGAACATTTCCAAGTGAGAGGAGAAGAATGGTGGAAGGATAAAAGAAGCTGGAGGCATTTTACTAAACGGAATCGGCCACAGACTGGAAACAGTTACTGATGATACTTATTGTACACATATCTTTAAGGTGGCTTTTGTAATTTTATTGTTATAAATAAATATAGAATATATTTCTCATTGTTGGTATTTTCATTTCATACCTCTTCTCTAAGAATTTTAAAAGATAACACCAACTCTTCCAATAACATTAGACCTCAACATCAAATACTTTTGGTTTTGGTTAAATTTTGTAGCACAAGGGCTATCTAACGGCTTTGTATACGAAAAGATGCATAAAGTGATTTGAAGAAATGTAGCCAAATTAGAGTATACAGCAGGAATGGGAAAGTATCAGTGATAGTTCACACTAAGAAAATCACCCGGCCGAGATGTGAATAACGGTATTATTTGATAATTGAATATATCATCAAACTAGTTATTAAAGGAAGTTATTAGTAGCTTTCTTTTGTGTGTTTTTTTATTTGGAAGAAGGTACAGGAAAGGTGGCTAGAAAACATATAAAAAGGACGAACACAAATGGCTTTACAATGAAAAGAACACAGTTCACACTTTACATTGCTGCCAATGGACAAAGAGGTAATAATTGCCTCTTGAAGAAAATTGATCATTACTGCTCAATCCCCCGACCTAGGTTTCATTCTATTGGAACTCATCAGGGAGGAGTGTGAAACACGCAACACAACGAAACTTCCTAAAAGAGAAAACCTAAAAAATACAAAAGGGTGAAAATGAAAATTTGTGAGTTCCGATAGAATGAAACTTAGGCCGGGGGATTGGGCGTTAACGATCAATTTTCTTCAAGAGGCAACCATTACCTTTTTGTCCAATGTCAGCAATGTAAAGTGTTAACTTTTTTTTTCATTATAAAATCAATGTTTTGTTCGTCCCTTTTGTTTAGATTCACCTTTCTTGCACCTTCTTCCAAATATATTACAATTACCTCACTAAGCGAAAAGATATTTTACTTGTATTTTTTAAAAGAGATTTGCCTCATAACTAGTAAGATAGTGATGTAGGGCATTGGATTGTTTATCTGTTCACATTGGAGTTTACGTTGATCCTCAGCCATAAGAATAGATTAAAAAATCTAATGCTGGTGCATTTCTTAAAATTGATCCTCATGTGTCGTTATTTTAATTATATTAAAGTAACATGTAATCATTGATGAAATTAGAAATTATAGTAAATAAATGCACTAATTACACTCGTGTGTCAGGGATGAGGAAGTTTGAATTGAGAGAAAGTGTACTCACATTTTTGTGGAAGGAGAGTGGAAAACCATTCAGGAAAAACCACCCTAAGTAAACCTGATTGATATTCCCATCATCATCAGTCAAGTCTATTACGAAAAAGATGCCTTAGACCAGCAGTTCCCAACATGGAGTACGAACCAGGACGTTTGGACATATTACGTGAAAATATTTGAATAGTGGCGGAAAGAGCTAAATAGGCCACAGTGTAAGACAAAAAGATCAATCAAATTTATGAAATTAACTCAAATGATATGGCAGGGGGGATGTTTTCTTCTATATTTGACATTGAGGAAATGATTTCACTTCCAAATATAAAATAATTTTGTATAATTATTAATAACTTAATTAAATGTGTTGGGGACATTTCATGGAAATTTGCTACCAAGGGATACACATGCGAAAAAAGGGTTGAGAATCGCTGCCTTAGACTATTTGACCCCTGCAATGGGCTATTGTAAATAACTAAGGTTTTTATCGCTATCATAAAAATAATTTGTTTTTTATTTCAATGTAATTAAATGAACTTATTGCGGCTAATGGCGTGATCTCTTGGTTTCAGAATTCATTAAAAGTGTTTTATCTTAGTTTCCCTACAGCAAATGAACTTTGACCTTGGTCATGAAGTACACATGATAAAGTTGTTTTGTAATATATAGTTGGATGAGGATGGTGTTCAATAAGAAGTGTTCAAACCATTCTTAATTTGAATTTATATTATTGTACACGTTATTAATAATTTGAAGCGTATACATTCAATATGTCACCCTTTCTGATAGTAATAGCTGTTGCAATATTTATATACTATTTATACAGATATTGTTATATCACTCCACATCCATCAAACTTCCCTCCAGGTAAGATAGTTTTAGTATTAAATTTAATTTTAGTGTATTACAAAGTTGACTGGCTCTGTGGGCTAGTGGTCAGAGTTCCTGGCTTGAGGTCCCGGGTTCAATCCAAGGTGCTTTAAAAAATTTCCGTGAAGTATTTGGTATGAAACATGGTCAACTCAAGTTTCCGGTCTAGATAACTCAGATTAATGGCCAGACAGTTCATTGTGCTGACCACACGAAAACCTCATCTACAGAAGTTGACACTCTCTTCACCAGCAGACGGCGGCCGCTCGATTGGAGGCTAACACTCTGGAATGTTTTTTTTAGCTATAAAAAGTTATAGGTGTTCTTTGAACTTCAATAACTTAGTAGCTTAGCTAAGTTGTTCAAATACAGGCATGAAACCAAGGGTGAGGGGGTCGAAGGCTCCTGAAACACACCCTTTTCTCTAGAAATTTGAATTAATATATTTTATTAAAATTAAAATGCAATTAGAAAAGATATTTAAATTTAAAAAGTAGAGTTATGTTATTATTTAGTAATAAATTATCATAATTTACAAGGGATGCGTTGGGGCCCATTCGCTCAAACATACTTTGACAGTTCAATGTTTGGAAAGTTACTAGATCTGCCTTAACATATTCATACATAGAGCCATGTGATCCGCATCATTGACTTTATATATATTATTGATACTATAAAATAACACTAATAATAAATTAAAATGTTAAAAGTCTTGGCCACAAAAAAAAAAGTTTGTATTTTCTAAAAAGTCCCTTTCTATGAAAATTAGACTGTAGCAATGTGGACTAGATGTGTTTGGCGTATCAATTACTATTCAAATTTCTGAGAGACCAGAGAATTCACTATTGGCTTGTGGTCATTCAAAACAAAGCTATGATGCCAGTAGCCTTACAAGATTAGACCATATATTTACTAGTACCTAGACCTCACTCCCTCCATTCAAAAAATGTTAGTAATTAAGTGGTGTTACCTGCTTTGGTGGACTAAGACGTCACTCTTGTGTCGGACTAAACTGCCAATGACAGGAAGATCAGGGTTTGACTCTCATTCGGGTGTACTGAGGGTGATTTCTTTCCTAAATTGTTTTTCACTCTCACTTGACACAAACGTGGTTACACTTCCCTTAAATTAAACCTTCCTTATTTCTAACTCATTACTGTGATTAGAACATATGTGTATACTTAATACCCTGAACAGGTAATAAGATGAGGTGTTAAAAATATATATATACATGTTATGTTTTCATTACCACAGTTTGAAGATTTTTCTTTGGATTTCAAGTCTGAATATGTACTATAATTTCAACTTAAATTTAAAATTTATGTTTTTACTTGGGGATTAAGTTAGACCTTAAACAAATAAATACTCTATTCATTAGTACATAATATTAATAGAGAATAACCATTGTTGGTGACCTGGCGGTCTAGGGGTAAGGTGTCGGACTTCTGTGCTGGGGGTTCCGGGGTTCAATCCTCAGTCCAGGCACAGATATATCTGATTACTAAACCCTTCCTTCACCTCTGACATGACATGTATTAATCACAACTTGTGAATGTGAGGAATGCCAGGCCTCCACCGTGGTTCGGATTCCACGTTAAACTGTAGGTCCTCCATTTCATCACACAATCACCCTACCATTACACATCAGCGTAAGTACATATAACTCGAACGGGTAATAAGACGCGGTGTTAATAATAATAACCATTGTTCACATGGCTTAGACTTTACTCTTGCAATTTATATATAAATTTAAAAAAAAGACTGTACATACATTGTTTGATTCAAGGTGTGAGATTTAGTTAAATTTGTTTCACGCATTTAGCAATTATCGTGGAACAGAGAGACACACTAAATTCCAAATGGTCATTCCAAAACAGGACCTTTGTACCGTTTGTTCAACACATTTTAGCCGATTTTTTTCTATTCATAATTTAAGTTAACTTGCAATCACTTTTGAACTTAAAAAATATCTTACATAATTTTTTTTTAAAACAAAATGAAATTTTTCATTTAATGAAATCCAATAATTGTATATTGCCCCAAATCTAGGTTTGACTCTTAAGTTTATCACTGTAATGTTTCAAAATAATATTTTATTGATATTAACTAGCTCTACCTTCTTCCTTAAAACTGCCTCGGTGGCGTAGTTAGCTAACGCGCTAGTTTCATGTTGAGCTAGACTGCCGAGGATGGGGTGATCAAGGTTTGAATCTCGGCCAGGTGAACTGGGGGTCGTTTTTCCTAAATAATTTTCCACTCTCCTTCCATGCAAATGCGGGTTCACCTTTAAATTCAACCTTTCCAAATCCTAACACATTAAAATAATTAGTACTTAAGCGTTTAATCCAAACAGGTAGTAAGAATTGATTATTATTCTTCCTTAACATAAAAACTAGACAAATTTTGATAACATTGTTGTAATTCTTACCCCTCCTTCACACACAAAACTAATCATTATCTTACCAGAGTTAAATGCTAGTGTGCTATTAGCATCCGACACTACACTTTTAGTGGCTCACTCATATCCCAATTGCATTCTCACCATGTGAACACAATTTGAGCCAAAGTTTCTCTGAAGAGGTTAAACACCGTGCAGAGCACAACACCTTAACAATCATGCCCACATCTGAGGTCCTAAAGTTAATCATATATTTATTAATACACGGTATACTCTTTACCAATAGACTACAAACAAATTAATAATTACAAACAAGACAAATAAAATAATGAACCAATTTGTTTTCTAAAACGTCTTATTACCTGTTCAGGTTACACACTGATGGTTTTAAGGATGATGAAGGTATAATTTAAGAATAAATGCCTCCGCATTTACATGAAGGAAGGGCAGTTTGAGTTTGTAGGGACTGAGGCTATACATTATATAAATTGATGCGCCAGATTTGTATGGTATAGTAATGTAAATATGTAGTTCCTAAAATGTAACGGCTATCAAAATGGTATTTATTAAGTGAATATGCTTAAGGTGGGGATGGAAGATACACGATAGAAGATCAGTGTTTTGTAGTTTTTACATTAAAACCTATTTTTGGCCAAAACGAATCAAATATTGCTTCAGTACAAACATTGAGTTTAATTTTCTTCACATATTGATATCAACAGTTGTTGAATATCTGTCATGAGGATAGCAGCATTAGATGAGAAGCTTTTTAAATTAGGAGAAAAAGTTGTAATTAAATTCTAGCACACCCTTAACAGATATTCAACCACTGTTGAGGTCACATGTGAATCAAATTGAACTCAAATGTTTTTACTGAAGCAATTTTTTTTTTATTTTGGCATAAAAAAAGAAGTTTTATCATCAAAACTGAAAAATTACTTGTCCTTTCTCACATTTCTTACATTCCCATCTTAAGAATAAATCATCATCATCATCAGCAGCAGCATGCAACGTTTCCGCCTCTGCGGGTTATCTGGCACACATCACAACTAACTCATGTCGACAACAAAAAATAATTTGACCGCTTTGACCTTGTTTTTGCAATTTCTTACAGTATTTACCAAGATTTCCGAGATCAGACTTTGAACTTCTTACTCACTTCCTTTATTTTCAAATGATGATTGATAAACAAATCACTACTGTAACACTAATGCAAAAAATAATAATATTAAGAGCATTTGAAATGTGGTGCTACAGAAGAATGTTCAAAATATTATGGATGTAAAGTAGCGTACCCACGAGGGGGGGGG
>CABFOW010000569.1:211233-223646 GCA_902141385.1 Timema californicum
CCGTAGTTTAGGTATCCCCCGAGATCTACACAGATCTGAAGAGAAAATAAAATGGAGGCCGGGGGATGATCAGTTAGACATTGTGAGCAAAGAAAATATCAAACGCCGCACATCCTTGTGATGATCCTCCCTAGTAGTCCTAATTGATGTTCTTGCAGTCTAGGAAGTGGTCTAAGTCCTGAAGATTGAGGCAGGTTCCAAATATCCCAGTTTCACACGTGGTTCCATCGAGGAGTCGCACAGTGGCTAGATATTTATCTATTATAAATAATCGGTGATTTTGTGACAGTAGGCCTATGTGACGTTTAAGTCAACTTTAATTAAGACTATTTATTTATTATTTTGTTAGATTATCACATTTATAATAGTAAAAATATAAATGACCAAGTTAACAAATACCAATAAAGACCTTTCTTAAAAAGCTTCTAGGTGTATATTACGGTACAACAAAATTAGCCTCCGGCGGTTTGGGAGAACTCCCCCCACACCTCACAATCCTGCGTCAACTACAGAAATGCAAATGAAGAAAGGAAACTTTGTAAAGGTATAAAGGAAAGAATAATAAATGTGGTAGGACATACAGAGACATAATAGTTTGACGAAGATAATTATAGGAGATGTGGAGGGGAGGAATTCAAGATGGGGACCAAGAGTGGAGTAAATGAATCAAATAGCCAACGATGTTGGCAGAAAAAGGTACAAAGATGTAAGAAACTTGGTAAAGGATGGACAAAAGTGGAGAACTGAAGCAAACCAATTGTAATATTGATTACCTAATGAGGGTGATAATCAATAATGTATTGTTTGGTAATGATTATTCTATTCTTTTCTCCAAAATCTTGTAAAAAAATAATAATCAGAATTCAAATAATGAATCCAAAGTAAAAAAAAAAGGTGTTATATCAAATTGAAACATATCAGTTGAGGGTCAGGAGCTCTTATACAAGATTTGTGAAAATGAGTATTTTAATTCCAATATTATTGATTGATGGAAATATACAAAACTGGATAATTAAATAACTCTGTTCATTCTATGTTTTAAATTTTTTTAAATACTAAGCTAAAAGGATTCCTTCTATATTGGAATGAATTTGATAAAACCTTTTAAAAGAAAAACATAGAGTAGAAAAATTTAAAACACATTTCTCTGTATGTACCTCTTTATGCTTATGGTTTTACACTTTTACGCATTTTTTTACTATGACTTTAGCCAGAGTTGATCTTATATTAAACAGGTTAGTTTTAAAAGTAATCACTCATTCACTTCTCACACACAACTTTTTGAAAATCGAATGTGTATATTAACTCTTCAATTTTAAAGTCGATAGCATAATTGTAAAGTATGAATACTTTCTACCATAGCTTAAAAAATATCAATTATAAATTCTTTTCTTGAGGATCAAAATAATTAATATAATACAATGGGTGGAAGGAAAGTGGGTGAACTTTGGAAATACTGTCAAAAAAAGGAGAATGTTAATTGGTGGTCGCAAAATCTAATGCATCACTCTTGTATTGAACAATATTTCTGGTGACTAAGAGATTGGAGTTTGAATTGCTTAGGATGTTTATTTCATTTTTTTATTTTAGTTTATAAATAGCTTCCCAATCTCTCTAAACACAAATGTAGACACATTTAATCTAGAACTGTACCTTAATCACCTGTCTTTCATAAACATAATTAACATGTGTATAATCCAGTGTTTCTTAATTGGGATTCCACGGGGCAAACTTAAGGGTTTTGCAAAAAAAAATCGTTAGAATGTTTGAATTGGGGCACAATTTGTTGGCATACTTTCTTGACCATAAATTTTGATTATCTGATTGATTAACAAACATTTTATGTCTATCCCAAGTTGCATATCTTGTTAACATATTTACAAAATTAAATAAATTATATTTATCACTCCAAGGCAAAAAGTAGACATTTTTAATGCAAGAGATCAAATATTTTCACTGCCTAGCAAGTTGCAATTTTTATCTGAGCCGTGGAGCAAAATAATTTTGACCATTTTCCAACACTTAAGGATTTTCTTGAAAAATTCGTAGCAACTTTACAGATCATCTTCACAATTTACACAGGTCTATTAATCAATAATTTACATCCTTGGATTAAAAAATTAATGACTAAGTTTAAAATCCATTCATACAAGATAAACCAGCCAGGTTTACTGATGTAGATTTTTAAAATCTGATCGATTTTACTTCTAACTGTCAATTAACAAAAAAAAAATGTAAATAAATCTATTTTATTGATTTTTGGGGCGATTTACGCGAAGAATACCCTAAGTTGTCGTGGCAGGTCATCAAAGTACTATTGCTATTCACCAGCACTTACTTGTGCGAAATTGGATTCTCGTTATACTCTGGAATCAAAACAGAGTATTGAAACCAACTTGATATGACAGATATGTGAATACATTTGTCAACAATTAAACCAAATATTAGAAAAATTTACTCATTAAAATGTTTGTTGAAGTTTATTGTATTTTTTAAGTTAATAATAAACTATCAATACCATAATTATAATTTAATTAAGAGTAAAACCTTATAATGTTATTCCTGCCAGGCACGTATACTGGATGACTGCATTTATTTATGGACATGAAAGAGGACAAAACACGTAAGTTACCTTCTCCCTGGTAAAAATGTAACTTTCAATTTAGAGATATTTGACCTTGAACAAAGAAAAATTTTCATCTGGGGCACATATTTTTAATTTGCTGCACTCAAAATATTTAAGGTGTTCCGTTATGTTGTACAAAAAAAAAGGGTCTAGAGACTAAATTTAATTGGGAAATACTGGTAAAACCCAAAGGAATACTTGGACGCAATGAGAGGGAAAAAAACAAGATGAAAAAAGAAAACAAGCCTAAAGCCACTGTACAGTAGCCCGATGGCTTCTTTGGTGCTGAGTGACAGCTCACAGCTAACAGCTTTGAAAAGTTACCAGACCAAATTATGTATCCCTACGCCAAACCATATGATCTGCAAAAACATGTGTTTAGCAGCTGTCACTTCTGACTGTTAAAATTTAGGTATATACTTAAATGTTGACTGTCAGAAGTCAGCTGTGAGCTGTCAGTCAGCACCAAAGAAGCCATGGGGCTACTGTAGTTAGTAGATTGAAAAATGAATAGATAATAATAATTTTCTCCAATGGACGTAACAACTTTCTCTACCCCATACCAGAAGATATAAAGCATTGTAAACACTGTATCTGATCAGGACTGAATATTATTATATTGTTAGATACAGACATAAATACATACCTAATCACACCGTTCCCTTACAGTGTAGGCAATAAACTGTGCATATATCTCTAAAAACCACTCCATACTTAATCCTTCCTTACTAACTTTCTCCATACTTCCCTATCCTTGCATACTCCCTTCACTTCAACAACATCCATACAGCAAGTAATACATGCTCTTTAATTCTTAAAACTATTAATGTTTCTCTTTTTCACACATTCGTCTACAACATTTAGCCATGTCTACATGACCTACCCCTTCCCCTTTGATCCACACACTCTACCTTATCATCATTATCATTGTTATTATTTCTGTCTTACAAGAGGTCCATTTCTTTTGTCAGTGAGCTTAGATCACCCTGTCCTCTGCCTCCTCCTTCATCTTCAAAAGCTTTCTTCTTTCCTTCAAGTCATCCAATATTTGAATCTTTCTCCCTTCTAAGCGTATCTGTTCCATGTTTACCATGATAAAAATCTACTGCCTAATCTGCGAGTCACTGAACAAAGCACAACCTTTCTAAAGCTATATAGACATTGGACGATTATCGACCGACGCGAGTCGCTTGACAAATTTCTATATCGAGTCAGGCCGCCGACTTTTCCAAGACATAAGTCTCCACCAATTGTGCCTCCATATAGAGCAGCAGCATTCACTGCCGACATCTACTTAAGTTCCTCTATTGATTGCAATTGTGATGGATCCCTTTGCCACTGATGGCTTCGCGGCTGCTTTTATTGTAACTAAAAAAACGCGCGATTGCACCCCCCTTTTGTTCCTGTCGTGATACTCTTTGGAATTAACTTGCCACAGAGTAGG
Organism: Timema californicum; assembly: GCA_902141385.1. NCBI lineage: Eukaryota > Metazoa > Arthropoda > Insecta > Phasmatodea > Timematidae > Timema > Timema californicum. Next base: position 215,304 of record CABFOW010000569.1, read on the forward strand.
GGCTGCATGGAGCAGTTCTATTAAACGCAGAAGATTTTCTTGCGTCCACATTATTTTAAGAATAAAACAATCAAAACATATGTGGCAATTGGGTATTTTATAGCATGTACAAGTAAACTTAAATTGTCATTATTTTTGACTCTATTTAATACCTGGCCGGAATCAGGTTGTAGCCCTCAAAATAGCGAAAAATTATTTTTTTATGATTAAAATTATTGCAGATATCTATTTAAATATAAATATTTGTATATGTTTAACTATATTTAAATATAAATAGTGCATTTAAAATATTTGTTGATTATATACAAATATACTTGCCAAAATATTGAGATCGGGGTGTTGACTGCTCGCTTGCATATAGACTTAAACAAACAAGTCGGCCGACTGACATCGCTGCGTACACATTAGCAATGTTTTCCATTCCGGATGGAAGACTCGACGACAGCAACATTCTTTTGACAATTCGCCGCTCGACAGTCGGTTGATTTTGACTCCGTCCCCTTGACGATAAATATTGTCGGGCAACATCGTCCAGCGACTCGCGTCGGCCGATAATGGTCGCATGTATACATAGCTTAAGGATGCAGGTGTAGGGAACTCAACTAATCTGGTATTTCCTCAGTACTCTCACCTGGCGTTGTAAAATATAACTGTTATCTTTTGTTTAAAAGGGACGTTTGGTCCAATATTGGAGGAAATTAGGGAGTTTCTTATATGTAATTAGGTCTTATTTGTGAGTAAATATAGTAACAAGATACAAGCATTTAAAATAATTACAAAATTTTTGTCCAACAGGTCCTCCGCGCTTGCCAATATTTGACAGTTACCTATCCATACTATGGGAAGACTACTGGTGCACGTACAAAGCTTTTTACAAGATGACTCACTATTATCGTAGTAAAGTCATTGGATTTTACGTCGCCAAGACTCCGAGTATCGTGGCTTGCAGTTATGAAACAGTCAAAGAGGCTCTCTTCAAACCTGAGTTTCAAGGGCGGATGGACAATATCGTCACTCAGATTCGTTCCAACAATAAAAGATTAGGTAAGGAAGAGTGAGTGAGATTAAACACATTTTAGGTAAATCTTAATCAACAGGCTTACTTAACCGCCTTTATGATCTAGGGATCAGAGGTCTCGGGTTCAAACCCCGGCGGGCCAAAATTTTCTGTGGAGCAGTGGGTTTGGAACAGGGTCAACTCAAGCCTTGTGAGTACAAATGAGGAGCTACTTGAATGAAAAAGTAGTGGCTCCAGTTTAGAAAACTGAGAGTAACAGCCGGAGTGCTCATTGTGCTGACTACATGACACCCTTTATCCACATAAAATGGCACTATCTTCGCCACTAGACGACGGTGGCGGCCCCTTGGTTGGTATGGCTCAATTGCAGGCCGACGCCATGATTTTTTTTATTTAACAGGCTAATAAATAATAAATATTAGCAACTCAACCTGTCGGGATGTTAGTCTTGTCTTGTCTTGCTTATCACTTACAAGGAGGTAGTGCTTTAAATCCCAGCTGGGTGTACCAAAGAGTTTTTTATTTATTTAAGGGGTTCATATTGTCTCCTCTACAAATATGTAGGTCCACTTCCTCCAGTTTATACCTTCCTCGCCCTTTCCTCATTTAGTATAAATATAAATAAGTATAGCTGGGAAGGATAGTATCGAATGGAGCACAGAAAAAGAATAATTAAAATATAAAACTAATGTGTTTGGGCTTAAGTTGTGTTAAAGAAATAACTTTTGACATTATAATCTAGTTGCAGCAGTCATAAACTGTTTCATCATTCATACCAGATGATAGTTGTTCCAGCTACACCCAAAACATCGGAATCTATATCTTTAACGTAGCTCAAACCCAAAATCATTAGTTTTAACCTCAAACACTGCCCGTGAATGCCTTCCAAAAAATATAGATTAAGTTATTAGCACCAGCAGCTCCTGATTATAATGAACACTGAACATCTCTTATCTGGCTTAATAGTTCACTGATTGAAATCTCTGACAAGTGTTTGAGCACAAAACTCTATTGAAGATCCTCAAAGATGCTACAGTAGCCCCATGACTTCTTTGGTGCTGACTGACAGCTCACAGCTGACGGCTTTGAAAAGCTACCAGGCCAAATTATGTATCTCTACGCCGAACCATATTATCTGCAAAAACCTGTGTTTAACAGCTGTCACTTCTGACGGTCAAAATTTAGGTATATACCTAAATGTTGACTGTTAGAAGTCAGCTGTGAGCTGTCAGTCAGCAACCAAAGAAGCCATGGGGCTACTATAGTTCAGTACTAAAGGCTTAGACCTTAGCGAACTCAGGTTGTATCAAAACCAACATGTGAATAAAGAAGTTGTCTGTTCAACTTTTTGAGTTGAATCATATACTAAAAATCTTCCTAAACATTTCTCTTATTTTGTTTTTAGATTATTTTGTTTATGATTATTTGATTATTAGATTATGATTTGAAACACACTTATAATTTGTACTGATAAACAATTGTAAATAATGTGAAGTCAACAAATATTAGAGAATTATCTTAATATAACATTTAAATAACTTTCAAGGTATAATGTTCACGGAGCCTGACTTATGGATCGAACAGAAACGGTTTATGTTAAGACACTTGAGAGATTTTGGATTTGCTCGGAGATACCAACCTAATGAGGAGTTTATGAAAGAAGTAGTACACAACATGGTAACCCTACTCCAAGGGGCATGCACCCTGAAAGATAAGGTGAGCAGGATAACAATTATTTAATATATAAGACTGACTGATGGTAAAACTAACTTAGACGTTACCATTAACTGGACATTAATACCAACCCAGACATAACATAAGCCTAGACATTAACAGCAAGCTAAATCTTAACAACACCAAATTGGAAATTTAACACTAACCTAAATGTCATCGTGACACCAATCTAGACATTATCATCAACTTAGACATTAATACAAACCTAAACATTAACACCAGCCTATACATAACATCAACATAAATGCTAAAAACCAACTTGGACATTAACAAAAACAGTAAAATATTCAGTATGAACAACTAACAAAATATAATTTTAATTTGGTATTAAATGTCCACTTTTATAAACAGGACTTTATCAATTCTTGAAGTACATACTAACTCACGGCAAATCCACCATTACATTAAATAGGTAAACAATTACGCTCTAAACATACATCTTAAAGGAGTGTTAGTTTTTTGCATTCTTGAAATTGGGATCAGTAGAATTTTTTTTCTTTTCAAATGAATTATTTTTCAATTTTGTTGTATTAAAAAAAATTATTTTCACTAGTTTCAACTCGATTGTTTTATAACAATTTTTAATGAAGAAATGCACTAGAGTGTGATGGTTGGTTCGAGCTATATTACCTACCTTAGTTAAGCCCCATCTTTGCGTTGGGTCTCTAATCTCAAACATTCCATTAAGTATCAAGCTACCCGCTTCAATGGTCGAATGGTCTAAAATGTCACTCTCGTATTAGGATAACCTGCTGAAGGCGGGGAGATAGTGGTTTGAATCCTGTTCAGGTGTACTGAGGGTGGTTTTCCCTAAATGGTTTCCCACTCTCCTCCCAAGCAAATTTGAATAGATTAACTCTAAAATTCTTCCTTTCTCATACCTATTCAATTAGCGTAATTATCATATATATGTATAACCTGAACAGGTAGTAAGACACGGTGATTTAAAAAAATACATCGAAAGCTTTAAATTAATATCTGGCAAATAGAACAAACTCGGGCACAAAGATAAGTTTGAATAAAGATTAAAATATAATGACTGAATGGTAGCAATTTAATAACAAATTTTGTAAAATATAAATGATTAACACCTCTTAATTTGATGGTTCAGTGGTTTCAAAATGGAAATTCTGTTCAAAACCATTTTATTCTTAAAATTGCAGGAAGTGTTTAGAGACGGTGAAGCTAAGCTACCCAATCTGTTCTTCTCAGCTACAGTCAACTGTTTATGGTCTCTGTTTGCAGGTAATGATTTCATTTTGGTTTTCACGGCTAGTCAAATGTTTAATCAGATTGCCATTAGAATAAACTTTATTATTTTTTAATTTGTGATATTTAACATACACTTTATGAACTCTGTAATTATATCAGAATATGACTTACAAACTAATTAAATTCTATAACAAACACAACTTTCAGTCCCACTTATTTCAATTCAGCCATACTGAGAACCAAATTCAGGACACCTAATTAGACAGACGAGCTACAGATCGAGTTAAGGTGTCTGGCTAAACTTTTATTAATGAAACAAATAGCCGAAACTATTGTTAATGCATTTTAGTGTGGATAGTCCCTGGCATACTAAGCCGAAGGTCCCGGGTTCGATTCCCGTGTCCAGGTGTCATTTTTCAATTTTCAGAATATGATATAAACTTTTATTACTGTTTAAAAAATTCTAGTTATACTTTAAAGGATTTGTTTGAATGCCTAGCCATGTGATTTTGAGATGTCTCGTTTGATTGATGATGTGCATAACACAAGGAAGACTATTTATTTAAGGTGGGTTGTAGGGGGCGCGAGACAAAGTAATTGATTTTTGGAGTTTTATATAAAAACTTATTTTTGGACGAAATAAAAAAAAAATCTCCATTAGAAAATTAAAATTTAATTTTCTTCACATGTTGATATCAAGAGTTGTTGAGTATCTGTCATGAGCATAGCGGCATTAGATGACACTTTTTAAATGAAGAGAAAAAGTTGTCATTAAATTTCAGGACACCCTTGACAGATATTCAATAACTGTTGCTATCACCATGTGAATAAAACTAAACTCTATGTTTCTACTGGATAATTTTATTTTTTTATTTTGGCCAACAAAATATGTTGCCATAAAAAAATGCAAAAGCAGTGCCCTTTTCTCGCGTTCCCTACACTCCCACTTTGAGAATTAGAAATTAAAAGTGAAGCCAACTATTTGGGAATGCTCATTGAACTATTATTTTTCTCCACATTTTACTACTCATCTGGACTATCAGCGCATTTACACAAATAGTATAGGAATGAGGTGGATATAATTGAGAGGAAATGTACCCGAGTGGTAGACCATTTAAGAGAAGAAGAAAAACATCTTGGTACATCTGGCTAGGATTCAAACCACGACCTCCTATTGTTCAGCAAACTAAGTTACACAAGACTGACACCTTTTATCGTGTGCTGCTTCTTCTTCCTTTCTACCTTTGCAATTTGCTACCCTTAGTATCTTTGCCCTTATGGTACTATTTTGTAGTACTGTTGGGTACTTTTGTCTCCCCTGGCCCTTCATTAATTGACACAAAACTTGATCTTTGTAGGTCAACTTATATTTTCCCACGTTAAATTCATCGTACACAACATTTACATTACAGAACTCTTAAGTGTAGTTGTAATGCCAAAATGGGTATGGTCTCCGAGCCAACCCCACTGACGTGCATCTCACCACCTCGCATCCGAGAGAAGACTCCCTTACTAATGAGCTCTTACAACTATACTAAACCCGAGCTGGTCTTAGCGTGCCATCGTTTCACTGAACCAACACTGAACCAAGTGGAGATACTGGCATACAGGTTAAAAATTATTAAAAATCACTTACAAGGGTAGTGTGATTGACACTAAAAATAGTTACCTTACCAAGGTCAAAAAACTCATAGTGATGGATATGAAAGCTGGACCTTAGGGAAACAAAAAAAACACAAAACTTGAAACTGCAGAAATGTAGTTTTGGAGATGGCTAACGAGAACAAGCTGGACAGACAGGAAGAGTAATGAACAAAAAAAAAAAAGAGAGAAAGGGAAATAAATTACTGAAGACAGTAGGAAAGAGGCAAATGAACCTCCTTGGGCACATAGAGAAACATGATAACTCTATCCAGAACATTTTTGAAAAAATCTAGAGTAAGACCAAGGATGTCCTACCTAAAGTAGACGATCAGTGAGATCGGATGCAAATTTAATATACTGACATGAAGAGGATCGCTGAGAACAAGGCCTGGCCTTTAGGAAATTATGGTAAGGGGCACCCTTGCTTCAACTAATTAAGAATCTGAGTCAGCCACACTTTATGCAAAACCAACTATGCCAGTAAATTAGTATTATTACGTGTTTTAATTTCAGGTGAACATTACTCCCCTAGTGAACTTAGCAAAGTGCGCCAAATGAGCGACAGCGCAGCTTGTTTCGCAAGGTCAGTAGACCCAATAGGAGGGGCCATGGTCAATACTCCTTGGGTCAGGCACCTAGCACCCGACATGGTGGGCTTTAACGGAGTCAAGAAAAGCTGCCCATTGATAGAGGACTTTGTTAAAGTGAGATATTACAGCTTTAGTATATTTTCTTAGCACCTCATCTTACTACCCGTTCAGGTTATACACCTATATACTAGTTATACTAATATACTAGGGATTAGTAAGGTTGAACTTAGAGGAAGTGTATTCACATGAGCGTGGAGGGAAAGTGGAAAACCAGTTAGAAAGAACCACTCTCAATACACCCGACCGGGATCAAGTCACGATCTCATCTTCGGCAGTCCACTCTATTGCGAGAGTGGCGCTTTAGACCATGCGGCCATCGAAGATGGTTGGCTCGAGTGTAGTTTGTTTAATTTCGAGTTTCATTTAGCAACCAAGCCATTTAAAAAATTAAAATAGTACCGAATTATTTGGTATTTTCTTCATACAACTCTTCACAGAACTTTTAAGTTCATTTTAACATTATGATGCATGGAAGATTTTATATTTCTCCACAAATCACAAGTGTACTAAATTACAAACTAACAAACACTGAATGATTTTAGTCAATAATTTAACTTGATGAAATTAACTCTTCATAAAACCGAATTAAAATTGTGGCCATTTCAGGAAACAATTGAAAGAAACAAAGCCACCTACCATGAAGATGATATGAGAGGTTTCATTGATGTTTTTCTGAAAAAGATGAATGAAAACAAGAATTATGATAAACCTTCAACATTCACAGGCAAGTGGAGAGTAAGATTTATTTTATTTTTATTTTACTTCAAACAAAAGGGTTGATAATGAAATACCTACACTTGTTTTTTTTTAGGCTTCTGTATTTCTTTTTGTACATGTACACGTATTTGAACTTAATTGTTAGAAAGATTCTTAGGCCAATTTTTTAAGCACATGTATGTAGATGCTAAACACACTATATTGATAGAGAAAATTAATTCTATAGTCAAATAATGTTCTAATCACACGTCATTTTTAGATACATCTGTAGGAACTATATTGATCAACATGCAAGCTAAATATCAAGCTGATCTAGTTTGTTTTGCCGGTGACGAGGTCAGGGTTTGAATTCCAGTCAGTTGTATTGAGTTTTTCCCCTCTAAAAGGTTTCACACTCTTTCCCCGTTTGTTACTCCCTCTCCTCCCACCACCACCCTACATACAAATGTGGTACATTTTCTCTTATTTTCTAATTTAATCATCCCTGTCCTGACAGTTCTCTTCAATATGAATGGAGTGGACAGGTAATAAGATACAATAAAACATCTGAAGGGGTTGCCTTATTTTTCAGTAAGTGCAAATCCTTCTCTTGTCCCTGTATCATTTAGTTTTTTATTAAAATGAATTCCTGTGAATGGATGTCGCCTGTTACTATGTATAATTTCCAATACCTGTGATTAATTTATTTTTTTCTCCTGCATCTTAACTGTTCAGTCTTTATGCACACATTAATTAAGATTATGAAATATGAATGAGTAAGGTGTAATTTTATAGTAAATGTACCCACATTCACAAAGAGTAAAATGTAAAACAGTTTAGGGGGGAAAACCTCAGTATGCTGATCAGGATTTGAACACTGGTCTCCCTGTCACCGGCAACACGTTCTAACACTAGAGTGAGTCTGACTACTGATGAGGTTTGGTTTTATATTCTTATGCTAGATATATTTTAATCAAGTTAAATATTCTTTATCCAGAGGACCAGCTGCTGATGATTGGGATAGATATGGTTTTCCCCACAGCTTCAACACTGCCATCTATGATAACGTTCACAGTATTACTTCTCACTCAACATCCTGAAATACAAGAAAAGGTGCAGAACGAGATAGACACTGTAGTAGGCAGGCACAGGCTACCTTCGTTGGATGACAGAGCTAAGTAAATGTGGTTCACAATTAGAGATCGTTCGGATACACTATCATTTAATTCAGTCTTGAATCCAAATCTTTATTAATTTTTTTAGCCGAGAAAACTTAGTGATAAGTTTTAATTTACTTTACTATATTAGTTCTTAAGTTTCTATATCAAATAGAAAAAAATAACATTCATTAGTTGCAGGCCCATATCCATGATTTATGTTCGGGGGGGG
>CABFOW010000569.1:223747-234638 GCA_902141385.1 Timema californicum
GGGGGGGGAATGGGTTTACAACAAAGACAGACTAAAAAAAATGAACTAGAAATATTTTACAGCACAAGAATTAATATTTTATTCCACTATCATATTTTGTAAAATAAAATGGGGACCATCTAACTAAACCACCTAAACTGATAAAAACCTTAAGATGCAGCAGAAGGGAGCGTGAGTAATTTTACAGTTTTTATAGCATTACATTTTTATTTGTCCAGAGTGTCCTGGAATTTTGTCAAAAGTTTTTAAATAAATAGAAAAAGTGTTGACAAAATTCCAGGACACCCTGGACAGATATTCAAGAGCTGTTGATATTAGCATGTGCAGAAAACTAAACTCTATGTTGCTATTGGAGAAATATTTGATTTATTTTGGCCAAAAAGTTTCAATTCTATAAAAACTGTAAAAATACTTGCGCTCGCTTAGCCCGCACCTTAAAATCTCTCTCTTCCAGTTAACTAGATATGTGTGAGTCATGAGGTACCGGTATATACTATGCAAATGATATGTTCTATTTCTTACAGCATGTCTGATAAACATAATAAAACAAAGTACCAATAAGTTTTTCAACCAATGAAAAAGTTACACATTAGTTTATATAGTCTCTACATATTTTTTGGTCTGCTGTTCATAATGTTGGTGATAAGTAGGCTCAAACTAAATATCAACAACAATCTATTCTATGTAGGGGCATCACACTGAGGGGGGGAAAGTTGGGAATTTTGAGGGATTTGAGATCTGGAGTTGGGAGATTCTAGGTTTATTCTGGACCCCATTACTATTATGAAAGTCCTTAACCACAGACTTGTACCAACAAATTTGAAATTTTCCAACTTTTGATATCTACTCTACAAAAAATCCCAGCTTCAAAAATCATCAAACATTGAAAAGAGATTCCTTCTGTAGTAAATTGTAAAAAGCTTAGTTAGTCAAGTAGTCTAGTAGCGCCATTGTCAGTAGACAAAGACAACTGCCGGTTAGTGTATGCCGAATACGGTTTGGAAACGAATCATAAGGGAACATGAACTGCCCAGTAGCAATATGTCACTCAGTCAGCAATGCTTGAAGTGGCAGCATTGTCAGCCAATGTTTTATTGATGGTTTAGTGTTTTAAGATGTGACTTTCGTGGCTGCTAGACTGTCACAGTTCTATGATTAAAATTATCATATGTTGTACAGCCACTGCCTTAATTAGGGCTTATTAAATTTTGAAGTCATAAATGCAGTGAATGTTACGCAACATTTTATTGTTTTCTTATCGAAAGCTCTGACTGATGAAATGAGGACATTGAGGTTAGTGTTAATGTTTAACTTCTGAAATAAACACTAATTTTTCTAGAAAGTATCCATCCATAGAAGTTTGAAATGAACTATCTTATTTCATTGTATATTAAAATCAGCTTTCATGAAAGTAATTTAAATAATCTCAAAGCATCAATGATAGAAGAGGAGTAATAGGGCTCTGTTATATTTTTACAACTCATAATTTTTCATTTGATTAAGTAGACTACATTAAACAAAAAATAAGTAGTTTTTTCACCCTTTAACATTTTCAAATTTGTTGTTTAGTGTTCAATTTGCATGAAATTTCGTATAACCATGTCATTTAGAGTGCTGATTTCGAACTTTCCATAAGTTATTTAATAAAATTTCAGGGGAAGCCCCTTCATCCTCACGCACTAATTTACAATATGTTTTGAATGGTTTATTGAAGTTCCAATATTAACATTTGGGGCAACTTCCATGAGGTTATGACATTGGTAGACAGGTATCAAAATTTTGTAGAAATATCGATAAATTCCATTTTTTGTTGCTTTATTTTACAGTTGAAAATGTTTCTAAACAAACGTGGCCAAATTGCTAATTTTTTGATAAAGTGACGAGCGAGTTCTACAGCTCAAGGAGCTCAGTATTTAAATATTGCTTCCAACTGTGTTATAATAAAGCAGCAGTTTCCAACTTGGGGGCTGCAGCGTGTTTGTTTTATGTTTACTTTTTCAAGGATTTTAATGATTATAAGAAGATGCGAAATTCTAATAGAAACGTAAGTTGTTAAAGTGCTAAAAAACGACCTAGTTTCTTCTTAGGTCTCTTTTTGCTATTCCATTCTGATAACTTCTTGCTGACTGTTTACTGTGGCAGCCTTGTAATGCTGCTAGCATAATATAAAATCATCCCCCAACCCCGGGCTTGTTGATTCTATTTTACTACATATTAGTCGCATATTATCATTATTATAAGCAATTTATAATTATTAAAACAAGCATCAGTGGACATGCGGGTTTAACGTCACACTCTTTTGGTTTGGTTTGTTGGTGAAGGGGAAGTAAGGATTTTAATTCTGGCCAGGGGTAGTTGTTTATTCTGATATCTCTTCAAGCAAATAAGGGTGTATTTCCTCTAAATTGTACATATCCCACTGGTGTAGTTATCTGTAGATAGTCCGGGCTGGTAGTAATACACAGTGAAATAAACTTATAAACTAGGATTTGAACGCTTTTAAGTTATCAAATGGTCACGATGGCCACAGAGAGGAAAGTTGTGGTCGTAAACTACAAAATTTTGGAAACCGCTGTAAAAAAGTCAGTTAAATTTTTTAATCTAAAATACACGTTTTGAACAATATCTGCAAATCTAAATAAATATATTTAAGCTCAATTGGATATTTAGCTCAGATGCAGGTAAACTGAAATAAATAATAATTACAAGTTATTTCTTTATGCACTGAAAAAGCCTTGTAGCTTTAATAATCCAGTATGAACAAATAAATAAATAAATTTAAAAATACCATTGGCTAAAAACTCAGTTCAAGGCTTGAGTATCACCTTAATTATTTTTTTTAATTCTGGGAGCCGCCCCCCACCCCCGTTCTTGACATTGCCCTTCCAGTACTCTATCTACTTTACTACTTGGGAATTTTTCTAATTTCGAAATGCTTAGAGTTGGGAAAAACAGTGGTTCACTCCCCCCCCATCCCAAATATATTTCATGCAACGCCCTTGATTCTCTGTTTTCATTAGAAAATTAAGCTAACACATTGATGATAAATAAACGAATGAACATGTTTGATTTCACACATTACTATTTGAAATTACCTTGGCTTAAATCGATAAAGTATATTGAGGTGAATTGCACAAAATACTTAAAACACAACAATAACAAAACAACGTACAAAATACAAAATTCTTAGGAAAGAAAAATTTGAAAGTAACTTACATACTAGTTTTGCATAATTCATAAGACCTATTGTAAATACTATAAATAACCCCCCTATAAATAAACCTCACCCCTCAAAGAGTTAATTTCCCTCCTCTCCACTCAAGGGTGATAGGAAATTTCATCAAAACCCCCTAACATGCCTGTATGTGGCTTATATTTGGTTCAGTTCAATATAACCTGGCTTAATAAATCATGGTCGTATTCACCATTTAAAATTGGGAAGATCAATATAAAACAATTTTACTTTCCAATTAATATTTTACAGCCTAGTAGGTGAAATAAAATAGAACTACTTATCAATATTATTTTAAAATGTACTCAATAGTAAACTATAAAGCTGGCTTTAAGTTAACAGACAAAAAACATTAACATTTACATGCCAAAAGGTTTAAACAAGAATTTTTCCAACAACATTAACAAGGAAAGTGCGTAGAAATATACCTTGTGACCTTCAAATTAAATGTTCGCACACACTAAGTCNAGTACAGGCGCACACAAACAGTTATTCTTTATTAAAACTTTATTTCTACCTCATTCTCTTCTGGTGTTATTTTTAAACATATGTTATCATGGGGGGGGGGGAGGGGTTGATCCCGTAAACCTCCCCCTTAAATACATGCCTAATTAGTTATTATGCATTCATTTTATGTTTATTGTATCTCTAAATTCATTTGAGTGGTAAATCCTCTTCGCTGTTCACATTGTCTAAGGCATAACGCTCACAATAGGCTGGATTGCCAGAGATTAGGCTTTGAATCTTGATCAGGTTTATGAGGGTGCTTTTCCCTAAATGATTTTCCACTCTCACTCCATGCAAACACAAGTACATTTCCTCTAACTAAATTCTTCCTTCATACCTATAACACTACAATAGTTAATATATGTCAATGTGCATACAGTCCAAAAAATAGTGATATATGGAGGGGGGATAAATGGTAAATTAGTAGTCTGGGGTCTGACTTTTTGAGTTGTTCCTAAGATTTATATTTTCTAAAATTGAAAAATGACACCTGGACACGAGAATTTAACACAGGACCTTTGGATTAGTAAGCCACTGCTATAACCACCAAGTCATCCGAGAGTCGTTCTGTGCCCAGGGACATTCTTCACTAAAATTTTAAGGCAGAGTCTGTGATGGATGTGTGGAAATAATAAAATTGTCAACATCATCAGCTATCAAATAACGCGGCCACCTTCTGGTAACTCATGACCTTAATTGATCACCCATATGTAGCTGATAATTTCTGTACGTTCATCATATATTATATGTTTTTTTTAACTAATCTTGATAAGTACAATAATGTCAAAACTTTGAAAATATGAATATTTTTTAATTGAATTCATAAATTTTATGTTAAAAAATTACTGAAGTTGATTTTTTATAAAATCAGACAAAAGAGCAATTTTTTATTGCATAGCCCCTGTCACCCTCCCTTAAATCCAGCCCTATAGATGGGTATTGAGACTTGGTGGAGAAAAAAATCAATCCCAACGAATGACGTTCGGCTGTTGATTCTTCTGAGTTTTAATTAATATATTCACCATTTGTTGCAGGTTGCCTTATATGGAAGCTGTTATAAGAGAGGCCTTAAGAAAAGTCACTATAATACCTCTTTCTGTAATAAAAAAATGCACGGAAGACACTTACTTTCAAGGGTACTTTATACCAAAGGTAGGCCCATAACTATCTTAATATAATAGCTACTAGATATTATAGGCCCATAGCTATCAATATAATAGCTACTAAATATTATAGGCCCATAGATATCTAAATATAATAGCTACTAAATATTATCAGCATTGTTTTCTTTTTAAATAATTAATTGCTAGCGCTATCATGTTTATATATAGCCTACTATGCATTGTAAATGACATGTGAATGTGTGTTTGGAATAATTGTGTTTTTTTATTTCCTCTCTATCCTATATTTAGTTCTACTTTCTTCATTTATTTTATTTTAATATGTTCTAAATTTACAATTATGTATGTTGTCAATATTTTATATTTATTGTTATTAATATTTATTATACAGGTATTATAAATTCGGTTTAGCACATAAATATAATATGTAGACTCTATTTACTAAATTATTATTATTATTATTATTAGCACCGCGTCTTACTACCCGTTCGGGTTATACGCACTTACGCTAATGTGTAATGGTAGGGTGATTGTGAGATGAAATGAAGGACCTACAGGTTAACGTGGAATCCGAACCACGGTGGAGGCCTGGCATTCCTCACATTCACAAGATGTCTTGTCAGAGGTGAAGGAAGGGTTTGGTAATCAGATAAATCTTTGCCGGGACCTGGGATTGAACCCCGGCCGCCCGCATAGAAGTCTGACACCTTACCCCTAGACCGCCAGGTCTCCCTATTTACTAAAGGGTTAAGTGTAAGAAAAGGCAGTGGCTTTAACATCGCCCAAATAAAGACGTTGTCTTTGATGTTATTAATAATTTAATTATTAAATTTGTTAGAGGTGTGTTAGTAGGCATTTTTCACTTTGAATCAAGTTTTGTTCTAATTCGAGTACTGTAAAAAAATGTGTGCTACAAATATTTAGAGTTTATTTTCTAAAATAGATTCATGAATAAATCATAAACACAAACATACATTTTTAAGAAAAATATTTTTTAGTGAAAAAATATCTGATCACACAAATTCAAATTTTTCACTCAACATCATCATCAACTGTTTCCAGCCTGTGGCCGGGTCAGTTAAGTAAAATGCCTCTTTCCTTCCACCATTTTTCCTCCTTTCATTACTTTCATTACTTTCATTACTTTCATTACTTCCATTTTTCTACTTTCACTCACACACTTTTTTATCTGCTCCTCTCATCTCTTTCTTGGTCTCCCTCGCGGTCTTTTTCCTACATACTTCATCTCCAGCATTCTCTCTCTATCCATCCTCATTACATGCCCTTACCATCTCAGTCTCGATTCCTCTACTATCTTATGTACTCCCTGTACCCCCACTCTTTTTCAGACAACTTCATTCCTAATCCTATTCCTCCTCATGACAGCTAACATGTATATTCCATTAACTAATTTTTTTAAATCTGTATAGCTTTTTTTTTCTTTTTTAATCTTACAAAATGGGATATTAAAAGATTTTGATGGATAAGAAATAAAATCTTTAAATTGAATTAAACTAAATTTTTTTTAAAATAAAACTGAAAATCTCAATCAGTTTACTCAATTTTTTTTTACTTTTGGGAAACAATCTTGAATATAGTTCAAACAACCACTAAAACTCAACCTAAACTTGAACACAGTGGCTACAGAAAGAGAAAATGGGGAATTTTATTACTGTCAGGGAATTTAATCAAAAATAAGGAAAAGTCAGGGAATTTAAATACTTGACTAACTCTGCACCTAAACATCAAAAGTGGAAGAGATTTTGTTTCTTGATGTTAACAAAATAAATTGTGTGTTTGTGTCTCTCTCTCTCTCAAAATATATATATTATAATCATCAACTGTGTCCAGCCTGTGGCCGGGTCAGTTTAGTAAAATGCCTCCATCTTCCTCTATCCTTCCACCCATCTTCATCCTTTAATTTCCTCCATTCTTCTTATCTCTTTCTTGGCCTCTCTTGTGGTCTTTTTCCTACATATTTCATTTCCAACTTTTTTTTTGTTTCTTATCTTTTTCCATCCTCATTACATGCCCCCATACCTTCTCTATTATCTCATGTACTCCCTGTACCTCCATTCTTTCCCGGATAACTTTATTCCTAACATTGTTTCTCATGACAGCTAACATGCTTCTCACAAACCTCATTCCTATGGCCTCCACTTGCCTGGTCTCTTTTACATTCAATGTCCATGCTTATGGGTCATGTGTGACATTGGGTACAAAGTGTGTGTTTGTTCATGTGTGTGTATAAACATACTTACACATTTCATAAGTGTTAACATAATTACCAAAAACATTTAATATACCTGAAAAAGAACTTAAAATAATGTTTATCTTTAGTAGCGTGTTAGACCATGTGGCCACCGAAGTGCATGGTTTACCAATTAAAGTTATTCAAATTAAATAAAACACAAACTGACTACTTTACAGGGCACAATGGTGGTTCCTAACCTTTGGGCCGCCCACATGGATCCAGAATTTTGGGGTGACCCTGAAAACTTCAGGCCTGACAGGTTTTTAGATGAACAGGGTCTGAAGAAAGATCTAACACTCGCCTTCGGTGGAGGTCAGATTATTGTTTCAAAAGTTACAGTCACACTTACATTTAAAACGTTTAAAGCAATAGAAGAATCTTTTTAGTAAACTTTATTTAAGAGATGGGTTAAATAAACTATTTCATGAATCCAAATCTTTATTTTACCTTCAAATCTCAAATTTGAATTTGAATTTTGGAAAAAATTATGAACATATATGAAGAAATAGGAATAAAATAGAATAATATAAAATACAAACGTTAATTTAATTTCTTTTTGGTTAAAATTCATTCAGTCTGTTAATTTAATAACAATAATCGCTGTAGGCTTACATATTACCTTTAATTAAAGACAAACCTAGAAAAGTTATAGTACACTTTGTGCAGTATAATATAATAATTTAATAGATTACCGGTGTGTGATGGTTTCACACTGTATTATGTTATATATTTACATGTAAATGTTGTAAAACATTATTCACACAAAATAGTGTTTTTAGAACTTTAATAAAAATCTCTATTCACTATTTTAAAATACATCTAGTCATATTTGGAAGAAGGTACAAGAAAAAAAGAATAGGAACAATTCATAAAAGAAAAAAAAACACAAATTGACTTTTTGACAATGAAAAAAAGAACAACTCACACTTTACGTTGCTGCCACTGAACAAAAAGGTGATAGCTGCCTCCTGAAGATAAAATATTGTTATTATTCAAATCTTTCCTCTTTTACTTGCCTTCTTCCAAATAATAGCAAAATGTACCTCAAAAAATGAATGTGGTACAGCATTTTTTTTACATCTGAGTGACACGTATAATGTGTGAAAATGAATCAGAGCTTCGATTATTCGAGATTGATGGGACCAAGACTACCTCAAATTACCGAAAATTTTGACTATATGGCAAGGCTGTGGAGTCGGTATGCCAAACCTTCAACTACTCTAGTTTTATACTCTCCGACTCCTCCATAAATGCCTAAAGCAGTGGTTCTCAAACATTATTTAGATTGTACCCATTGGTCATGATAAAATATCAATTCATTTTTCCCAAATGAAAAATATCAGATAACCAAAGGAGAAAATTTCCCTCAAGTCGCCTTGAAAATTCCCTACCACGTTTGTTTCCCCGCCACATTTGATTCTCTTGTCGTTTTTCAAATTTTCCCTTGAGAGCTGCTCATTCATATAGCCCCTGAAAGTTCCTTACACACCCCAGTTCGAGAACCACTGGCCTAAAGTATATTAATTAGTAACAAATTTACTGTAGTAAAATGCTCTAATAGGGATGATTTTATGGGAATATTCTTTGACATTGTGAATTTTAATTAAATAAATTTATCAATACAAATTAACCAAGTATATAAAGTATTTCCTAGACAATTCTTACGAAGCATAAATTGTGTTACCTCCTTGGATAATACAGAGCCGAGCGAATCTCTGATAATCTAGACTATACTAGAAAAACATTAAAACTGTAACAAAAACTTTTTCTTTGTTCACCGCATCTTACTACCCATTCAGGCTAACTACTCATTTAGTAGATGACCTGGTGGTCTAGGGGTAAGGTGTCGGACTTCTATGCTGGCGGCCGGGGTTCAATCCTTGGTCCCAGCACATATTTATCTGATTACCAAACCCTTCCTTCACCTCTGACAAGACAACTTGTGAATGTGGGTAATGCCAGGCCTCCACCGTGGTTCGAATTCCACGTTAAACTGTAGGTCCTTCATTTCATCTCACAATCACCCTACCATTACACATTAGCGTAAGTGCGTATAATCCGAACGGGTAGCAAGACGCGGTGCTAATAATAATAATAATGATAATAAACTATTCATTTACACTAATGGGATAAGGATGAGGAAGGTCTAATTTAAAGTAAATGTGGAGAGTTTTTAGAAAATTAATTATAAAAAAGACCATACTCAGTTACACCTGACAGAGATGCAAATCCCGATCTCCTTATTACTGGAAGCTGCCAAGGTGACATCTTAGAGCATAAAACCACTGATGTGAATTAATAAAAACTAAATTATGAAAATTTAGAATTATTCTAGGTTTAAAATGTTTAAGTTATATATTTTTTGTTTTCTCTCACTTTACAACTTTGGGTGCATTCAAAGAAGGTAAATACAAGTTTACATTGAAAACAAAATGTGGGTTGAGTCAGAGATGTCAAGTAAGATCAAACTTATTATTATTAGCACCGCGTCTTACTACCCGTTTGGGTTGTACGCACTTACGCTAATGTGTAATGGTAGGGTGATTGTGAGATGAAATGAAGGACCTACAGTTTAACATGGAATCCGAACCACGGTGGAGTCCTGGCATTCCCCACATTCACAAGATGTCTTGTCAGAAGTGAAGGGATGGTTTGGTAATCAGATAAATCTGTGCCGAGACAGAGGATTGAACCCCGGACCCCAGCACAGAAGCTCGACACCTTACCCCTAGACCGCCAGGTCACCAAGATCAAACTAATGTTAAGCTTGATTCACACGTTCCTCGGAAACTTAGAGCAGAATCTGTTTAAAAAGTACAGCAATTCATGTGCTGGCACAAATGTATTTTGACCCATAATGCTTTGTTGATGACCCATGATGCTTTGTAACAAAAACTTAAAACTGTTGACTATCATTTAATTTTCTAGTGGCTGAATAATATCATTTAGATTCTTGTTACAATTGAGTTTTTCTATTTATTTTGTTGAGTAGCTAGTGAAAAAAAATCATCACAATTAATGAGAACGACCCACAGGTTTTTAATTTAATGAGTTATTTCAAATCATTTCACAACAGTAGATGCAGCTATCTGCTTGTATCTCGCTTTGTAGGCGCATGCACATTGAGTCGGTTGGTTTAGGCAAATGTGCTCTAATTTGGTTGGTTTAGAAATTTGAATGGTTCTTTCAAGCAGATTCTATGTAGAAGCATGGACAGAGCCGAGGTTGTTTCTACTTAATGCAGATGGACCAACGCATTTCATGCTGATGTCTTGTTAGGGGTTTAGAGCTTGTCACATGACTACATTTCAGTTCTGTTCATGTTTTTTCGGCAGATTTGTGGTCCCACAGTAACAGATAGCTTGAATCTCAACCATGGTTACGGTGTTATCCGTCTTTACTGGGGCTTTGCGTGGAGTGGTTTGGTGTGGTCTAGTCAAAGTGTAGTTTCCGGGCGACTAGGCGTCGATCCCGTGGGTCGAGTGGATGGGGGTAAGGAAGGGAGATGGGGGAGAAAACATAGGCGGGTTCGGGGGTGGTAAAGGGGTGTAAGTGATAGCCCTCAGGACTAAAAGGGGAAATTGGAGTAGGTGGGGGTCGGATTGTCGGTGTGGGGGAAAATCGAGGGAAGGAATGGTCGACGCTCGGAGTTCCTGAAACAGTTAGCGTTCGTAGGTCTGGTGGCTGCAATAATAGACGGGTCCGTGTGTGGAGTACTGTTTGGTGGTCGCTGCCTTCTTTAGAGTCTTAAGTCGTTGGGCCTTGCCGGCGCGGTGG
>CABFOW010000570.1:0-17826 GCA_902141385.1 Timema californicum
AGTAAGTAGTCACTACTCTCGGGCCGATAGCTAGTTGGAAACCCGTCCTGGTTGATAAAACCAATTATCTTGCCTCTTTCTGTCCCAGTTCCGAGCGCGCTGCGGTAAAGTGAGTAGTGAGAATATCGTTTGTTATACCATCCTGAAAGAAACATGTCGGGTAAAACTAAAGCCGGTGGCCAACAAGTGGTCGACTACGAACATTTACAGAATACTGCACACCGTTTGCGTATTTTATCCATTGCTGCTACTCAGGCTTCCAATTCAGGGTGAGATAAGTAATTTTATTTGGTACAATGTGCTATATTCAGAAACTTGGTGTAATTTGGTTATGGTACATCCAGTTGGAACATTATGATACGAGTTTTGTCCTTGAAACTATTTGGTTTATCACTTCACTAGTTTGCGCTCACTGAATTAAAGTTTTACCTTGCAGTTTTTGGATCCCTCCAACAGTTTTAGATTTTATTTGGTCTTGTTCATTTTATTTCACAACTACAATTTAGCGTTGTGAAAACAAAAGTAATGAAGCTGCTTACAGTAAAAGTTCCATCAACATTTTCATGTCGTGTAATCATGACTTTCAAGATTCAAGTACAGTACCGGCAATGTTAAGTAACGTTCACACTAGTTGCTATGCAGCATTGTATTGTCTTTATTTTGTATTCTTTGTTTACGTAAAGGTTGAAGTATTTGTAATAGCCTACTTTATTGTTTGGGGGGAAATAATTGAGACGAGTTATTGAAGGTATAGTTGTCATTTGAAACTAAATTTCACGCAAAATATTGTAAGCCTGGATTTAATCTGATGATTGTTCGTCACATGCAATTAACTAAAAACTCCTTCATAGAGATTCATAGTAGTATTTAATGTTAAGTCAAGAACCTATTTTTCCTCCTATTGCAATTGACTTGATGTAGTTTTATCCAACTTAGCTCATTTACTCTCTAAACATATGATAGTCCACACCATACACACATCAGTTTTAAGTTAATATTTACTCAGCACTACATTCTATCACAGGTGAAAGGAAGGAGGCGGATCCCATTCTTTATCTGATTAAAAAAAAATCAACTCGGTTCTAGATCATGGCAGGAGGTCATCAACCTTTCTATAGTCTATTGGCTGTAAAACTGCATATGTTTCATATTTTAACACACTATCATATTAACAAAATATGGTTATATTAGGGTCTTATTTTTCTATACTTACAATCACCTAAGGATTAATAAACCTCAATTCCATATACCTCAACTTGTTTTAGAACTTGTAGGTTAGCATTTTCTATGTTGGAATGAAGAACTCCCTTATGTAGTTTAAATTTATATTAATTAGGGCTGTATCCGAATAGTCTTACTTTAGAAGCCATCGACCCTTGACGTTCACTTGATAGTTGCTTTAGCAATCACATGATCAAGTGCAGATCTGTCTGAATAGTCACGAAGTGTGCTAATGCACCCCTCATACACCCTTGAGTTCAAGGGTGACAGCAAGTTACCCTTGACACTCCGTCGATGCGGTATGTGATCGCCAATTGTTTAATTTTTTGTCTGTTAGAGAAAGAGCTCGTAGAGTAATGTGATCTTTTGATAACTTAGGTTAAATATACTGGTTGTTTTGTAGTGTTGTATTGTAATGTGTTGGATAATTTGTCATGTACAGTGAAAATAAGTCACCACAACTTTGTAAGGGTTCTACGCTAATTCGGGCTGATAGATGTCGTTTAAAATAGTTTTTAAGATCACTGGTAGGAAGCAGCACTGCTTGCTCAAAGGTGTGAAAAGGATATTTTGCCGTTTGAATAGTCTGTTGCAGTCTTCGATCTCAAGTGCGTGTAAAGTGTAAAGTCATCAAGTCAAGTGTACTTGACTATTCGGATACAGCCTTCATTTTATTATTTCACAACACAAGCCAGGTGGCTAATATGAAAAAAAAAAATCATCTAAAAAATAATAATATTTTCACAAAATTAACACTACCAGACAACTGTATTACTATTATTATATTTGACACACAAAAGGGAAATATGTTTCAATACCAACATGATTTAAGCTCAAATATAGAAACTAATAACTTTTCTTACATATTTCACAGGTTACCTTTCGTTCATCTATCCCATCATTTCCTGAAACGTTAAATACACGTATTATCCATAAAATATATGTTTATCTCTATAAAATACTAGTTTGTATGCTCTGAATTACTAAACAATTCAACCTAACCTTCCATGTATGATAAAATGAAATGTTAATATAAACTGGGTGTGGGCATAACATTTATTTATAGTAAATTGTTAATGTTGTTCATTATGGAAAGTAGTGGTAACAATCATTCTAGTCGGCACATAAATTAATTAGGTATCTTATGATAAAATTAAAATATTTTAATGTACTGGTACCTATTTCCTTTTTGTGTGTCAAATACCATATAATTTATAACATCATCTCTTAGTGCTATTTTCGTGTAAAGTTTATTTTATAAAATAAATTGTTTGTGTAGCATTAAAAAATAAACTTTTGAAAAGTTGTCATGCTTTTTTTAAAAAATGCTCTATTTTAGGATTTGAAAAAACCACATAAATCTATAAGTTATTATGATCACAAAACAGTTTTTGAGCTCACAACTAAAAATATATATTTTGTTTATATGTTCCCATGCTTTTTTTTAACTGTCCGAGCTGAAGGCTAGTTCTCATATCAGCCTATATGTCTTTTTTTAAATGTCTGTAGGCAATGCTTAGGCAAGGTCAAAATTTCTCAAACTAAAGGGTACGTGAAAGATTTTTGGGTGTATTTAATATACCACTTTATTTTATTAATGATAAAATATATTTTCAATAGTAGAATGTCTGGTCAACAAATTAAAAGATTTTTACTCGATATTGTAGGATTTTACAGGCCTAAACCTTTCTTTCCCTTTGGCCCAACATAGTTAGTTTTCAATTTAAATATTTAATAACATTTTGATTTACCATTTGTAATTTACTTTACAAGATATCAAACCATTGTTTACTTTTTATTAAAGATCTGGAAGGGATTATTTTGGTTAGGCCAGGAGTGATGTCACGCGATTAGCAAAAATTTGAGGAACACTGGATTCGGTTATCAAATATCATAGCTATTAAAATTATAACATATATATTTATATCAAGGTTAGATTGTTTACTAACTAAACACCAAATATCACCTATCTTCTCGGAATTTTTATACAGGAAAAAACACCTTTTAAATATGAACGGAACAATCCTACAACTTCAAATTTACAAACATATTTAGACTTTTACAGCTATATACAATTATAGGGGCCTACATTTATATGTCGCATAAATTTCCTGTCATAGAATTAAACCCCCCAAATAATTATTTTTATTGTTATGGTAGTTTTTTTCTAGAACCGCATCTTATTACCCGTTTGGATTATATAAAACCATTTGGGGGGTAGCGGGGAGGAGAACCTCAGTACACCCGATGTAGATTCAAACCTCAGATCTCCCCATCATCACCAGTCTAGTTAGATACGAGAGTAGCTTGTTAAATCACGCGGCCACCAAAGCGGGTGCTATAGTAGTCCTTAGTCTCATCATCTGAAAGGTTTTATCTTATTGGTGTTACTAGAGTAGCCTAGGAATAAACCTCCAGCAATGAAATAGCACACCTTGATTATTTGTTCGGTTCAGCCATCCCACATCATGTTCGTCCATCGCAGAGATCATGTCAGTTTTGTTCTTCCACACCATGAAATACAACAAGTCAACTCCCAGAGACGCTGTCAGCGACAGGTTCATTCTTTCCAAGGGACACGCTGCGCCCATTCTATATGGAGGTAAGTGTACCTTGCGGTCCGCTATTCTCTCTGAAGATGATTGATGTGCATGTAAACTAATAGTTCAATTGATACCATTTTTTTTTACAAAAGTTTACGGTTGTACAAAAAAACTGCCGAAAACTAAACCACAACTGGTGCCGCTGTTCTAATCCTAATATTTAGTGCTTTGAACATAACCTCATTGTTTTTAAGTCCTACCTTAAAAAAATATATCTCCGAGCCTTATAATCAGCCTCTTACATTTAATCTTTACTAATTCATTCATTTTTATTGCATATAGTTTACATATTTAAAATTAATATCAGCATTTAGTTTAACTCACTGTGGATCTAGGCTATAGGTGTATTCTGATAGAAAAATAATTGCAAATAAATCTTTACAGGCTTCTTTGAGAGGAATATAATTAAATAATAAGCTACATTTTCTGTTTACTAATTTTTAGGGGTGTGTGAAGGACTATTTTTAAGTGTGACGCAGAGTTTTTAAACTATTCATTAATGCAGCTAAAGAAAGAGAAAGATGTAAAGAAAAAACACAAATCTCACTATTCTTTATTCTGACATGTTTGAATTCATCTATGCTTACATTACACTATATATATGGTCATTTAATCAACAGTTGACTATAGAAATTACTGATTAGAAGCTCTTTTCTAAAATCGAATACACATTGAAATAAATTTAGTGATATATTTCAAATTTGTTCTTGGCCAATTGAAATTTTCTTCTTCTTTTAAAATGTTTTGAAAACGCCAAGATTATTGTGGATATCAGGAAATTCAAAACGAACAAGATTTGATCTTTCATTTTGACATTTAAAAGTTTTGTACACTTGTATTAATTTTATTCCTATTAAAGGTATTTAACTTAAGGTAAGTGGGAGAAAACTTGAGCTACAGGGTATTTAAATTAAGGTCCATAATTTAATAATTTTAACATTTTTTTTAGTAAAAAAAAGTTTAAGTAGGAATGTTTAGTTTAATTTTCTGCACACAGTATTCTCAAAAATTGTTAAGGATTTGTGTGGAACTTTTTAAATAAAAAGAAAGTTCTGCTCGAATTCAATTTTACTTAAATTCCATATTTTCAAGAATTGTTGAGCTTACTATGTGTAAAAAATTAAACCTAAGAAGTCTTCTGAAGCAATATTTTATTTATTTTAACCGAAAATATTTTGAATGTTTAAAAAAAAACTTTCCAAAGTATTAAATTTAACTCGAGGCCTCTTCCTTCCACCTTACCTTAGGGAAGTTTGCCCCAAGTAGGCGAGCTTGTCCATCGATGGGAGGAACTCTTAGGGGGGATTGGGAGGGGGGTATCTTGAGTTAGGCAATCATTGTTGCAGTTTTTTTTATAACTAATCTTTAACCGCTTTGGTTGCCGCATTGTCTAAACTCTAAAGTGTCACTCTCACAATAGACTGGACTGCTGATGACTGGGAGATCCCCACTCTTGATTACTAAATATGCTGAATTTAAGTAAGTGTTTGGTGTGTCCCCAAAGAGTTGTTAAAAGGAGAGTTCTCCTGCCTGGTGACAGCGCTATGGTTACAAAAAGTAGTGATTTTGACCTATACACAGTGCCGGAATTAGACACGGGCCACATGGGCTTGGGACTGGGTTGGCAAATTTTTTAAATACACACCAAATTGGATGTACTATACAGGAAATCTACAGACACCGAAAAGGAATTTTTACACCAGCAATATATTTTGTTCGTTATTTATTGTTTAGTTATTATTTATTTGTATTTTATTTTATTATTTTTATTTTTTACCTTGCACTTGAAATTGACAGTGTAGAATTAAACTATGAAGTTGTGATTCTTTCATTTGCAAATGAAATGAATAGAAGACCTCTCCCGTTGGGGTCTTAGAACGCATCCTCTGTTTTCAGTTTTAAAAAAAAACCTTTATCTAGATACCTCCCTCACCTTGCTATTTATTAACGATTTAATAAATACTCTTTATTGTACTATTTCTTAAAATAATGATTTTTTTTTAAAATAATTTAGAAACGATAATAATTTGTTTTATTTGTTTTCAATGTATTATAGAACAAAGGGGCGCACACATTTAATGGGCCCATGAGTGTAGGTGCAGTCGAATCCGGGACTGCCTACACATACAAACTTTGTAACTTTACACTTTAGTCTCCTTGTTATGTTCTAGTGTCCTGATCACGGTAACTAGATTGCGATTTACCTAAAATTTGTTGGAAGACCATTGGAGGGGAGAAAACTAAAACAAGTAAAGTTATTTTTCTCTCCACCTTTATAAAAAAAAACCCGCAAAAACTAGGTTTGGCGGTCGCTTTAAAGTGTATTATTATATTATTGAATGTGATTACAAAACTACTTCATGATATAGCAATGTTCTTATAACAGTCTGGGTTGAGAACAACTTGTACACTGAAAACGACCTCCTGACCTTGAGGAAGATAGACAGTGAGCTCGAGGGTCACCCCACGCCTAAACTGAGCTTTGTGGATGCGGCCACCGGGTCTCTTGGTCAAGGACTCTCTATAGCCGCTGGGATGGCCTATGTTGGCAAATATTATGACAAAGCTTCCTACAGGTTCGTATTCTTTGGTTGTTACATTTGAATCAAATTAAAACAATACTAATCAATTTGCAATATAAAGAGCTTGTGTTTGGATTTTTTTTAAATGTAAGTTTCGGCTTAATTTATTATCCCCAACTTAAAAATTCATGTCAAGTGTCTTAAACAGTATGCCTTCATTATATTCTTTCATTCACGATTATATTATTAAGTAATATAATTATTAGGACTAGATGATTTGCTATGAGCTTAGGATGGAAATATAAGATTGAAGATGAGTATGTTAACTAGCCATATTACATATTACTTGTGTCAGTGGGCGCTCAAACTAAATGTCAGGATCATCTAATCCAAACGGCGATAACGGAGAGTTCAAGGGCTCAAATTTTGGCCAGGCGATTTATTTTTTTCTAAATAGTTCCACATTCGTGCAGATACATTTCCTCTAAATTATACTTTATTCACACTCCATTAGCATAATTAAATGTGTTTAATCCGGATGGGTAGTAAGATGCGGTGGATGAAAACCAAAACAAAACCATCCATATTAAAAAAATAAAAATTAACAGTAAAGAGTTTTAGAATCCACTATTGTTGTTAAAGACTAAAATTAATGTACACTGTTTTTAAAAATAATTTGTTTGGGCTAATTATATTTTACAATGTAGATTTAAAGAACTGGGTTAGCCAGATACATTTTTTATACACTTTTATAAAATGAAAGTTTAGTAAAAATATAAATTTAGCAGGTTTACCAGTTTATTTAAAAACGAGAGCACCTACTCTTATCAGTAAGTGATAAAAAAAAGTGCTGTCTTAACAATATTGTGTTAGGTATAAATAATTTTTAATGGTGGATATTTATTTGAAAGTTGCTCCTAATTAATTGTGAATAAGATATGATTTCAAAATGAAACTTTTCTATTTTTGTGGTAATATACTTGTTGGTCAGTTTGGGATAACATAGATAACAAACTGCAGAGGGGGAAATAATTCATTGTTTGTTGTGGCTCCTTATGTGCCTAACCTCGTTAGAAAATGTTAAGATTGCTTTGTTTCTCCTTTCTTTTTTTCACTTTTGTCTTACTACTCACCAGGGCCATCCGCATTTAACTATATAAATTTACAAGAGGGAGGAAGCTAAAATTTAGGGTAAAAATGTGTGCATTTGCATGAAGTGAGAGTGGGGAAACTATCTAGGAAAATTCACCCTAAAGTATCATGACATTTAGTCCATGTATCATCACTGCGGGTTAAAATTTTATTATTTAAGCATGGTTGAGTATGGAAGAATGTAAACTTTATAAACATAAACACACTCTAAGTGAAATATTAACAAATAAAAGTATGGAAGCTAAAGGGGAGGACTGGAGACTCGTGGCTGAGGGGGAAGTTTGGAAAGATCAACAGGAACGAAAAAGGATGTGCCAGAGACGGAAATGTCGGATGATGATTATGGGGNGGAGTAGACAATGAAATGGGTTGTTAATTTAGGGAGAAAGACAGGTGTCGCTAGGTATGGCAAATGAAAAGAGGAGGGTATAAAATATCACATTCATATTTATACAATTATTGAACAATCCTCATCCTAGTTTACACTTTTTCCAGGGTGTTCTGCCTTATTGGAGACGGAGAGAGCGCAGAGGGCTCCATATGGGAGGCGCTCAGTTTTGCCAGCTACTACAAACTGGATAACCTGGTGGTTATTTTTGACATCAACCGCCTGGGTCAATCCGAGCCCACCTCTCTTCAGCACGACCTTGCCACTTATAAGGCCAGGGTGGAGGCGTTCGGACTAAATTCCATAGTGGTGGATGGGCACGACGTCAAAGAGGTCGTTAAGGTATGTGACGTCGGAGAACTTATAACATTTTTTGACAGATGATAAATCACCAGGCCATTGAAAATATGACTACCAGTTCACTACTGGTGGCATTTATTATAGTTGTGACCTGGCCAGTTATTTTCTGTCTCTTTACTTTATACTATAATATAAATGCTTGTCTTTTGACGTTATTATAGCAAATGTTTACCATGTGAAAGCCCTATTGTTGTAATTACTGTATTGTTGTAATTACTTAGATGGGAACATGTGTTTGTTATACATAAAGGGATAGTAATTTATTTAGATACTAATATCTTAGTACTCTTGAATTATGTAGGATAGGAAAGCCTACACCAAGAGAGCTATGGCTTTAATTCACCTGTTTACTCTTGCAATTACCACCATACTCTACCCAATTTGATGTTATTTCCTTACCTTCCAGGCATTTGACGATGCAGCAAAAACTAAGAACAAGCCTACCGCAGTGTTGGCTAAAACCTTTAAAGGAAAGTATTTCCCTGGAATAGAGGACAAAGAAAACTACCATGGGAAACCCCTTGGTGGGCAAGCACAGTCAACCATTGAGGTAATATATACATTTATTTACCTTATACTTAGTTATAGGTTATTTAATTTCATTTATAAATATTGAGTAAAGGATGAAAGAAATTCCTTGAAGTACATTTCTACAGAACTCTGATAATTTTAGGTTTAAATTGCTAAATAGTTTCTATAATTATTTTATTATTTTGCTAAATATCTTTCTCACCTCACCCCCAATAGATTTTGGTTGAAGTTTGAACCTCGATTTCCAAAGTCAAGGTTTTTATTTTCACCCATAACATTAAGATTTAATTCATAATACTTAATTTATATTGTATAGTAATGGGTAGTAAATTAGAATGAAAAGTTTTATTAACTGCATGAAAAAGTTTATGTAATCTGTAAAGCTTATATCATGATTGGTCATAATTCATTTGCTAAAAAGTTTTAAATTTTTAAATTAAGGTTAGTGTCTAAAGCTTATTGTATTTTTGATGCTAGACTATTTAAAAGATGTATAAACTAGCTGTTTGTTCTATCATTTAATGATAACATTCAAGTAGGTTTGATGAGATAAAGCTTTGACCTTGAAGAAAGGATCCAAGTTCAGAAAGATAGTGTAATTTAAAGAAACAAACTCAACGGTCTCTTAGCCAGAATTAAAAAGTAATTATTTTATATGATGCGTGTAAACTTTAAGAACTGATTGAATTTATCAGCGTGCGGCTTACAAACTAACTTGATTCTAGAACAGACACAGAACCACCCAATCTCTTAAGTGTTAATTCATCATCATGAAAGGAGAATCCTTGTTTTAATCATTTATTATAACTTTTTTTAGCTTTGTCTTGATAACCATAATTTATCCCTTACTAAGGACGAAGTGTATGTAATAACTTTGCTTTAGTGGTTGAAACTTAGATACTAGTAGAAACTGTTTATTTTCTTAAATCTTGAGGTAAAGTCTGTTCATGATAGGTTTTTACCTGGATGACAGTTCAAAAATTATGTTTAGGTTTTAGGATGCCAACACAATTAAAATATTACTGTTTTCTTACGAATGTTAAGTTTCTTAATCACATGTTATATTTTACATTAAAAATAATGTAAACTTAAGTTTTCTTACACTGTTTCATAACGTTTAATAATTTTTTTCTATCCAATCTGAAACAATGTTTTAAATGTAATTAAAATTACTTATTCTCTGTTTTCTAATGTTATCTATGATGTGTAATATAGTGCATACATCAACCTTTTAATACAAGCATCATATTTACTTGGAAAAGAGAAAATACCAAATACGATACAAAATATGATTTTATCTTATTTCGAAATATTCAACTAGATAAAATATTTGTATCCACTGCGTGGGTGCATCATTGTAAAGAACTTGTTCATTCACGTTCAATCACATGGTTAAAATTCGTCGGTCGTCATTTTGAAGCTATGTTAGTTAGACCTTTTGTGAAAGTGAAGTGAATAATACTTTTTCAAAGTGTAATAACGATAAATAAGCTTTGTGCCTAACCTCATACATTACCATACGTTTTCATTACAGTTTTCCAAATTGAAAGATGTCAGCTGTTTGCGTAGGGATATATTAGAGATTATTTCTAGTAACTTTTTGAGCTTTCTACCAAGTAAACTAAGGTCATGAATGTATTATACCACACAAATCACCACCAATAAAAGCAACATGCTAACATTAGTGTATTAATCCCTGAGACAATATTTTAAATATACATTTTCAAACTTCGATATTGGATCACATTGAAGTCAGTTTTTACCTTCTTTTCTTCACACTAAATTAAAACATGTATCAATTAAATCAAATGCTTTAAGGGACGCACACATTGGATTATTGTTTGCCTTCTTTTAATGTGTTTTAACGATGTTGGCTACTTGAAAATTTCAAAGCTAATTTGCGAAATGGGTTGCATCTTAACTTGGCACACTTTAAAAGCACTATTACATTTAGACATGTGAGGCCTATTGTTTATTTCATCGAAACCCTTCTCCTCTTCTTCTGACGAGTTTATACACTCACTTTACTATTTGTGCCTTGAAAATATTTATTTGCTTTTTAAAATAACATTTTTCTTCTCCTATTATAGATAGACATATACGTCCACATACCTTTTTAATCTACATCCTACAGCCCGTTTTTGTGACTAAGCCAAAGAGTTTTATAAAAAAAATATGGTTATAAAAACTACTTCCAGATTAAAAAATATTATTTGACAAAGTATGGCTATTTTTAGAATTATTTTATAACCTATGGTTTTGGTTTCGATGTTATATCCTTACAACTCGATGAATAAAACATAGATTCACTAACATGGGAACTCTTGTATTGAGATGTTGTGATGTCACTGGTAGATAACATTCTTAAAGTATTTAGGAAGATCCAGGTTTGACTCGTATGACAATTGAATTCTGAACATTCTTACACCTTAACTTTACTATTTGATGTTATTGTTACAGCACCTGAAAACCCTTGTACAGGAGAAGAAGAAAACTGAGCATTTGATTACCTCGCCTGTAGGCTCTGTCCCGAATGTAGATCTGAAGAATATTAAACTGTCGACACCACCTGCCTTCAAGCTAGGCGAGAAGGTGGCCATTAGGCTGTCCTATGGCACTGCTTTAGTCAGACTCGCTACCACCAACAGGCGAGTCATTGCTCTCGACGGAGACACAAAAAATTCCACATATGCAGAGAGCTTGAAGAAGGTGGGTTCTTAATTGTTTTACAAATTTTTAAGAGTGTGAATTCTACTTTTTCAATTTGAAGCGAACTCTAATCAAATATATGAAATATTGTCAAAATCAAATCAAAGTGTGAATATTGTTTGCTAGTATGAAAAAATTATAATTTCTCACACACTAATGCATATGATTTAATAAACTAACATATTTTATTAGTTGAAGATAATTAGTTTAGTATTAATTATGATAACCCTGTTTGTTTATATGCATAATATTACAAGTAATATTGATTTATTAATCCAAACATAAATACAATTTTAGAACTCTGTCAAGACTAGTTTCTTATACAGGTTGGTAGAGGTACCCCTGGCGTAGGGATAGAGGAGTTAGACTCTGAAAGGAGTGATGACAATTGGAGAAAATATTTGATACAAAGTTGAGGCGAGTCAATCGGGAAAGGGAAATTTTTTAATAAACCTAAAATGTGTATCAATATATTTTGAAACATTTCATTATTGGATTCAGAAACTTAACATGGTAAAGTATTAAACACAAATTTTATTTGAAACCTTTTTAATTGTAAGCCTAAAGTGAATTATTTGAATCTGACCTTAGCCTATTTAAAAAATAAAATATTCGATCTAATTTTCTTAAGCGTGGAATTTGACTAGGATTCAATTAATTCGGACTTGACTTGAAGTTATTTTTAGGCTGCATGAGATTTTATTATTCAGCCAAGATTTGAGTTTGATTCGAAATTGAAAACTATGTATTCACACAGGTTTACATTTATGTAAATTTGATCACTTTGAGAGTTATGTTTAAACTTACAATAGTTGATAAACCTCTGGTATTTATTCTTCTTAGCTCTCCAATATACATTTTGGGGAAACTTAGTCTCATGGTCTACCCCGATCCTATGCCCCTGCTCATAATAATACACACAAATGATGGTGTGACATGTCAGTGTAGTTTGAAATATTTTTATTTCAGGCTTTCCCAGAAAACTACATAGAGTGTTTCATTGCTGAGCAAAACTTGGTGGGAGTCGCAATTGGTGCTGCATGCAGAGATAGGACTGTGGCATTTGTATCCACATTTGCAGCTTTCTTTACAAGAGCATTTGATCAGGTACAAAATATTACACCAAACCCCCCCTGTCTTAATAAGGGAGGGTTAGACTATTTATAAAGCTGATTCGTTAAGAAAAAATCACAAATTGACACTGGTTAAATAGAGATTAGAAGACGGCAACAAAAGAGGACACAGAACAGGAAAAATAGGAAAAGTAAATATGACAACAAATATGATAAAATTAATTTATGCTTAATAGCTTGGAGAAGTTTAGAAAGACACTGTCTTATTATACATTTCCATGCTATTAGACAATTATTCATTTTATAACAAATTGATGTTAAGAATTTATTTGTTAAATTCTTTATTCTATGTGCGTTAAGTATTTTTTATTGCACTGTAGTACCAAGATATTTTGGTGACAAATTTACTTGGGTATTGCCATTGTAAAAATTTGTAAACCTAACTCATCATCACTAACAAAAAATACATTTAAACACCAAATTTTGTCAGGTATAAGTAATAACTGGCTTGTGAACCAAATCGGATTGTGTACAAATATTCCTTATCCATAAGTTTGTTGCACTATAGAATTTGGATCAACTTGGAATTGTTATGAAGAACTAAGTAAGTGTCTGCGAGATTCGATTATTTATTCGGGTATTTCAAAAAGATCCTGAGTTTTAGTGTATTTTAAAATCAATAATCCACACTACATCTTAATTTTTTTTTTTTAACCTGTTAGAACAATATGAATAAAAGTAATAGTTAGTATTTGATCAAAATGTTGGGAAATTACAAGCACAAAATCATCCCTAATTTAACTTATTTAATCACCGCTTGATTTGTGTCCCACAGATTCGAATGGGTGCCATATCTCAAACTAATGTAAACTTTGTGGGTTCTCATTGTGGAATAAGCATTGGAGAGGATGGTCCCAGTCAAATGGGCCTGGAAGACATTTCTATGTTCCGCACTATTCCAGGTAAGATTAGGAACCCTAAATTATGGTAGATAAATCTTTGAGATTTTGTCTTTAAAGCGAATCTTGGGTTAAAAATTCTCAGCTTGAATTAAATTTTGACATAAAAATAGTTTATAGTATTTGGAAGAAAAAAAACACATCTAGAATAACCTCTCCGGTGTATACGACGGCATTAGTCGTCAGCTTGTGAAGCGCTGCACAGCGTGTGCAACATAATCAGTCATCCATATGTTTGTAATGCATTTACATGCTTCTGTATGAAGTTCAAGAACTGACCAGTAGATCTCAGGCAAGGACAAGTCTTAGCGAGCGTTTCCCTCCCTCCCCCGATTCTGGAATCTAATGGCCACATCTGTACTATTTGAAATATACATCTTACAACGTGTTCTTGTGATAGTAGGATGTGTACCAGGTGTTTTGTAATGGCAGGTTGCGCGCAATGTGATTTGAACGATAGTGATATTCTTAATATCTTGGATAACAGTGACAATACTAGTGTTAGTGAATCTAATAACTGGTGAAGTGCTTAGTGTAGAATCTGTGGGAAGTTCTGGGGAAGATGAAGTTGAATAAAATTTTGAAATTCAAGGTGACTGGGGTGATTGTTACATTAACAACAAACCAAAACCTCTCCCTTCTAACAACAATAGAGGGGTACACAACATTCGTCCTATGGATTATTTTGGGCTATATTTTGTCAGCTAAATAATAGACTTGATTGTTATGGAAACAAATAAATATGCAGATCAATATTTAGCCAAGGAATTTGGGAAAATTGGATTGTTTAGAAAATCACAATTTCTAAAACGGACCACAACATTTTCTAACGAGGTAAGGGCACTTCTAGCCCTATTTATCTGCATGGGTATTGTTTCAAAAAGAAGTATAAAAATGTAATTTACTCTAAAACCTATGTCAAAGACCCCTTTCTTTCCTAATGTAATTGGTGAAGCTAGGTTTTCACTACTCTGCAAGTTTCTGCATTATTCTCCGCTCCTAAAAAGTTTTCCTAGTTGTGATTTCCAAAAGTCGGCAGGTATGCTATAAGGAAAGGGTTTAATATGTTTTTTCTTGTAATCGATGAGTTTATTTTAATAGTTTCCTGTAAAACAACTCGGTGTGTGTGTCTTAATAGGAGCTACCGTTTTCTACCCAAGTGATGCTGTCAGCTGTGAAAGAGCGGTAGAACTAGCCGCCAACACCAAAGGCGTCTGTTATATCCGCACATCACGACCAGCTGTCCCAGTCCTCTACAAGAATGACGAGCCTTTTGTGGTAACACTTGTCTTCATATTTAAACTGAGCTATAAGTTCAAGCTGATGGTAGAAGCATGAATAAGACTTACTACCCACTTCTTGTGTTGGATTGGACTGCTGGTGGCGGGGAGATTGGGTTTCTAATCTTGGTCAAATCTACCGAGGATCTTTTCCACCAAATGTTATCCCAATCTCCTTTCATGTAAATGTAGGTAGATTACATCTAAAATGTTACCTTCCTCATCTTTACCCCGGCAGAGTAACTATCATATATATGAATATAACCTGAACACTGAACAGGTAGTAAGACTCGGTGCTTTTTAAAAAAAAAGAGCATATTCTTAGTTTATTTGTTGTAAAAATGTAAATTGAAAGTTTTTAGTATGGGTGTGCGAAGTCCACTTTTTCAATTTGAAGCGAACTCGACTCAAATATATAAAATATTCTCAAAGCCAAATCGAGGTTTGAATTATTTTTTTCGTTAGTTTTTTTTTTACACTAGAAAAATATATTATATTGTTATTTATTAAACTTTATATATTGAAATCACTTCAAATGTTTTATTGTACTTAATGTTACTAATATATCATTTTAATCTAAAAAATCAAGTTATATTACAACTTACAATTCAATTACTTAGAATTTTTTACAAATAAATATTGTTGTATATATATTTTATATAAATGGCAATAATTGACCATAAATGTGTATTTTACCTTTCAGTGTTTTTTTTATTGGTGAATCTTTGTAATTTCTGAATTCAAAGTTTTCGCACGCCACAAGCTATGACTTGAATAAAAAATTGCAATCTGTTTCAAGTAACATATTGTGATTTTAGGCGGGTCATTCCAAGATAGTGAAACAAAGCAGCAGAGACGAAGTCCTTGCTATCGGTGCAGGCGTGACACTCCACGAGATCTTGACGGCTGCTAAAGAGTTGGCCGACAAGGGTATCCATATTCGTGTCCTTGATCCATTCACTATCAAACCTCTCGACAAGGCAAACATAATTAAACATGCCAGGGAGTGCAAGGGAATTATACTCACAGTGGAGGACCACTATCGTGAAGGTTAGTACTCTCTTACTTAACCTGATGACGATGTCTGTGACAGTGAAAGCTTGTTATTAAAAATGTGTTTGTGTTAGTATTCTATCGAAACAATTTCTACTCCAGTATCACCAAGGTAAATGTGCTGGCTATCCCTCCTAATTTAAACCCTGATAGAGCAATTTTTTTTTATTTCTAGATGTACTTATTTTTTCTACAACTCTTATCAAGTTTGTATAAAGAAAAAATTACACTATATAGCTGTATTAAACTAAACATTTAATTGTGAACTTTAAGGCCTACAGTTTTCTGTTAAGTGTTTAGGCCTTGCCAGTTTCATTGAACATTTAGTCAGAGTCGCGAGTCAAACATAACCAGAAGCTTTTGGGTGACCTGGCGGTTTAGGGGTAAGGTGTCAGACTTCTGTGCTGGCGGCCGGGGTTCAATCCTCGGACTCACAATAACCCTACCATTACACATTAGCGTAAGTGTGTATAACCCGAACGGGTAGTAAGACGCGGTGCTAATAATAATAACAGAAGCTTTTGATCAATATTTTAGTACTTTTGTCAAATTTTAAACATACAAATATCGGCTATGTTTTAAAAGTTGTCTAGTTTTGAAATGTTTTACTGTTGTACTTGTAAATTGTCACATTTTTGAGAGGTCTTAATCATTTTTCCAGGCGGAATTGGGGAGGCAGTTTTGTCTGCCGTGGCCGAGGAGGAAGGGATCAACGTGAAGATACTTGCAGTTGAAGGAATACCGAGGTCTGGATCCCCGGAAGGCCTCCTGGACTTGTTCGGTATAAGCGCCAAGAGCGTCGTCAAAGCTGTTCAGCAGCTGGTTGACCATCCCTCACCGCCAACCAAAAAGAAATATTAAATTATGAAATTGAAACCAATACAAACTTAGTTTAGTGTTCAAATCAAGCTGTATTAATATGGAATACTAATACTTACAAAGAGTTAAATTGATTCACCCTCTTTTACAATTTTATAAGGATACAAAAATTGGCCTAAATAATCTGCATTTCATAGTTGTGACTTGTAAATGTTGTCTTTTTCTAGTATAAAATTTCAATCTCGTGAAAATGCGAGAAAGTATTTGTACAATTCTTTTGATATGGTTTGTAGAATTTTCAGACATTTATAAAGGCAAGAATTCTTTTTGGAACCAATAAATGTTTTTCAACTAAGAAAAGTATAAACTATTTTACATCAAAACAAACTTCTTATTCATCCACATTGATGATTCTACCGTCTGTTAATAATAGTTTTATTTTCTGTCATAAATTAAAGTGCAGGGCTGCCACTACTGTATTTTACAAGTTCTGTTCCTGGCCTGGGGAAAAAAATCCTGTAAAATCCTATGTTTTATTTAAATATACACACATCATCATCATCATCATAATCATCAATTGTTTCCAGTCTATGGCCAGGTCAGTTTAGTAAAATCCACCATTATTCCTCATTTAATCGCTTCCATTCTCCTGTTTTTTGCACACTTGTTTTTGTCTACTTCTCCCATCTCTTTCTTGGCCTCCCTTGCGGTCTTTTTCTTACTTACATCTCCATCATCATCTTTAGTATTATCTCGTTTTCTGTCCTCTTTACAGTCTTTCTTCCTCTACTATCTCATGTACTCCCTGTACCCCAACTCTTTCCCGCATAAATTCGTTCCTAATTTTGTTTCTCCTCATGACAGCTAACTTTATTTCCATGGCCTCCTCTTTCCTAGTCCAGGATGTCTACCACCAGGGAAGCAATTTGAAGTGGTCGGGGGAAAACTAGAAAAAGGTGGAAATTTTGCAAATTTCAAAAATTAATCTGGGAAAATGTTGTTTTATGTGAAATATAATAAGCAGAGCAAAATGTATTCATATCAGAGTAAAAATGTTTTGAGAGTGCTGACTTAATAATACTCCACGGCAATTATCTATCGTGACAGCCATCTTGCAGCCAGGTCAGGTGAAATAGTAAGTAAAAAAATGTGTTGG
>CABFOW010000570.1:17956-32305 GCA_902141385.1 Timema californicum
TGGTGGGTGGTGGGGGTGGGGGGGGGGGGGGGATGACATACTACTATCTATTTGTGTTAAAATGTGTGTGTGACTACTTTTACTAAAGAAGACAGAAGAAAGGAAGATGTCACCTTAGTGCATTAGATTCTTCCCACATTTTATCTCTTTTCCTCAAGGGGCTTTCTTTATTAGATTAACAACTATTAGTTTATTTTTCCATTTTCTTTAATTTTATCAATTTCCTTTATTATAAAATATTTTTGAGTCGGGGAATTTTAAGACATGCTCAGGAGAAATCGGAGAAAAGGTCAAAAATTTCACTGGTCAAGTTGAGTAGATACCATGTAGTCTCTGTTACAGTCATTGTCCTTCTTTCTGCTGCCTAGGTACAAAGTACGCCCTATACAGCACGAGAAGAGGGCAGCAGGGTAGTGGTTGTATAGGTGTGTAAGAGATCTGCTATGTAGAAGAGAAATGGCCTTAAAGTGTAAAGAAGTGCTGTAAACACACACAGAGCACGGATTTAAAACAGATTCTAAATGATGCATTGCAGATTATTAGACAAAAAACTTTGCATTTTTACAACTCTTGTCCAGTAAGTTTTATTAAAATACTATATAGCTAGGTATGTGATTAGTAAAAATATAACTTACTAGGTTTTTTCACTTCACTTCTTGCCTAAGTCTAATATAATTTCATTAACCGGTTAAGGATGAGGAAGGTTTAATTTAGAGGAAATGTGCCCACATTAGTGTGAATGGGGAGTGAAATGCCATTTACGAAAAAAGCCTTGGTACATTAAGCCGGGATTCAAACCCTTGTCGGCAAACTAGGCTTAAGTGAATATTTTTAAAATAATTTAATTATTTGAAACAATCACAACTTATGGGATTAAATTAAAAATACCCTTCATAATAATAAATTATCCATCATTTAGACTTAAGTATGTTGAAAGAATTGAAACTATTTCACCAATAGAATGCACTAGTTTATTGACAGCCGATATCTGTTTATTAAATAGTTGAACCTTAAAATTAAATACAGAGCGGGGAGAAAAAACTCAAGCAGGGGAGAGGGAATGTATCTTGCTAAGAAGAAAACTCTCAAGGTCCACTACAGTAGCCTCATGGCTTCTTTAGTGTTGACTGACAGCTGACTGCTTTGAAAAGCTATCAGAACAAATTATTTATCCCTACGCCGAACCATATGATCTGTAAAACATGAGTTTAGCAGCTTTCACTTCTGACAGTCAAAATGTAGGTATATACCTAAATTTTGACTGTCAGAAGTGACAGCTGTGAGCTGTTGGTCAGCACCAAAGAAGCCATGGGGCTATTGTACTTTGTTATATTTGTAAGAAGGTACTGGAAAGGTGGATGGAAAACATATAAAAAGGAATAAACACCAAATGACTCACAATAAAAAGAACACATTTCGTACTTATAATTGATGCCACCGGACTGAAGAAAATTGATCGTTGCCGCCCAATCCCCTGGCCTAGGTTTTATTCTATCAGAATTTGTCAGGGTGGAGTGTGAAATGCGCAATGCAACTTTGTGAAAGAGGAAATCAAAAAATGCAAAAGGGAGGGAAAGGAAACTAAAAGAATGATAGGACCAGATCACCACCCCCACCTTCAAAACTAGTGCTGGAGCGCCGCTCAACGATGAAAGCCATTGATGGAGCGTCGCTTCACTCTGGCTCCACTTCATTTCTGCTCTAAATAAGCTTACATCTGGTAAGAGTATTGGACATTGTTTTATTTGTGCAGTACATACAAGACAGTGAAAAACACATAAACAGAACACAGCAATATATTATATTCATTACAGCAATGGATTTTCATAATATCGATAAGTATGGTAATATATTTTCTTAATTTATCATTTTTAAGGGACTAAATAATGTTCCATCTGGATCAATAGTCAACACAACCCACATATTATTTCCCAAATATTGAAAATATTTTCGAATACTCTTTAACACAAAAAAAAAAACATGTACTCTATTCAAACAATGTGCATAAATTTCTGACATTTAAATGATAGGGAACTTTGATGTTAAGAAACAAAATAGACAACATAAAATAATTTTTGTTCACAAAGAAACTGATCAATTTAATGTTTTAAAATAACTAATTTACACCATTAGAAGTGTTAAATCCTTTCTTTTAAATATTGTGTTATTTATTACCAGGACCATTTTATTATCTAGGAAAGAAGATACAGGAACAGAATATAAAAACGTTTCTATCCTTTTTTCCCTCCCTCTACCTTCTCTGCACAACAAAATGTACACCAAAAGGCGAAAAGAGGTTTTCCTTGAATAGATGTATTACTACGAGCGCATTTAGCAATGCGACAGCTTAGATAATTGATTTTAGTCCTACCCCAAACTCCTAACTCACCACCCTTTGAGAGTATAACAGCCCTTTAATAACGGAATATAATAATAGTTATGTTAGTTTGAATAAGAATAAATACCAATATTGTTGTTTAACTACTAATAGAATTAAATATAGTATAATGTAAGTATTGTGACATATTGGAAGTTGTGTTGTGAGCCGGACGTTGAAGTAACGCTAATAGATAAACATAGTAGTGAAGTGAATGTTTATTTAAACCCACCCCTACTTAGTTATCTAGTTATGTCTGCTTAAATTTTGCCCTGGCTTCTAGCAAACATACTTGACCACAAATAAATTTAGTTATGGCTATAAATGAAAATATAATGTATATAATGATTTATCAGCTTAAAATTTTCCTTAATAAAATTAATACATTTTGACTAAAAGAAAATTTTGAAGGCTCCTCTTACTTTTAGGTATATGTAAAATTGGTATAAAAAATGTGTTTTAGAATGTTTATGTTTCAAGAAGAAAGTGTTGATCTCACAAATTCAACTATATTCTCAACTAGTTGGTCCCTTCCCATTTGTTCATAACATCCACTAGGGGACACTTTCATAGTCAGACTTAGTATCCAAGTGCGACGCTACACTAAATACAAGACGAGCCCTACCTAAAATCGAATGGCATGGACCAGTTTCATATATCTGGTCTGGGTGTCGCCTTGTATTTAGTACAGCACCGCACTTGAGGCATACTAAGGGCCAGTTTCATAGTCAAATTTAGTATGCCTCAAGTGTGGCGCTATACTAAGTTCATGACGACACCTACCTAAACTTGAATGGAATGGGCCAGTTTCCTATGCGACAACGGCCCATTCCATTCGAGTTTAGGTAGGTGTCGTCATGTACTTAGTGTAGTGCCGCACTTGAGGCGTACTAAATTTGACTATGAAACTGGCCCTAAGTTTCTGTGATTGACATGTTTAAAGTGTGCTATTTATAAAAAGAGAAATAAGTAAAAGTTCCAACTACTATGGTAACAAATTAGTACTTTTAATAACATTCTAAGCATTTGTATTTAAAATAATTGCATTTTTTATTTATTTTTATAAAAGGAAGTTGCTTTACATCACATGTCATTTGTGAAATTAAAAAAACAACTTAATGAGACGGATGAATAGAGAAGCATATTTAGTCACTTTAAAACTGTCAGAAATGGTCAAAGTTAACATGAATGCATTATATATATCAGGGATGTGAGAGGCTTTGAGAACATCTATTTGAATGTATAACCCAAACGAGTAGTAAGATGCGCTAAAAAAAACCTATTTGACTTTGATAAAATATTGACCGCTCCGAGAAAAAAAATCTGGTTTTGACAATTAAGGTTTGCGAATAAAAATTCTGTCAACTCAACTACTCATTTATGTTTAATGATAGCCATTCTGAGCTGCTATGTAAATAAATTAATATTCAAATTAAAAAATCTGAAGTAATATAACTGCATGTTGTGATAGTAACTTGTTTTATTAGCTTAGAGAAAGAATTATTTTAAAGAATTGTGTAATAAAAGCTTTTTTTAATGATTTTAGTTGATGAGTTAAAGTTAAATTATTAAGCACAAACTAATTTATATATATTGTGAATCAGTTGATAAAAGGGAGCATAGTATACTTTATCCGTCCCATTCTGTCATTTATTTTTTTAAATATTCAAAATATTGATATCAACTGTACATTATTCCATTCCAAACATAAAAAAACTTCTAAATTAAATAAGAAAAAGCTCCACTCCTCTAATTGACATCTTTCGACCGTTCTAGAACAAATTGGACACATTACACTAAACCTCAAACCCAAACAAATTTTTGTTTTCTTTTTATGAAGGTGTAAAAACCTTCTAAAATGACCGCAATTTACTTTACTTTGTAATAAATTTAACTTCAAGTGATTAGACTCTAGATGTAAGTTACCCCAAGTATCCATAACAGCTTAATTCTAGGGATATTTGATAACAATTTTTTTCAATTCTAGACTTGAATATAAAAAAAGTATTGAGACACGAGAATGAGGCGGTAAAATGTCCTTTAAAAGTAGAAAAATGTAAATTATGTTTACTAAAGTAAGTATATAGTTTATAGAATTTCTTTTTGACATTTGAGCTGGCACTTGCTTTAGATTGTCTTATAGTTAATTCAAACATTTAAGATATAACTCATACACATTTTAAATGCAATTAATAAAATAGTGATGGGTAGTTACAATGAACACCATTTATAATTTAATTTTGTAGTGTAACTGCTTATATTGGCAAAGTTTGATATTAAAAAACAATATTTTAACCAAAACATTTCTTAATAAAGGCTATTTTTGGGGGGAAATGAGGCCTATTTTTGGGCTATTATCTAATCATAGCATATAAGGTTTTCAATATTCATCTAAGGGCATTAAAAGTTTCATCAATTTCCCTCCAACATTGATCCCTTCATATAATTATTTCTCAAAAAGTTTTCACCCGTATGGATATTAATTGTTAGAAAGAACAAAAAATGGAAAGTTCCTCATTACAAATATATTTTAAAGTTAACATAATTAGTTTAACAGTTTAGTATTTTTTTTTTATTTAGTCCCTTAATTAACAGTAAAGTGTACTCACAGAAACAGTTTTTTTCTAAAAATAAAACAACTAAAAAATAGACATTTTGTTTAGATTCAAACTTGATTAATTTGCATTTCAAGTTATCTAAACGTCTTAAAAGTAAAGTTTGATAATAGAAAATTGCATTGATTGTTTTTAACACATAATATTGACATAATGACTGGTCCTTTGTTACTTTTACGTAGATTTTACCACGAATCAACTAGATGTATTCAAATAATAGATATTTTTAAAATTCATTACAACAAAACATTGTCTAAGCATTTT
The DNA here is from genome assembly GCA_902141385.1 of Timema californicum. Classification (NCBI taxonomy): domain Eukaryota; kingdom Metazoa; phylum Arthropoda; class Insecta; order Phasmatodea; family Timematidae; genus Timema; species Timema californicum. Next base: position 23,213 of record CABFOW010000570.1, read on the forward strand.
TAATTTTAGTCTCTGATTAAGACACTAACAACCTTATTTTAAGTACATCAGTGAAAATAATACACGTGTTTCCACATTATTATGTTTTAGTTGACTACATTAAATGTAAATAATTATATAAAGGGTAAATCTGCTGGAGAAGTTTAGGCATTTTCTATTTTCAAACCAACATTTTGAATAAAAATTTCTACTTTTTTCCAATTCATAGGTTTGATATGTTAGTAAATGATATTAACTTAATTTTGGGCCTGCATGGTCTAATGCGTTACGCTCGCAGTAGAAGGTAAAATCAAGGCTTGAATCTTAGTCGGGTGTACTGAGGGAGGTTTTTCCAAAATTGTTTTCCACTTTTCCTACATGCAAATGCTGGTACAATTCTTCTAAATATGCCCTTCCTAAACCTCAAAACCATTGGAGTAATTAGCAAATAGGTGTATAACCTAAATGGGTGGTAATACATGGTGCTAAAAAAAACTTATTTGTAAGGTAAATAGAACTGTAATAGATTGCGAAAACAAATCTTTGACATTTCCCTTTGTTTTCATTTTTCAAGACATATTTATGGTCAAATTTATAGATGAGCTGATACCATGATCACAAGATTTGATGTTCACAATCAGTGAGATTCAACTTTGATAAAACTTTCTAATACTTAATTTAACCTCTTCCTTAAAACTGGATCCATCAGTCGTGGTGGGGATGACCGTTTTCAAAGACGATTTTAACTAGGGGTGTGTGAAGTCCACTTTTTCAATTCGAAGCTAACTCAAATCAAATATATGAAATAAATATTCTCAAATTGAGTTGAAGTTTGAATATTTCCTTTTAGTTGTTTTATGCTTGAAAACATATTATATTTTGATTCTTTATATAACTTAATGCAATAAAATTACTTTTAAAATGTTTTATAGTGCACTGGTTTGTAATATTTTGTGTTACTCTAACAAAGCAAGTTACTATCACAACATGCAATTCAATTAATCTAAGTTTTTTTCCCCCTTATGAATATGTATTGTATAAAACAGCTCAGAATGGCAGAAAATTAACAAAAATTGAGTATTTTAGCTGTAAATATTTTTATTGGTGAAGCTTCAGAGCTAGAATTTGTTTCGAAGTGGAGTCATAGTTGATGTTGGTTTCGAAGAGAAGTTGAAATTTTTAAGCTTCACACATCCCTAGTTCTAACTTTTCTCCAGGAGAATTATTTTACATTTCCTTTTAAAAATCACCCTCCTCATATTGTTTAAGTTAATAACCAGCATATTGACGTTAAAGTGAAGTACTCTCGATGAAAAAATAAAATAATTTAGAGTATGTTTAGTATATCAGTATATCAGTGACTTGATTAAACATTGAAAGGAGGATAGATGACAAAGGCTTACATACTCACTCAAATGATAAAGGTCCAAATTATCACATTTAAAAAAACAACTCCACATCACATTAATTGTAAGACAAATAATAGTTGGAGGTTTACTAAATAAAACAACTATTGTAATTTTGCGATCAATATTTAACACAGTTTTAATTGGAGGTATGAAAAGCTACTTTTTTTATTAAGTGAAGCAAAGTTAAAGCGCAACTTTATCAAATGTGAAGCATGACAGAAAACAAAGTCAAATATATTTGTTTTAACTTTAAAATCTTTAGATTATAAATGCAGCCTTACACAGGAAAATGTGTTGAAATGAAAATATTCCAAATGTATAAGTCTTTAACACATCACTTCACTTTTTTAAACTTGAAGAAGAATAAAAAGATTCTTTTTTAAAATTCTTTAACCAAATGGTTGATGGCTGTCAATTACTCACTGCAGATTGACAAATATATTTGATTCCAAACACAACAGTTATTCAAGAAACTGTTTTGAAATGCAATTTAGGTTTAAAGTATTTAATATTTTCTTAAATTTTTTGTGCCATTTAACTCGTGTCAAAGAGTTAATTTTCTTCAAAAGCATACGAAAGAAATTATTTGTGTTCTAAAAGTCGAAACAAAGAATTTTTTTTACCATTTATCTTAGGCTTTATGAATCTTTACACACCCTTTATTTCAATGATCAATTGATACAATTGTAATCAATGCTATTAGTGATTAAACTCTTTAACTTTTGAGTAATTATTAATAGTTATTTCAGGAATAAAACTTTCTAATTGAAATAAATGTAATAAATTAATATGATAAAGTTGTATAAATTGAAGCACAAAATAATAAAATTAAAAAAACTAGATACATATTTTAAAATATTTCATTGTCATGTGTTTACAGATATATGTTAGTGTTTTTACTTTTATTTGTACTTCACTTCCAACAATCCTATCATATTTATTTATTATAACAGTCTTAATACACTTTATTTCATACATACCAGTATGTACACTACAGAGAAATATTAAATAATATGAGTATTGGTTTTGATATTCTTCAAATTAAAATATTAGATAACAGACGAATATTTCATATCAGTTATTCACTATTAAAATTGCCTTTTTATTAAGAAAAAGTATGAAAAGTTACAGGTTATAATCTAGTTAAAAGACTGTTTCTGTGACTATTTCCTAATAGGTTAAGACATAATAAATAGGAAAATACCTTGGGACAATCATCATAAGAGAATGCTAGAGACATCTTTATCGAATAAATGTTATAAACACTGTCAACAAATTTAAATCTTTAAAAATAAATTTGGAATGAACATCTCTATCAATAGCTGATGATTATATGTGTTCAACCTTATAATTTTCACACAACATTTCTTCCTTGAATGTGAATATCTTACCGATATTAAGAATCATTATATTTGGAAGAAGGTACAGGAAAGGTGGACAGAAACAATAAAAGGGAATGAACACAAAATTGCTTTTACAATGAAAAGAAGAATACAAGTTCACCATTTACATTGCTGCCACTGAACAAAGAAGTAATGGCTGCCTTTGAAGAAAATAGATCGTTACCGCCCAATCCCCCCGGCCTAGGTTTCATTCTATCGGAACTCGTCAGGGGGGAATGTGAAACACGCAACACAACATTAAAAGAAGAAACAAAAAAAGGGTGGGTAGGCGGAGGGGGGGGGGGGGTAATCAAATTCCCAATTTCAGAAGACAACGGCTTAAATAATGAGTAAATAACCCAATATTCAACCAAATTCTCTAACCATTCAAACATGGGTACAATCTCCTTGTCCCTAAAGTATCCTCTTGTATCAGGATCGAATCCTGACCAGAGAAGTAGTTTAGTACATGAATATGAATAAGATTTTATTTATTTAGCACCACGTCTTACTACCCGTTCGGTTTATACGTTTTAGTACTAATTACGCCAATGGATTAGGAATTGGGAAGGTTGAGTTTAAAAGAAGCGAACCCGCATTTGCGTGGAGGGAGAGTGGAAAACCATTTAGGAAAAAAAAATCACCCGACCAAGATTCGAACCTCGATCTCCCCGTCCTTGGCAGTCGAGCTCAACACAACTAGCACATTATCTAACTACGCCACTGAGGTGAGTAGTACTTTCTATACAAGAGAAAGTAAAAAGACCTGCATGCCTACCTGACAATAGAATAACGTCATACACATCAAAGAATAAAATAATTTTTGGAGCCACATGACCCAAAAATTATTTTATTCTTTGATGTGTGCTTTTGTGTTATCTTAGGTTCCTGTAAATAACTTGAAATTTAAGGTAAAGAGAATTCTGTTTTACATAGGGAAATTTGGCACTTACTTAGCTTCATTAGAAAACAATATTCTAATTTGGTTTTATAGGTCTATTTATTTTTATTTTATGTATGTAAACAGTTTCTTCTGTTATATTAATAGGAGAATTTTCATTTAACAGTTTTAGCTGAGTTTTTTAATACAAAAATTTAGTAAATACATTGGTTGGTTTCATGTCCCTTATTTGATGGAAAATCAAAGAAAACTATTTAGATTGACATAAATTATTATTATTAGCCTGCTAACAATTTCTAGTTTTCTTTTTTTAATTATTTTGTACAGCTTTCGTCCGAAATATTTTCAAATTGCGCACATAACACCTTTTTTTAAATTATTTTGGAATAATAAACTAGATTTTAACCAATATGTTTCACCCATATTGTAATCTTTTTAAGGTAATAACAATATTTTTTTATCCATATATTTATCCAAAGCGCCAAGTAGGTTTGAAATGTTGACTGAGTGCTAGATTCATAGACTTAGTGTGCCTCAATTGCGACTCAATACCATATACAAGTCTTCACCTACCTAGACTCGAATGGATTGGGGCAGTTGCACATTCATCTTATGTTTGATATAGAGCCGCACTTAGTCTCGACTATGAATCTGGCCCTTAGCAGTGAGATGTAAATACTCGGAACAGTTATTATTGTAAAATGATATCTTTACAAATATCTTTAGTTTCTTTTAAGGTGACCTGGTGGTCTAGGGGTAAGGTGTGAGACTTCTGTGCTGGTGGCCAGGGTTCAATCCTCGGTCCCGGCACAAATTTATCTGATAACCAAACCCTTCCTTCAGCTCTGACAAGACATCTTGTGAATGTGTGGAATGCCTGGCCTCCACAGTGGTTCGGATCCCACGTTAAACTGTAGGTCCTCCATTTCATCTCACAATCACCCTACCATTACACATTAGCACTACCATTACACATTAGCGTAAGTACGTATAACCCGAACGGGTAGTAAGACGCGGTGCTAATAATAATAATAATAATAATAGTTTCTTTTAAAAATCATTTTAACAAAATTAAGATTGCTCTATTGATTTAGTATGACATTTAATTTTAAAATAATTATATGTCTCTAGCATTCAACGGTGAAAGTAATAATGTTGTCACACTACGCCTTAGTATATATTCATAGCAATGATAGCTAAACAATTACCTTATTACAGTTAAAACAATATTCATTGTAAATATACTGTAAGTAATGCGACTCACTGGACAACAGCTGATTGAAGGAAAAACAATAATAGAGGTTGACAAATCTTATTATTCTCGATATTGATAATATTGTTATAACCACCAAATAGTCCATCCGCAACATTCACGTTCAGAACTGCTACCGTAAATCGTCACCTTTCTTGATCACGCAGGGTGAATATTTTTCCGGTGTGCTCCTGGTGCCCGTAACAACGCGCCGGCAGTGGCGGGACAGCGGTGGCCCCGATATTTGGGCCGCGCAGCTGTAGCGTGGTGATATTGGAGCGGCCGCGGAGGGCCAACACGACTGACCTTCCGCCGCTCGTCACTTCGCACGATGTTATTGGACGCTCAGGGGTGTACACTGCCAGCAGTGAACCTGAAAATATAAACCATATACTTGCTAAACCAAACATAGTAAGGGAAATATTTATTGAGTGACAAATTCTGTTAATTTTTGTGCCTTTAGTAAATCCTAAAATGAACGGGTTAGTCAAAACTTAGGAAAAGGATTAGAGGAGTATTTTATTACCGGCTTTACATCTTAGGGGCTATCCATAAACTATGTACACATATCAAGGAGAGTAATGCTCGATGTGACCAAACGGAATGGGTAGGGGGTGGGGATGGATAATATCACATTACAATTAAGCGTATTGGGCAGCATTGCGTGTTAAAACCCATTGGGCACACAAGGGGGTGGGAAGCAGTAAAAAAATATCCAAAACTAGCGTGACTTAGCTTATGAACAACTCCTTACTACCCCTCTAGGCTATCTACACATTTAGGTAAAGGTAAAATCTAAATTAAGTGTACCCATATTTGTTAGAAAGGAGATGGAAAACTATTCAGGTAAAAACACACCCAGCCAATATTTTAACCTGGACTTTCTCATCACCGGCAAACCAGATAAGCTGAGACATCTTTGTTCACATGCCCTAACAGGAAGTAACTTTAAATTATGAGGATCAATAAATTAATAACAGAGACATACTAAAAACTAAACACATTACCACCCACTTTGGTTACTGCGTGCTCTAACATGCTACTTTCATGTTGGACTAGACCGCCGAAGACGGGGAGATCGAGGTTCGATCCCGGTCGGGTGCACTGAGGATTTTTTTCCTAAATGGTTTTCCACTCGCTAATGGGGGTGCATTCCATATCAATTAAGCCTTCCTAATCCCTGACCCCTTAGTGTAACTAGTGCATAGGTGTAAAACCCGATGGTAAAAAAAAACCATTACTTTTATAATAAAAAAACCAAACGCTAGGTTTAAACCCAGGTGTGCAGAATAACTTGATGATAGGTATTAGAGTTTACATACCTTTGTTGAGGTCCCACAACCTTAGTGAGCGGTCGCGGCATGAAGAGTCAGCGGATAGGAAGGATCCTCCTAGGGCATCCAGACGTAGAAAGTTGACAGGAGCCGTGTGGCCACACAGGCTCCACCGGCAGTTTCCTGGACAGCGAGAATGAGGAGACAACGGTTCAGTACCAGGGACTTCCTGCTAGCTGGGACCATTAATACGCAAACAAGCTCTCACTAGTGGTTATGGTTGTGGTGATTATGGTGGAAATGATGGAGAAGTGGGGGCAGAAGGGGTAGTGATAGTTATGGTGAATAGCGGTGTTCATGGTGATGGGATAGTTGTGGTGAGCAGGGGGGAGGGGTCGGGGTCGGCGATTCAATCCTAATAATAAATATTAATGCAGAATCTCTCTATTTATTGAATCTCTACAAGTAAGAATTTTTTCGGGGGGGGGGGATCAAGAGTGGAGGCGGATACATACGATTTAACGCGTTAAATCTTAATCCTCAGTGTATTGGACCGCGCAATATCGGGCTTCTATTGTATCAATTCAGATGGCAGATGGTGAATATAAATTATGGTGCAGTACGCAATTCAACGTTTGGTGTAATTCTGAAATAATGACATTCCAACACACCTGTTGAAAGAATTTTTACTATACACTACTGGCTTGCTAGGCCCATCAAAGCTTCATCAGACCCCCGTAAGCCATCACTTTTCAGGGTTCATGTAAGGCCTTCATAGCTACCGTATCGGTCTTGGGACATACGTAGTCCCCACTGTACTTTGCCCTCACACGCAAATCCCCTACGTCATGCTGTTGCCCATCTCCCACGACGTGGACGAAAGGTCGGACTTTGGACAGGTGGATAAAGGGAGTGTGGAGAGGAGTCGAGTGGATCGGTGTGGAGGAAAAAAAGGTGGTGAGAGGACAGGAGTAAATGGAGAGGCTTCTTTTCGAGACAGACCCTGCCAGTGGCAGGAAACTCTGCATGAAGATGAATGAATGACAGTCCAACACAGCTTAGATACAAAGTATAAGACCTGATGAAGCTTCCTAGATTGGTTAGTCATGATGTGATGTGTTCTGTATCACACACCTCCATAAGGATACATCTCCCACCTGTTATGAGGTCCCACACCAGAATACGGGAATCCTCCAGCCCACTGATGACGCAGCCGTCCCGAGAAGATATGTCGAGCGATACGGTGTTCACGCCTGGCTTCCACTTCTTGAACAGTGTCCCGCTCTGCAGGTCGTACACCACAATGAAGTTGGCGCTGGGCTCATCCACTTCCTGAAGCACAAACTTCATTTAGTATGTTATACACTTATACACTAACTATCTTATTGGTTTTAGGGATTAGATAGGTTATATTTATAGCAAGTGTACTTGCATTTGCATGTAGGGAGAGTGTAAGACCATGTTGGTAAAAACTCGGTACACCCGACCGAGATTTGAACCTCGATCTCCCCCGTCATCAACAGTATAGTCTTCTGCGAGAGTAGCGTGTTAGACCATGCGACCATCAAAAAGGGTTGTAAATTCTATTATCTCGATTACATACTGAGGAATTCAACTTCCCGAATATAAGCACTTTGTAATTAACCATTACTTTTATCCACATGTATCTATTTATCCGGGTTGTACCAATTTAACTACACCATTGGGGTAGGGGTCCGACACCTTAGCTCAGTTGGTAGCGTGTCTGTCTACTGAGCTATTCCGGGTTAGATTCTCGGCATGGCCAAAAATGTATCATTGATGACATGTGGGTTTCGCCTTTAACAATGATGAGTTAACGGTTGCGGACTGGATGTAGTGCCTGTCCTACTTTTAAGATAGATTATAAGACGTATTAAGCTACGACAGGCCTAGCAAGCCTGGTCACAGGCTGGAAACAGTAATGGATGTAAAGATATTAAAAGGGGTAGGGGTGAGGAAGGTAGACTTTAGAAGAAATGTACACCCACTTGCATTGAGGTAGAGTGAGAAACAATTTAAATAAAAACACCCTCAGTACATCTAATAGGAATATGAAGCCTGCCTATCCATTACAGACTAGACAATCTTGACATTTATTCAACATGACAAAAATGTAGATTTTATTAAATACACTTCAATTCTTATAGGAATAGTCTTATCTGAGATCTAGGAGAGCTACTAGATAAACTTTTTCCCGTATTATTATTATTAGCAGCGCGTCTTACTACCCGTTCGTGTTATACGCACTTAAGCTAATGTGTAATGGTAGGGTGATTGTGAGATGAAATGGAGGACCTATCACAAGATGTCTTGTCAGAGGTGAAGGAGGGGTTTGGTAATCAGATAAATATGTGCCGGGACCGAGGATTGAACCCCGGCCACCAGCACAGAAGTCTGACACATTACCCCTAGATCGCAGGTCACTTATCTTTTTCCCCCACACCCCCATATTAATTTGTGAGGTCATGTGATCTGCAGCTCTCTTTTTTTTTTATCATTATCTATATTAATAAAATCACATGTTTATTAGTCTGTCTGTCATGAGCGTTGTGCAATATCTACGGCACGCAGAGGGCTGAAAATTTAAAATCAATAACTCCTCTGCACAAACATGTAAACCTCAAAGCTGGGATTTTAATTTTTTGATTATATATATATATTTTTTAAATTTATTTAAAAACTGGGTCAGAAGAAAAAAAAAAAGGAAGATATTATTTTTCTATCTCTTTAAAACAAATAAAAGCACTGCAAGGGGTAACGTATTGTGTGGTTACCCTTAGAAACGCCAGGTACTTCTAATAGTTATCTTCTTTGTTCCTCAACTCTTAAGTTGGTTGGGAGCAGCTCTCCGTTCTTACCCTTTTTTTTTTTTTTT
>CABFOW010000570.1:32393-56485 GCA_902141385.1 Timema californicum
TTTTTTTTTTTTTTTGCTTTCTCTTTCACTTCTTGGTCAAAAACTAGCATTCAATTATTTTTTTAAATGTCCCATCCTATAAAAATTACACTGTAAAATACCAACAACTTGTTAGTTTCTGTGTACTATTTGTTTGTACACTACCTTTGCGACACAACAGACGTAGTGTCCCTCATGGGTGATGGCGGCGAGGTTCGTCTGAAAGTCGTGATGGGGGATGCGAAGGTCGTACAGAAGTTTCCTCGACGCCAGATTCCACACAAGGAGGGGGAAGGGCTTCTGGGTCTCATCTCCACACACCAGCACTCTACGACAAGACACGAGTACGTGGAAATAGCGCAGAAAACCAAGTAGACCAAAATTAGTGTTTTATGTCATTTGTATCTCCGAATATCTTGGAGAGTTTTTTTTTAGCACCGCGTCTTACTACCAATATATGCTTATGTACTACTAACGCTAATGGGTTAGGGATGAGGAATGTTTAATCTAGGGGAAACGTACCCGCATTTGCATAGATAAAGTGAGAAACCCCATAGGAAAAAGCACCCTAAGTACACTCGACTGGGATAGAACCACGATCTTCTTGTCGTAGGCAGTCTAGTTTATTGCCTTAGACTATACGGTCACCGAAGCGTGTTCTTGGAGAGTTAAAATATTCTGTTCATAATTTAAAATAATGTCCAGATAGTAATTATATATTAATATTAAACATGTGTTAATATGAGGGATGCGCCTTTAAGAAAACAAAATTAATTGTCTTGTGTGATGGTGAGATCATGGTTTGATCCCGGTCGGGTGTACAAAGGGTGGTTTATCCAAAATTGTTCACCACTTTCACTCTATACTCAAATGTATGTACATTTCCTCTAAATATAGCCTTACTAATCCCTAAAACCATTAGTGTAATTAGTACATAGGTGTAAAACCCGAATAAGTAGTAAGATATTGTATTAAAAAAACTATTTATGATGATGTAAACTACTTTGTTCCATATAAATACTTAATTATTATTGATATAACTCTATAAGGAAAACCTCTTTTTGCTTTATGAGGCAATTGTATTATATTTGGAAGAAGGTACAGGAAAGGTGGATAGAAGCACATAAAAGGGAACAAACACAATATGGCTTTTACAATGAAAAGAAGAACACAGTTCACACTTTACACTGCTGCCAATGGACAAAGAGGTAATGGATGTCTCTTAAAGAAAATTGATCGTCACCGCCCAATCCCCCGACCTAGGTTTCATTCTATCGGAACTCATCAGGGAGGAGTGTGAAACGCGCAACGCAACCTAAAAGAGAAAACCAAGAAACACAAAAGAGGAGAAAAAGGAAAATGGTAAAGAATAATAGAACACATAGATAGGAACAAATAAAAGGTATAACAAAAAGCACAAACACAGGAAAAGGACATGGATACAAAATTTTGTTGTACTCTTGATGTTATACTTGGATTATTGCCATATGAGAACTTTTTGAAATTTTAATATTTATTTTTTAAGTTCAATCAGATGGTAGTTTTCATTGAACATTATAATCCATAGATGTGGTAATTTATAAGTGAAGTGATTGTGCTGACAATCTGTAGATTTTGTTTAACAATGATAAAGGTAACAATGCCGAAATACTACTCTGATTGTGTTTAAATGTGTGTGACCTCTTCTACCATAGAATGTAGGAAGACTAGTATCACCTTTGTGCACTGGATTCTTCCTTCCTCTCTGACACCTCAGCTCAGTCGGTAACATGTCTGTCCACTAAGATAAGGTTCCCGGCATGGCCGAGAAATGTATCATTGGCAAAATGTGGGTTTACCCTTTTCACATTGATGAATTAACGGCTGGGTGACTGGATATTGTGCCTGTCCTAGTCTTAAGTTAGATTATATGGTATATGAAGCCACGACAGGTCTAGCAAGCTCGTAGTGGAAAATATATGTCTTGAATAAAAAACTGACCCAGACCATAAGCTGGATGTAAATTAAAAAAAATTCTTCATCCTTATTTCCTTTTTTCCTAGATGAGCTTTCTTAAATAAATTAGCACTTATTATTATTATTTTTATCAATTTCCATTATTCTAAATACTGTACATTTTGAAATGATTTTTTGTTTTATCTAATTATTGAATAGAAAATACATTGATAACTTTTAAAAAAGAGCTCAGTGTCTCCTCTTATAATGTAGTTTGAATTTATAATCTCTTGAACTCAATCCATTACCAACGTTTAACTCACCTGCCATCCCCCGACACGAGCAAAGAGTTCAAGAAGCGATCCTCGCCAGCCTTGAAAGTTGTCACACAATCACCACTCTCCAAGTTCATAAGGTTTACATACATCCTGTTCCTGGACAGCGCGACCAGATGTACCTTGTCGTGCAGTCCGTAGTATGGCATCTTCTGGTTCATGACCCCTTTCAGACGCGTCACAAAACTTCCCGTATCCAGGTCATACGTCCGGAGCTCACGGCGGCACAACACAACACACCTGTGCTCATCGATAGCCTTCAGGTTAATGGGATGAGTGACTCCTACGAGCGTACGCACAGGCGTGGCGCTGTGAACATCCCACACCGATATCTCCTCCCTCTCCGTCGACACGGTCACCACAAAGTCAGGACTGTCCCCGAGACGGGTCACTAGATCGAAACGCACTTCTGCCAAATCATCGCCTAATATCTCGTTCTCCAGTTTCTCCCCAGCGCCATTCTTGGTGTCGGCATTTATAGAACTAACACCGACCAGTGGTTTAATCGGAATCAAAGAGGCGATTGGGGGGCTACGGCAAGTTTCGTAGAGACTTGCTAGGAATGGATATTCCTCGGCCATTTTCTTCTTTGCCTCGAAATGTTTATTGCTTTCTGTTTGTGTCCCCGGTGTTAGTGAATCATCTAAACTAAATAATGAAGAGAGTTGTCCGTACATCTGCGAATAAAATTGTCTGCCGTCGTAAATGAGAGCAGTCGCACTTTCTTCCAGAAACTTTCGGAGTTGCACAAGGTCTTTTTCTGGATTTGGAGTAACCTTCTCTTCAAGAATGATATCCTCTAATACCTGTAAGTATAAAATCATTTAAACTTGATTGACATCTCATTATGCAAAAAGTTATAAGTAGTTGTTTTTTTAATATTAGTGTTTAAAGGTAAGATAATTAATTGTTAATTTTTAGTAGAATCACAATTTGTAATTTACCTTTTCGTTTAACTAACAACATTACTTTGCGATACTGATACATACTTGAAACACGTTGGAGCCGCAAAGTTTGTCGTAAAGCCAAGAATGGTTGAAGAGGAAATCTTGCTTTATCGATTTGTGTAGATGGTAATTTTGATAGGGCAGTTCATCAAGTTTGTGCTGGTTATAGCTGGAACCAAAACAATATTTATATATTCATTGAATAGGTTTTTATTAACTTGAAGTTACAATTACATAAAAACTATTATAAAGATTACTTTTGAGAGTTCGCTGATTTTTGAAATGATCAAATCTTCTTTTGTAGTTTAAAGTGTGTGTGTTTATAAAAATAAATATGTAAATTAAACAAATTTACAAATGCAGCTTAGAAATACTCTTTTTCATGCGAATAGTTAAAACACATTTTTATATACTTGGTTCATGAATGCCTAGCTAAAGTTGGATACTGGTAGTAAGATAACTAAAAAGTAAAAACATAGCTTTCTTCACTCATTAAGTCCTAGTGAAGCTATAAGGTTGAAGAAAAGTACGGGAAATAAAATATCTTGGAAGCATGAGTGAGTCGAAGGGGGGGAATAGAGAGGATCTAATAAAAGGGCAGCAGGGGGAGTTGCTCTATAGGTGTGTAAGAGGCCTGTTATGCAGAGTAGAAGTGCCCTTGGAGTGTTGTACAGGGCGTACTTTGTACCCATTGATTGTCTCACATATGCAGCAGAAACATGGACATTGAATGTAAGAGAGACTAGGAAAGTGGAGACAGTGGGAATGAAGATTGTGAGGGACATGTTAGCTGTCACGGGGAGAAACAGGATTAGGAATGAAGTTATCCGGGAAATAGTAGGGGTACAAGGAGTACATGAGATAGTAGAGGAAGCAAGACTGAGATGGTGTGGGCTTGTAATGAGGATGTTGGAGTACATGAGATAGTAGAGGAAGCAATGGTGAGATGGTATGGACATGTAGTGAGGATATTGGAGTACATGAGATAGTAGAGGAAGCAAGACTGAGATGGTATGGACATGTAATGAGGATGTTGGAGTACATGAGATGGTAGTGGAAGCAAGACTGAGATGGTATGGACATGTAATGAGGATGTTGGAGTACATGAGATGGTAGTGGAAGCAAGACTGAGATGGGTTGCACATGTAATGAGGATGTTAGAGTACATGAGATAGTAGAGGAAGCAAGACTGAGATGGTGTGGGCTTGTAATGAGGATGTTGGAGTACATGAGATTGTAGAGGAAGGAAGACTGAGATGGTATGGGCTTGTAATGAGGATGTTGGAGTACATGAGATAGTAGAGGAAGCAATGGTGAGATGGTATGGACATGTAATGAGGATGATGGAGTACATGAGATAGTAGAGGAAGCAAGACTGAGATGGTATGGGCATGTAATGAGGATGTTGGAGTACATGAGATAGTAGAGGAAGCAAGACTGAGATGGTATGGACATGTAATGAGGATGTTGGAGTACATGAGATGGTAGTGGAAGCAAGACAGAGATGGTATGGGCTTGTAATGAGGATGGAAGGGGAGAGGATGCCAAATAAAATGATGACAGTTAAGTATGTAGGAAAAATACCACAAGGGAGGTTAAGAAAGAGATGAGAGGAGTAGATAACAGAAAGTGTTGGAGTGAGAAGAGAAAAATGGAAGCAATTAAAGGAGGAAGAGTGATGGAAGCATAGAGGAAGATGGAGGCATTTTACTAAACTGACCTGGCAACAGGCTGGAAACAGATATCATAGTTGGAAGAAGGTAGAGGAAAGGTGGATATAAAAGGAACAAACACAATATGACTTTTACAATTAAAAGAAGAACACAGTTCACACTCAACATTTCTACCATTGGACAAAAAGATTATGGTTGCCTCTTGAAAAAAATTGATCGTTATCGCCTAATCCTCCACCTTAGGTCTCATTGTATCAGAACTCATCATGGCTATGAAACACTTCCTAAAAAAGGAAACAAACAAAAAAAAAACACAAAGAAAATTTGTAAAGAATGCTAGGAACATGTAAAAGTAATAACATAAGAGGACAAATACAGGAAATGGACAAAATAATGAAACCATTGTTACATCCAACTTACCACGAATCAGTCTTATTGGGTTGAGGGAGTTGCCGGCCTGCCATTTCTGACCCTTTGTCATTTGTCAACTTTCCCTGTGACAAATCGATACATATATCACCATCAGTTATCTAGATAATTAAATATAAGTGTATTATAATGTGAGTTTAGTACAAGCCCCACCATAGCTCATGCAGATGAAGCACTAATATGAAGTTTTGACATACTACGGCCGAGTAGCCTATCTCCAGGGATACGTATTTTAGAGATGACTTAGAAATTAATGTCTCGTGTTATTAGACAAGGACTCTGAAAGGAATTTTATCAGTTTTATGTTTTCCAAGTTTTTGTTTTATATTTTATATTACCTTTTGGATGAGTTTTATATTCATATTTGGATTTTTATCAATGTATTATTATTTTTAAAATATATATATATCCTCTGAAACATAATAAAAATGAATCTTAGTTTTTATTACAATTAAATGTGATAATTTTTTAATTATTGGACAATTTAATTTGAATATGTATAGTATAAACTCATTAAAGACGCGGTTTTGAATTTACGAAACTTTTCGGTAATGTTCACTGAAACTGGAATCTGCTCAACAACTGATCCAAGTCATGGCCGGGTCCGGGAAAAAGTAAACAAAATTATTTCTGCCCCTTCCCGGAGACGGCGCCCGGGCAAGGTCCTGACATGTGACGGTAATCTGTAGACAGACACATTCATTTCTGTTGTACTATTCACAAACCGGTCGACATAGGTCACTCGGGTGGCGCACGGCCCGGACACAGCCCTGGTATGTGTGGCTGGACCTTAAAGCCCTCTAAATCCTCTGGGCCATCTTGTACTAGAATTGACTTGGAAGGTCAGCATTTGGTCTCCGACCAAGCAAACTGTTGATATATTTGTTTCTAGCCAAGCAAACTGTTGACATATTTGTTTCCAGTCAAGCAAACTGTTGACATATTTGTTTCCAGTCAAGCAAACTGTTGACATATATTGTTTCCAGCCAAGCAAACTGTTGATATATTTGTTTCTAGCCAAGCAAACTGTTGACATATTTGTTTCTAGCCAAGCAAACTGTTGACATATTTGTTTCCAGTCAAGCAAAATGTTGACATATTTGTTTCCAGTCAAGCAAACTATTGACATATTTGTTTCCAGCCAAGCAAACTGTTGACATATTTGTTTCCAG
Source organism: Timema californicum (assembly GCA_902141385.1). NCBI lineage: Eukaryota > Metazoa > Arthropoda > Insecta > Phasmatodea > Timematidae > Timema > Timema californicum. The sequence goes on from CABFOW010000570.1 coordinate 38,864, forward strand.
TCAAGCAAACTGTTGACATATTTGTTTCCAGCCAAGCAAACTGTTGACAATATTTGTTTCCAGTCAAGCAAACTGTTGACATATTTGTTTCTAGCCAAGCTAACTGTTGACATATTTATTTCTGACCAAATGAATTAGTATTTATTCCCAATGTGCTTTATCATTCTCTTTAAAAGTGAAAACAGATTCCCCTCTAATAATTCTCCCTCTTCATTCTGTTTCCTTACACCAACTGACCCTATTTTATAGTTAAAAATATGTTAACAAAGTGTGCCTGATAAAATATATGAAGCAGCAGCGATAATTATAGACGATGACATTTTATGAGACATCGTTTTACGAACTTTTAGCTATCACATTAGAATCTAGCATTTATGTATTGATGAGGCATACTTAAAATAAAAGGTGGAATGCCAGGCCTCCACCGTGGTTCAGATTCCACGTTAAACTGTAGGTCCTCCATTTCATCTCACAATCACCATACCATTAACACATTAGCGTAAGTGTGTATAACCCGAACGGGTAGTAAGAAGCAGTGCTAATAATAATAATAATATAAACATTTTAGCAGTAATTTTTCCATAAGTAGCACTTATCTTTTAAATTTGAGTTTAATTTGTTACCATTTTTAATCAAATGATTATATTTTATTTACAAACTCTTTGTACTAAAATCCACTTTTTATTTAATGAAATCCAGACATTTTATCAAACACAAATCAAGGTCTCTAGTGAAAATTTTCTCCTCGCCCATCGTGAATGTCAAGCTTACCTGATAGTAGTCTATGAGCATCTGTCTGGCCCAGCTGTGATGCATCGAATACTTATTGTTGATGGCGTCAAACAACAAGCTGTCCCTCCATCTCAATGTGCTGGGACCCGCCACCCCCGACCAGCGGAGGAACGGGGCCAGGTACTTGTTGAGACCCGCCCAGAACAAGCACCCAGGTGCCCACGACACTGCAACATGGGCAGGAAACTAAAAGTAGGGAATGGTTGGCTAAATCAAGCTTATTAATAGGGGTGCAAAGATTCAAAAACTTCGAAATTACTTAAAATATTTGTTCATTTCAACTTTGACTCAAAAGGTAAAATTCTGGATTCAACAATAATTGTCAAAAAATTATTTAAAGTTAAAACACACATTTTTTTCCCTTTTCATTTACTACTTTTGTTTTCATCACAAATTAATGTTTGCATAAAAAATCCAAAATAATTAAATTACATTTTGTGATAGTAACATAGCTTATCATTTTAAGACAAACTATATATATATATATATATATTTAAATTTAACACCACGTCTTAATACCTATTCGGGCTATACATCTAAATACTAATTATGCTAATGGGTTAAGAATTGGGAAGGATGAATTTAGAGGAAGTGAACTTGAATTTGCGTGAAGGGGGAGTGGAAAACCATTTAGGACCCCCGCTTTCTCCCCCCTCCCCCCGAGTTTACCTGACTTAGATTCGAACCTTGATTTCCCCGTCCTCGGCAGTCTGGCTCAACACAAAACTAGCATGTTGGCTAAACTACGCCACCAAGGCGGGTAATACATATATTAATTATGTTTGAAACTAAGCAAGGAGACTGATGTAACACAAAAATTACATAATCATGTGTTTTGTTGTGTTTTTTAATTGTGAAGTTTGAGGTTTATAATTTCCTGGTAAATGTGTAGGCCGTGCCCTTCTTGATTTATCATTTAATATAGTCATTTGGCACCATTTTTCTATTATTATAAAACTAAGAAGTTGTAAATGAGAGTCAACAAAGGCAGAGATTCTTTCTTTAGGGGGAACCATCATCAATCATTTTATTTTCACTCTCTTAAAATTTAGTAACTGAAAATATATATATATTTCTAGGAGTATTATTTAAGAATGCTAAGTCAGCATATTTAGTTTTGTGTCAGCAGGTTGTTGTGAACTCACCATAAGTGTCCTTACTGTGGAAGTTAGGGTCATGTGCGAGAAGATCCAGCATCTCTGAGTCACAGACTCCCATCTTCGATACAGTCGCTAGAGCCAGGGCATGTTCCACCTGACACAAACAAAATATAAACTAGTTATACACAAGTTTACAGTGAACTTGTAATACATATCATGATATTAGATTGAGTCATCATCAATTGTTGGCTGGGTCAGTTTAGTAAAATGCCTTCATCTTCCTCTATCCTTTCATCATTCTCCTCATCTCACTCACACATTTTCTGTTATCTGCTCCTCCCATCTCTTTCTAGGCCTCCCCTGCGGTCTTTTTCACAAATACTTCATTTCCAACATTTTATTGGGCATCCTCTCCTTCTCCGTACTCATTACATGATCATACCATTTCAGTCTTCATTCCTAATCTTGTTTCTCCTCATAACAGCTAACATGCTCTTCACAAACTTCATTCCTAATCTTGTTTCTCCTCATAACAGCTAACATGCTCTTCACAAACTTCATTCCTAAACTTGTTTCTCCTCATAACAGCTAACATGCTCTTCACAAACTTAATTTGATATATTAGTTTATCAATTAATTAGGATATTAGTTCAAATCAGTCTCAGTTAATGTTATGAGACTTAAGTTATTTGATTCCTTTGATGAATAAACAATTTTTTATTGAAAACATTTACAATAAAGCGTTAATTAAGCAAATTATCTGGTTAGTCAAACGTATATAAACCATGTGAAATCAATTATGTTACTAGTATTAAACTTCGTAATAGAAGGGGATTTACCAAAATTGCACATTTATACAAAAAAAAAAGAAGCAATAGTTGGATTTGGTTCTAATGTAGAACAACATATATAGGTGACCTGGCGGTCTAGGGGTAAGGTGTCAGACTTCTATGCTGGCAGCCGGGGTTCAATCCCCGTTGCCGGCATAAATTTAACTAATTATCAAACCCTTCCTTCACCTCTGACAAGATATCTTGTGAATGTGGGGAATGCCAGGCCTCCACCGTGGTTCGGATTCCACGTTAAACTGTAGGTCCTCCATTTCATCTCACAATCACCCTACCATTACACATTAGCGTAAGTGCGTATAACCCGAACGGGTAGTAAGACACGGTGCTAATAATAATAATAAACAACATATAAACAAATAATATGAAAGTACCAGTATAAGTTTATTTTATGCCCCCAGGTTTAAATTCAGTTTGATTGATTGACGTTTTATTAGACAGTCAACGTTTTACTATATTAATACCTGTAAAATAATAATATAATATATTACAGACCATAATAAAACATTATATGAGTTAATAAAAAACATGTTTGTTGTTCAATTATATTTTAATTTACTTAACACCGGAGTGGTTTTTGTTCATATACCCGGCTGAAATATGAACTTAAACCTTCCCATCAAAGATGAGACCGACACCTTTGCTCATGTGCCCAATGGTGCAGGTTATTTTTTTTTTTAGAAAATAAAATTTGTCTTGTGTCACACTTTAAATTTAGATTTCAATTATTTGTCATAATTAATTACCTACACTTAGTGAATACTGCTGAATCTAATTTTATCGTTCACCCTCACATGACCTCTTGTGTTGTAGTTGTGCATACACAAGCCTTCATCCAAGAATATACGTTCCTATATGTGTTCTAGCATTCTTAACAAATTTCATTTTTTTTCTCCCCCTTTTGTGTGTTTTTTGGTTTCCTCTATTCGGGGAGTTGTGTTGCACATTTCACCCCCCTCCCTCTCGGAGATCTGTTAGAATGAAACCTGGTTTGGAGGATTGGGCGGTAACGATCAATTTTCTTCAAGAGGCAGCCACATTACCTCTTTGTCCAGTGGCAGCAATGTAAAGAGTGCAATGTGTTCTTCTATTTCATTGTATTATTATTATTATTATTAGCACCGCGTCTTACTACCCGTTCGGGTTATACGCACTTACGCTAATGTGTAATGGTAGGGTGATTGTGAGATGAAATGGAGGACCTACAGTTTAACGTGGAATCCGAACCACGGTGGAGGCCTGGCATTCCCCACATTCACAAGATGTCTTGTCAGAGGTGAAGGAAGGGTTTGGCAATCAGATAAATCTGTGCCGGGACCGAGGATTGAACCCCGGCCGCCAGCATAGAAGTCTGACACCTTACCCCTAGACCGCCAGGTCACCCTATTTCATTGTAAAAGTCATATTGTGTTTGTGTTTGTTCCTTTTATGTGTTTTCTATCCACCTTTCCTGTACCTTCATCCAAATATAATTTAAATAATAACAAGTAAAATTCCTCCATCATACCCTCTCCTGGCCGAGTATGGACTCCAGTTCCTCCAGCATGAGTCTGAGTTGGTCCGTGACTTTGCCTTTAGGAACTATGTTGTGCTCTGTGTCAGACCACCAGGATGTCTGCCACGCCAGCACCTGATGGGTGATAACACACGTTAATACAACCAGGACAGGAGGACAAAAAGAGATTGGGGGAGGCAGATAAAAGAAAGTGTGCAAGTGAGAGGAGACGAATGGAAGTAATTAAAGGAGGAAGAATGGTGGAAGGAGAGAGGAAGATGAAGGCATTTTTACTAAAATGACCCGGCCACAGACTGGAAACAGTTGATGTTGTTGATGATTATGAGGAGGACAAGTAAACAGGGTGTTTTGATCACGTTTGAAAAATGAACAAATAAATATAAATTAAATTGTTGAAAAATGACACCTAGACATTAATCAGGTAATGGCTGCCTCTTGAAGAAAATAGATCGTAACTGCCCAATCCTCCTTTTGTGTGTGTGTGTTTTTTTTTCCTCATTCTGGAAGTTGCATTGCACATTTCACACTTCTCCCTGATGAGTTCCGATAGAATGAAACCTAGGTCAGGGGATTGGGCCGTAACGATTGGTTTTCTTCAAGAGGCAGCCATTACCTCTTTGTCCAGTGGCAGCAATGTAAAGTGTGTTCTTCTTTTCATTATAAAAGTCATATTTGATTTGTTCTTTTTATAGGTTTCTATCCACCTTTCCTATACTTAATTCAAACTACCTCAAAAAGCGAAAAGAGGTTTTCCTTAAAGAGACGTACAAAAATAACATATATTTCATGTGATTTAAGCAATACAGCTAGTAATTTTTTAAATGCTAGTATTTGCATAAGTAATCTGAAATTATGGGAGGTTTTCCTGTTTGAACATTAGAGCATTCCCTTTCTAAACATTATTGTTGGTTAATTTTATTTTTAACTCTGAAGACATTGTTTTGAATACTGTGCATATGTTCAAATGATGATAGTAAAAAAATGTTTTAGTTTTATTTTAAAATGGAAGAACGGATAATTTTTATTTTAAGAGTACCATAATTAAATCTGTCACGTTGTGCGCACAATAACCATTGATAAATATAATATCTAATAAACTGTCAGCTAAATCTAATATATAACGAGATATAAGGTAAGACAGCTGTTTCAATAATAATTTCATTCTCCCCTTCTATATAATGTTAGTTACACCACTAATATGATTATTCACTTTTGTTAATATTTTCTTCTCATATCAAAACACTAGACCATAAAAAATAAGTTAGGGTCATGTTACACAACCGTGGTACCTGAATACCCCATATTTATAAGAGTAGCTTCTAGTTTACAAATATTATTTATGTTTCGACTTTGAGACGTTAAATAAAGCACTCTATCATCATCACCATTTTAAAACAAAAGAAGAAAAAATCTAGGACACAGTGGCTATTACAAGCAACTTTGGTTGTAAAGATAATCCGCCATACTACAAAAACTTGGCATATTAAGTTTTAAATTTCAACTGTTTACACCGGGTTCAATTTAAACACACATTTATTTTCCTTTTGCCCTTGTTGAATAATGCTGGTGCAGGTTTTTTCTATGTAACATAACATGTATTTTATTTCTTAAAATAATATGAAAATCACTTTTTGTTTAAACATGTTGGTTAAAAAAAATAAAACGCTGTTTGCTGACCTTGACGTAGAGAGGTAAGGTACAGTCTTGTACAGAAGACCTTACACAGTCTTGTATACGGCTGTTTACACTGTGGTTGTACTGCATCACTGAGGCCATCAGGATAGCCTGCGCCTCCGCTTTACCAAGAGTTGGCATCTAAAGACCAATAACAGTACTATAAATAGTATAGTATACACACTCTTCATGGAGGCTGCGGGGACAAAGATTCTTAGCTCCATGCTAGCCTTCACAAGGAGAAACAAGATTAGGAGGATTTAGGAATAAAGTTGTCTAGTCATGAGTCGAGATACAGAGAGTACGTGAGCTATTTGAGCAGTGGTTCCAAACCTGGGGGGGCCATGAAGCATTTCCGGGGGAGGGGAGGAGGAACAATTCTAAAATAACTTTAAAATCATATAAAAATTGAATGTTTTTTTAATTTAAATTGCTTTTTCAAAGAAATTAAAATAGTTACCTCCATAAAAAGAGTACCATAAAGGACTTGCGAAAGTTTTGTAAACAGTGATCTAGATAATTATAGGGGCTAAAGCATACCTTAATGAATGCGGCTGTGTCCTTGAGCCTCTCTTCAAGGTCAGTGAAGGTAGGAGAATCGTGTGTGACCGAAAGAATTAACTTGACATTCTCCGGAAGCTTCACCGGCAACCAATCTATACTCTGTGTCCCGTAGTCACACACCTTAGCATTCGTTGGAACAAACAATTACATAATAATAATTTAAAAAAAAAACTATTGACTAAACTTGGAACATACAAAAGTTCATAAAGAAACCTTTGGACAGGATTTTAGCTACATTTCTTTTGACCATAAATATTAAAAATAGATAATTTCAAAATGTTTGGTGATGAAAATTAGAACTTTATTTATATTCTTCAATACTTATATAATATTGCATACCACAGTAAAATTTGAATATTACTTTTATAAACAATAAAAAAGTTGCAAAGTTTGTAACCTCTAACTTATTATACATAACCTCCAAATTACATATTTTACAGTTAGATTAATAGTATAAGTACATTTTTATAGGCACTATTGTAAAGTTTTATTTTAAGAATGTAAAACTACTGAAAATATTTCTCATTCAAGTTTGAACAAACTACAGTTCATAGTTATACGCCACAGTATATATTTTGTCATTAAAAATCTAAGATACGTGTGATTTAAAACTACCGCACCTGATCAATTCCATCGATCATAACGACGAGTGGTCTCTGTAGACAAATAGCAGCCAACAGTTTGGGCAAGGTTTCTGTGTAAGTTTCCATATTCTGAAACATTCAACAGCTTCATTTAGTTTTAAAACATGTTAAAAAGTCTGGTTAAAAAAATATGTAAATGGCCTTTCCTATACTAAGAGGGACACAATTTATACTTTGCACTGATGCCACTGGACAAATAGCAAGTGGCTATTTCTTAAAAAAAAAATTGGTCACCACCGCACAATCCCTTGGCCTGGGTTTTGGTTTATCTGAGCTATTCAGGAAGGAATATGAAATGTGAAGCGCATAATTATTAACCGTGTTTCTCTTTTCGTTGTAAAAGCCATATTGTGTTTGTTCCTTTTCATATGTTTCTATCCACCTTTCCTGTACCTTCTTTCAAATATATATACATATGTAAAAGTAGATATGGTAACATTTATATCTTTCGGATAAGGACCCCAACAGGCTCTTCCTATTAAAACCGAACTGTACTTTCAATGGGAGAGTTATTCAGATTCATATTTCAAAAAGAGGTTGCATGTCTGTGTTGTAAGATGGAAGCTTTTAAAATGAGTTAGGCTATTATGAATTAAATTACTAATTATATTTGAAAGCCATGATTAATTTAAAAGAATAAGTAAGATCTTTACAAAGAATGTGTTTCTGTACTTTACTATTAAAGTTTGCACTTTTTAATGTTATATTAAAATATATTTTTTTAATTTTTTAGTACATCTTATTACCTGTTCAGGTTATTAGCATATATATAAATTAGACTAATAAATTAGAGATGAAGAAAGTTGAGTTAATAAAAAGCGTACTCGCATGTGCGTAGATAGATAGTGGGAAATCCATAAAGGAAAAACAACCCTCACTACACCAGGCCCGAGATACAAACCCCGATCTCGCTATCATCAGCTGTCTAATCTATTGCATGAGTGACGCCTTAGACCATGCGGCCACCGAAGCAGGTGCTTGGTTTCATTATCATGTAGCTTATAAGATAGGGCCACAGTGTAGTCATTCAAGGTGATAATACTATTTTTCAAGGTATACAGAGGGTGCGATACTTGCGAAGTCATAGGAGGAATGACAACCAGACTATACGAGAAAACTGGATGAAGTCATCCCCTGTAAGTGGTTACTGACCACATCACCTTTCTTAAAATATTTTTGTACAATATATTTAGTGATTTACTCATTGTAATAGCAAATATATGAAGGTAGAGTGTGTGTGGATCAAAAGATATGGGTAAGCCATGTAAGACGTGGCTAAATGTTGTAGACGAATGTGTGAAAAAGAGAAACATTAAGAGTTTTAAGAATAAAAGAGCAAGTATGACTCGGGTGTATGGATTTTGTTGAAGTGAAGGAAGTATGCAAATTTAGGAAAGTGTAGAGAAAGTTAGTGAGGATGGATTAAGTATGGAGCTGGGTTTTTTTTCTGGGTCACATGCACAGTTTCTTGCTTACCCCATAAGGGTATGGCGTGATTAGGTATGTAGGTATGTATGAATGTATGTATGTATGTATGTATGTATGTATTCATTATAATGACTCACATGAGTATCCCAGGTCTGGAAGCCATGCGTGACTACAGAGCACTGGTTGGTAATGCTGTGAAGCAACTGCTCTGCAGTGGAACTGTATGGTGACACGCCCACAAACCTTGTTACCAACACACCTTCGGGCTGCCACGAATGGCAGCACTGAGCCGCCCTTGCTAGCAGCGTACTCTTACCGCAGCCTCTTGGACCACATACTACCAAGGGGCAGTTCGACTCGCCTATAATATAGCTGAGAAACATAGATATGTGAGAACACTAGTTAGTAAACTTCAAAATATACAGTACATACAGATATTATAATAAATATCAAGTTTTTTGGCATGGTTTTTTTTTAGCAGCGAGTCGTACTACCTGTTCAGGCTATATACATGAACAATTACACTAGCGAGTTAGGGAAGGCTGAATTTAGAGGAAGTGTAACTAGATTTGTGTGAAAGGAGAGTGGAAAACCATTTAGGAAAAACCACCCCCAGTACACCCGACCAGGATTCGAACCCTAATCCTTCTATCATCAGAAATTAATTGGTGACCTGGCGGTCTAGGGGTGTGGTGTCGGACTTCTGTGCTGGGGGTCCGGGGTTCAATCCTCGATCCCGGCACAGATTTATCTGATTAACAAACCCTTCCTTCACCTCTGACAAGACATCTATTAATCACAACTTGTGAATGTGGGGAATGCCAGGCCTCCCACCGTGGTTCGGTTCCCACGTTAAACTGTAGGTACTTCATTTCAACTCACAATCACCCTACCATTACACATTAGCGTAAGTGTGTACAACCCGAACGGGTAGTAAGACGCGGTGCTAATAATAATAATAATAATAAGTATTTAATTAAACTCTATGTTTGTAGTGAAGCAATATTTGATCTATCTTGACCAACAAAAAAACCCTTGATATAAGAACTGAGAAAACAATAACCTGTTCTTGTGTCCCCTTAATCCACACCTGAAGGAAACACGCCAGAATTTGTCTGAAGAGAGATTATAAAAGTATTAACTCTTCAGTGCACCTGACTCGAGTTTGAACTAAGGCCTCTAAGGTCAGAGCTAAGTAATACAAGTGCTAAGTTAAGCCTCTCGGAAAGAGGAACTCAATAACCAGAGTTGTAACATGTAGTCCTTTCTTGTTACCTCTTGATATCCTGAAGCACATCTTCCCTGTTGATACTACACTGGGCGGCTCGCTGGCAGAAGTTGGTCTGCTGCATTAGCTCCTGGAGCAGTCGACAGTCGATTCCGTAACACGACTTCAAGACAGCCTAGAACAGGCATTTAAAATGTGACAAGAGATGTGTTAAGAGTACAGTAGAGCGTCGATAATTAAGACTAATTGGGGATCGACCTGCTCTGGATGGTCAATTTGTCCAGATTTTCGAAAATATAGTACAAAAATAAGCATAGGCAGGCTACTTACCAAAACTTCATGCTAAGGTAGAAACATTTTCACTTTATTTAAACAACTAACTTACACATTTTTTGTTGTTGATGCTAAATATTGCAAATTATGAGGCAAAAATCTAACAACAAAATAAATCTACAATTATTTTTTTAAACAAGGGTTGAGGTGCAACTTTTTGGCAGCCATGTCTCTGGTATTGATACCATTGTTGTTATTTATAATTTTAAAAATATTTTTTTCTTGGTGATCCGGATAATCCACGATCTGAATTTTTGATGTCCGACTTATCGGTGGTTTACTATATTTTGCTCTATTTTAAAATAAAGGGAAAGGATTTTCAACAATTACGAAGCTTCCCCAAAAAGAAATATTTAAAGTTAAAATATAAATTTATGTCCCCCCAACCCCTTTATCAGCCATTATTTCCATCATAAATTAGTTTTCCCATAGCATATAAAAAAATATTAAATTTTGTGATAGTAGCTTCATTTATTAGTTTAAAACCAAATATATAAATTATGTTTGGAATATAGTATTTTATAAATTATACTTAGTACTTAAATTTGCATAGTTATACAAAGCGTAACACTTTTCATCCAAAATTAAACTTTTTTTTTTTTAACATCAAACGTAGATTAGAGAACATCTCATTGTTTGATTCGACTTTGCTTCACATTGAAAAATTAGACTTCATACAACCTTAATTTAATCACTAAATTAACACAAATTGTGAATCAATTGTGATTAAATAATTCAATCACTTAACCAAATTTACCGGATGGATTTTACTTATACCTTGGTGACCTGGCGGTCTAGGGGTAAGGTGTCAGACTTCTGTGCTGGGGGCCCGGGGTTCAATCCTCGGTCCTGGCACAGATTTTATATCTTGTGAATGTGGGGAATGCCAGGCCTCCACCGTGGTTCGGATCCCACGTTAAACTGTAGTTCCTCCATTTCATCTCACAATCACCCTACCATTACACATTAGCGTAAGTGCGTATAGCCCGAACGGGTAGTAAGACGCGGTGCTAATAATAATAATAATAATAATAATAATAATAATAATAATAATAATAACTTATACCATGATTTATTTTCAATCTTTCATAAGGATTTGTCATTGTGAGTGTAAATGTTTTAAGGTTTTTAAGAAAAATTGAGGGATGAAGTTAAAAGTGTGCACGTTTCTATTAACGTCTATCCTGACTATTTTTCCAAGTTGGCTTCCTTCCATTTCACATACTTTTAATGTATTTTCGTGGTTTTCTTGTTTACCTAGATAGTAATAAGGTTACCTTAGCTTGATCCTCCTCAATGATGTTATCAATAGATGCCCTAAGATGTTTGGTAAGATGTGACGTCACTTCAGTAACATACTGAGTATGTTCCGTGATGTTGATGTTCAAGCCACCCTCGACCCATCGAACTGGTATCCGGAGAATGTGCTTATCATTTAACTGGTTCTAAAAAACAAACGAAATGAGAAGATAAACAGCAATGAATAAGAGATGTTAAAATACTTAAAGAGTTTGTAGCCTTTATAAAATTTGGTATTATTCTTTTAATTCTGGTTCGTGATTCAAATTGATTAAATTTGTCAAATTATTAAATAATTGTGAGGAAAACTTTAAATTATAATTTTATTTTTATATTTTGAAAATGGTAAAGGAAAGATGGATAGAAAACATATAAAAGGAACAAACACAATTTGGAATTAAAATGAAAAGAAGAACACAGTTCACACTGTACACTGCTGCCATTGGAAAAAGAGGTAATGGTTGCCTCTTGAAGAAAATCAATCGTTACCACTTAATCCCCCAACCAAGGTTTCATTATATCGGAACTTGTAACGTGTTAGTAACTTTCTAACACTTACACTCAGTGAAACCCTATGATAGGTTTAAAACTATTACTACCAGATCTAATAAGTTCTAACAATGTGTGGCGGATAAAGACTCACTGTGACATCGCAAGCGGGAGACGCCCAATTCTCTTCAAAAATGCCCCAGCGAACGAGGAAACTCGGCTTCGAAGACCAACATACAAAAATATCTAACACCTGGGCCAGAAGACGAGTAAATGAGAGGCGCTTCATTCGGGGTCTTACCGACAGATGTAAACGAGCGCTAGTTGTCGGGTGATGTGATCTTTGATGATTAACACCCCCCTTTGTACTTGGAGATAACCTTGCCAAATTTTGTTAGTCCTACTGGTATAAATAGGCCTGTCCTCGGTTCACGTAAATCTATTCTATTGTAACCACTCTTCGGGGGAACTGCTGGAAGAAATTCACGAGCATCTGCTAAGACTACTTACTGAAGACCACGATGGTTGAGGTGTCTGTCTCACTTCCTCACAGCAGAGCAAGCTACGGCGGATACTATAAGTACTGAGGGATGTTGTAACCTTTTTTATTTTGTTGAGCTTTGAGCTCTATTGTTCAATGTCCATATAACTTAGTCTTTGCATGTCAGTTCTACTGACTCATTTCCCTGTGCCCATAAGACATAATTTATAGCTTTATGCACTATCTTTCTGTGTCTATTAGGCTTAGTCGCAAATATTGGGGTCAAGATTAGACTCCCTAGACTATTTGACCATGCTGCGGCTAGTTTAAAGAATATAATAAAATAATAGATGATACCAGGCCATCTATGGTTGTGTTTCACGACCTAATTGGGTTTGTAACTGACACTTGTCTTTGATGTGTCTAATTGTGTACTGGTATGCGGTGCGCAACCTGTGGAAGTGCTACTTGTCCGTAGTAGTGGCCCGCGGGGTTTTGTCTGTATTGTGGTGCCTTTAGCGTTAGTCGAAAATGATCACTATTTTGTCTAGTATTATTGTCCCCTTTATAGGGTAACAGAAGAACTATACTATTGATTGATCAGGTGGTACTGATTAGGAAATGACCAGCCTTAGTATCTGTAGTGTCTATATCACTGGTAATTTGCCATTTACTAGGTGTAAAATTATAGTTTCTCTTCTAGGAGCTTATAATGTTGTAATATCTAACTTTCTCTGGAGTTAACTCAAACTAGATAGCTCATGTTAATTACGGCCTTGTAGCTCCTTAAACTGGGACTAATGTATGTGGTTTAGTTCTTTATATTTAGAATTATAAGTTGTAGTAGTTAGAAGCCTCACAGTCTGCTGACCGGAGTAGAATTATCTATTATTATTTTTAATTAGATTTGATTGCCTCCACTTATTTATATGGCTTGAGAGTTTCTGTCTTTCATCCTATTTGATGTCTTAGTAATTGTCCTGCTTTAACAAGTTACAAGTTTTCTTACTTACACTTATGACTTATATGTGTGGGTTATAGTGGTATCTGGGTGCTTCACACCTGATGCTCCTTTGTCGAGCTATTTATATTATTGTAACCGTTTATATTCTCTTTTTAAACAAAAGATGGTTTGAATAATTTCTACCTATAATTCTATTTACTTACTTTTAACTTGTTTGAATATTAATAAACTGGTATTTTTAAACTTGTAAATCATTCTTATACTTTGTTCCTTCTAATCAACATTTATAAGTTCACAAATGTTGTAAACTCATCAGGTTGGAGTGTGAAACGCGCAATGTAACTTTCTAAAAGAGGAAACCAAAACACACCATATTTTGTTTGTTCCACTTTTATGTTTATATCCACCTTTCCTGCACCTTCTTTCAAAATATATAATGCAATTACCTCATAAAACAAAATGAGGTTTTCCTCATAAAGACAGAAATTTTAGGTAGTTTGAGATTATTTTGTTTTAAAATTTACTAGACTTATGAGATTTCAAGTATTAAACATACTTGCAGTTTAGAACAAAAAATAACACAATAAAATGTATGTTCCCATTTGATAAAATAAGGTTTTTTTTTTTTACTTCTCTCGGGCAGCTTGTTGAATTATATATTTGATGCTCTCTCACACCTTAAGGTCCTTCTGCAAGATGTTGAGTCTCCTCTTAAGCTCGTGGTCCCCAGGACTTGTCTGCTCTGGAGAAGGGTTCCCTTGGGTGAACACCCTGTATAACCACAAGCACCGGCGAGCCAACTCCTGGCTCATGAACACTGTGTTGTGAACCTCCTGAAATATAGTCTCCTGTTACTTATTCAGTCATAACATCTACTAATAACCAAAGCAAGGTTAAGATATTTATTTGGCAACCCTAGGCAATTGAAATAAGTGTTGTGAACCTCCTGAAATATAGTCTCCTGTTACTTATTCAGTCATAACATCTACTAATAACCAAAGCAAGGTTAAGATATTTATTTGGCAACCCTAGGCAATTGAAATAAGTGTTGTGAACCTCCTGAAATATAGTCTCCTGTTACTTATTCAGTCATAACATCTACTAATAACCAAAGCAAGGTTAAGATATTTATTTGGCAACCCTAGGCAATTGAAATAAGTGTTGTGAACCTCCTGAAATATAGTCTCCTGTTACTTATTCAGTCATAACATCTACTAATAACCAAAGCAAGGTTAAGATATTTATTTGGCAACCCTAGGCAATTGAAATAAGTGTTGTGAACCTCCTGAAATATAGTCTCCTGTTACTTATTCAGTCATAACATCTACTAATAACCAAAGCAACCCTAGGCAATTGAAATCAGTGTTGCTCTCGATAATCTAAGAAAATACTTATAACAGAGGAACTAACGGATATTGCCATCATGACTTTATACATTCTTTAATTCCATAAAAATATGTGTCAGTATTCACAAATTTGCTGCATTCGAAAGTTTTTTGTCTATGATGTGCACATAAACAAGGTTGTTCTTGCCTATCTATCCGAATTAGAGGTTGTTGGTTTGAAAATTTATAATAGTGTTTTTTTAAGCGTTTGTAGAAACCTAAACAGAAACAACTGTTCATATAAGGTGCTTAGCTCCACATTGGTTGTTAACTTAAATCATTTGTAGACTATAAAATATAAAGATAAAATTATACTACAATATACTACAATACTACATAGGTATACATTAACTTAATTTTTGTTTTTCTTAAATCTCAATTATAACATAGGTTACAACAGAGCCTCACAAGCAATTGGAAGCAGTTTACTTTGTTGAGTCTGCTGAAGACCTGATAAGACTTTTTTTTTTTTGTTTAACATTGAAATGATGAATAAATGACTTGATAATATTTGTTTGTAAATAAACTATTATTAAATCAAAAGAAATAGAAAATTAATAGTTGATAATACATTAAATCTAACAACCCATGACTACTTGAAGTAATTTCAAGGTTTGTAAAATGTATATTTGAAAGTAAATTAAGTATGTGTTGTTTAAAAATCCTTACTTCTTGCTTCTCGAATAGATAAAAACGCGCAAATTTGAATCTGTTCATAAACTAATTATGTTTTCACCTGTTCAACGACGGTTGTCAAATAGGTGTCCCTCAGCTCTTGCGGGAACACGTTCACCATGACTGCCAGTGTCCTCTCGATCTCTGAGCGCCACTCACTAAGAGCACGATCCTTCTCTTCGGGGGAGTTTTCCTGAGGACCAAATAAAAACTCATTGACAGTTATTAAATGAAGTTTTTGAGATGAATGCTAGCTGTCACTGTGAGAAATAAGATTAGAAATGAATGTGTCTGGGAAAGAACTGGGCAGCAGGGGTTGGCGGAAAGGCTGTAAAGGAAGCCAAGAAAGAGATGGGAGCAGCAGCAGAGAGAAAGTGCGCAAATGAGAGGAGAAGAATGGAAGCAGTTAAAGGAGGAAGAATGTTGGAAGGAAATAGAAAGATGGAGGCATTTTACTAAAATGACTCTGCCACAGGCTGGTAACAGTTGTTGTTGATGATGATGATGATGATGATGGAATGTATAAGATAGTAGAGGAAGCAAGGTTGAGATGGTATGGCCATGTAATGAAAATAGAAAAGGAAAGAATCCCAAGGAGAGTTATGGAGATAAAGATTGGAGAGAAAGGACCAAGGATGAAAAGAGGAAGATAGAGGTATTTTACTAAACTACAGATGTTAAACAGTTCTGATGATGATATGATGACCGTTAATGAGGGTAATAATAATTTTATTTAAGTGAGGTGATGGAAGACTTCTCAAATCGTTTTGCCGACTGCCGCAGCAAGAGGTGGAGAGCTTTGTTTACACGACAATTGGCGAGTATCAGGAAAGTATGGCACTGAGTATCACCTTAAAGCCAGGTATGTGACTGCTGATGGGCTGCAGTCGGTAGCAGGGGGGCTGCGCATGGCTGTCAAGCTTGTACCACTTCTGCAACAACTCTTTGTTATCCGCGGTCTTCACGGCCATCTCAAAGTCCTGGTTCTCGATGGTGTTAGGGAGCAGCGGGGTCCCCAAGGAGTTACTCAGGAACAAAACAGGGATGACATACGCCACTTCCATCTGACCTGGATAGGTAGAAAACACAAAGTTTTACAGTCCTAAGAATAGCGCCAATCATATAAACTTGAATTATGTGCACACATTATGTGTTTTTAAAATTAAAAGATTTGTTTAAAGCTGTATTTATTTGTAAGATGTCTCCATAAGGAAAACCTCTTTTTGCTTTATGAGGTAATTGAATAATATTTGGGAGGAGGCACAGGAAAGGTGAATAGAAACATAATTATAAAGTAATAAATACCATATGGCTTGTACACAAAAATAGGAGCACAGTTCACACTTTACATTGCTGGGATGGATTTTAGAATGAAACCTAGGTCGGGGGAATGGGCTGTAACAATCGATTTTCTTCAAGAGGGAGCCATTACCCCTCTGTCCAGTGGCAGCAATGTAAAGTGTGAACTGTATTTTTCTTTTCATTAGAAAAGCCATATTGTGTTCATTCCTTTTGTATATGTTTCTATCCACCTTTCCTATACCTTCTTCAAAATATAATAAAATTATTTGTAAAATTGTAAGACATAAATACAGTCCAAAATGTAAAATTATGAAACTTCCTGACCCTCATATTATTTGAATTGGTGAGTTGTGGTAGTTGTACAAAGTCTGTAATCTACTAGAACACATAATTAATACGTTAGCTATCAGAAGTGATAACCGCTACAGTTAACTTAATAAACACAATATAAGATAAAATATTAATTTCATAACATTGCAATTATCTTAATAATATTGCATCATGTTAAGCTTTATTTAAGTTTAAAAGGAAGACGCTTTAATTACAAGATTTGTGTTCCCATCTCACACCACAGATAACACCTAATTTAGGCACCTAGGTGAGATGGCCAAAACCAGGCATCGCGTAGTGGTTTTCCGTATTATTCTTGATAAAACAGTCGAGTTGACAACAAAGAAACAATTTTAACAAAAACAGCAAAAATTGAAAAATACTTAAATAAGAAGTTATTTGAATGAAAATGTAAAGACTCTGGTCTAGAAAATTGAGCTTAACTGCCAGAGGATTCGTTGTGCTGACCACATGACACCCTATATCCGCATAAGTTGGCATTATCTTCACCAAAAGACAGCGGCCACTTGGTCGCTATGGCTTGATTGTGAGCTGACGCCATTAAGTTTC
>CABFOW010000570.1:83009-93551 GCA_902141385.1 Timema californicum
GAGTTGTATATTCCGTTCACAACCGCCACGCACCGCGCGATAGGTCGGTCGGTTAGCCATTTTTAAATAGCGTGATATTTAGGAACATGGCCATTAGACGGACGTTTTGTACACACACAACAATCACTGCCATTCCATCAAGCGCGACAGGTTAAGAATAATTAATTACTTTGGTTTCCCCTCCACTCTCCTCATCGCCCCCTCCCCCTTCCCTAAAAACCTCCCTGTCCCGCACCATCGTGGAAAGAGTAGAGGGGGAGGGTAATGTTTTGATTGAAATTATCTTCCCTTTCGGTCGGTGAGGAATGGTTGATAAATTATTATTATTATTATTATTATTATTATTAGCACCGCGTCTTATTACCCGTTCGGATTATACGCACTTACGCTAATGTGTAATGGTAGGGTGATTGTGAGATAAAATGGAGGACCTACAGTTTAACGTGAAATCCGAACCACGGTGGAGGCCTGGCATTCCACACATTCACAAGATGTCTTGTCAGAGGTGAAGGAAGGGTTTGGTAATCAGATAAATCTGTGCCGGGACCGAGGATTGAACCCCAGCCGCCAGCACAGAAGTCCGACACCTTACCCCTAGACCGCCAGGCCAGCCAATGGTTGATAAAGTTCAATACTTTGGATTTGATTGTGTAACGTCCTTCCTCGCCCCCCTCCGCCCCCCTCCATTGACCTCAACCCTCCCGTTTCATTACCCGCATTTTAATTACGCTAATGGGATAGGCGTGGGGAATGTAGAACTTTACATTGACCCACATTTATGTGGGAGAGATAATGATAAAATACCTTCTGTACACTCAAGACAGGATTCGAACCGTGACCTTTACATAACCACTAAACCAGACCTGATGAGCCTAACATTCAGTCCACGCGTTCATCGATGCGGGTCTTATTTTTAATTTTCTCTTCATTTTCCGAGATGATTTATTTTATTTGTCACGGCTGTCACTCAGCGTAGTAGTCCGCTTCGGTGGCCGCATGGTCTAAGGCGTTACTCTTGTAGACTACTAAGGAAAGATTAGGGTTTCAAATCCGGGCAGGTGTACTAAGGGTGGTTTTTCTGTAATTGTTTTCCACTCTCTCTATCTTTCTCTATCCCCGCAAATGCGGCTACAGTTCCTCTAAATTCAGCCTTCCTCATCCCATGACCCTTTAGCGCAATTAGTACATAGGCGTATGTATAGCTTGTGAGTTTCAACAAACCGCTCAGGTTGGAAGTCTGCCCGGTAGTTTTGTCCAACTACAGTAGCCCCACGACTTCTTTGGTGCTGAATGACGGCTT
This sequence comes from Timema californicum, assembly GCA_902141385.1. Classification (NCBI taxonomy): domain Eukaryota; kingdom Metazoa; phylum Arthropoda; class Insecta; order Phasmatodea; family Timematidae; genus Timema; species Timema californicum. Next base: position 84,310 of record CABFOW010000570.1, read on the forward strand.
TGAAAAGTTACCGAACCAAGTTATGTATCCCTACGCCGAAACCATATGATCTGCAAAATAATGTGTTTGGCTGCTGTCACTTCCGACAGTCAAAATTCAGGTATATACCTAAATGTTGACTGTCAGAAGTCAGCTGTGAGTTGTCAGTCAGCACCAAAGAAGTCGTGGGGCTACTGTACATACTTTCTTGAAAGCACTCTTGTAAAACCTTTTCTGAACGTAGAGACGAACTGTTTGAGTTGGCAGTCCTTATTCCATTGATGTACAACCAGTAGCTAAGATTTGTGGGGATGCTGCTCCAGAGAATTTTTAGCCTTTGTTTTAAAATTGTGTAAAAGGAAAAAGAGACGAACTGTTTGAGTTGGCAGTCCTTATTCCATTGATGTACAACCAGTGGCGGTTCGTAGCTAAGATTTGTGGGGATGCTGCTCCAGAGAATTTTTAGCCTTTGTTTTAAAATTGTGTAAAAGGAAAAACACACGTATAAAAAGAAAATGTATTTAGGAACTTGATAAAATCTTTAAAAAAACAAACATTTTTTATTTACTTTAGCTTAAATTGTTACAGTTCAAGTTTGATCTATTCATTTAAAAGTGAAATACATTCTTCTTGTTTTAATTTGCGCAAAAAGTTCAACAATTTTCTCCTTGATCTCTGGATGACAACTGAGGAAATCTTTCTCCATTGAAAGTACTGCAAGCGCATTTAGTCTTTCTGTTAAATAAAAGAACTGGGAAAAAATGAATCAAATAGAATAGCTGGAAGCAGAATAATAATCTTATTCTACACTTTATCACATTCAAGAATATGGTACACGGTTTTTAAGCACAACCCACACTGAGTAAAAAAAAATCTCCTTCCACCATCACGCCAGAGCCGGTACTGCGAGAGCAACAGTGCTCTCTCTACCTGACAGTCCCGCCTTCCTCCCCATCCCCTCCTATGTGCGCATGCGCACAACAGTCCAACGCCACGTCGCTGGCACTGTGAAGTGCACAGTTCCATACAAAGATTTTTGTATATTTTTCATAAACTGGGGGATGGCTATTGAAGTACTGACATTGAGCTTAAGAAATATGTATTGTACTACAAAAATAAAGAAAAAAGGACTCATTGTATTAAATGTTATTGATAATATCAAGTGGAAATAGGGGGTGCTGCAGTTCCGCAGTGCCTATACACGAGCAGCCACTGTATAAGCTTACAGCAATTGTGTACTTACCTTGGAAAATACTGAACAAAATGTTCGCTGAAGACAAAATTTATATCAAATAGGCACAACAAAAAATATGAACATTAAAGAATCTAAAATTCCCAGAAGATCTATTGCACAATTTTTAGATTCAGGATACCAGTCATCAGACTCATTTGCGTAGCTCAATGCATTTTGTAGCTGTTGGTAATTATGTGTGACCGTTGACACAGCACGTGAATTGTAGTTCCATCGTGTTTGCAGTCGCGGATGAAAAATTTAACTTATTTGATTGTTTTGGTACTGTGTAATAGTATTAAGTTCAGCTGGTGCGTATATCAGTGCACAAAAATAGTTTTAAGATATTTTAGACGAATGATGGCTTGCATCCCACGAAAGACAGCCCGCCATCATCTGTCTGGCAAATAAGCTCTCCTTCCATGTTGTATTTTTCTATGACGGTAATAACTTTCTTGGACAGACCCTTAGCACTTTTATCACTCGAGAAATCATAAAACCCCCTTAAACGTTCTTCAATGTTTTTGCCATGAACACACTTAACAATTATTATGCTGAGTTGGGACTTTACAGATACGTCAGTGGTTTCCTCCGCCTGAATCGGCACAAAACTTGCGTCATTTATTTTTATTTACTAATTTATGGCAATAGTGACTGATTCGATTAAATCATTTTTAATATTAAAATAAGTTCCTTTAAACACCGTGTTGCTTTGTAAGTGGTCATTTATTAACCCTCCCTCTATGGCAAGCAAATTTAAGGTTTCTAAATATTTGCTTTAATTGAAAGACTCCGTGCTCTAATTAATTATGAAAGCCTGTTCTTGTCTTCCTAAATGGCAAACCACATCAATGAGACGCCTTACAATCTTTCGACTACGTCCAACATTAATATTATGTATAACAGTTTGAAATACAATAATCAATTCTTTATCTCCCCAGCACTTTAAAAGCCTCGGCATTTTTAATGTGCAATTTGCCAGCAGCATGTTTTGAAGCTATAAGTTCAAAAAATGTGTTAATGTCTCCTGACAATTTTTACTCCATCTGTATTTCGAGTACCACTTTTCTTGAAAAGTTCTTGTATATTTCCAAGCTTTCTGTGAAATTTGTAATTTTGCTCTAAATATTTTTTTCTTTTAAATTCAATTTTCATTCAAAAGAAAAAGCCGAGCAGTATCATTATTTAACAAAAAGTCAACTGAATCAAATGAGTCATTGTTGATGGCTACAGCGTCTCCCCCCTTTTTTTATACAGTACATACACTTAATCCTAAAACATTACTGATATATATTATAATACGAAATTTAAAACAACTCATTAAAATAATAAAAGGTAAGTCATAATCACAAAACTTAACTAATCCATACTGAAATAAACATTTGAAACACACTCTGAATGCTCAAAATGTAACACTCATGAGTTGGGGATAGCCGGCTTACTGGTCGCCTTCACTGGCTGAGATGGACAGTTGCGCACGCATTACCCTCCTAGCTACCCGCAGGCCTGATTCTCTGGGTGCTTTAGGCGGAAAGGCATCAGCTTATCTTGCTAAAAGGAACTGTACACGTTCGCTTCGCGCACCCGCTAACATATCACTGCGATTGTAGCATGTCACTCAAGTAAAATGACATCTACAAACCGTAATCTGCACAAAATACTAAACTCAAATAAAGGAATCCATGGAAGAGAATTAAAACTGATATATTCTGCAATAATATCATTCGTGTTCTACTTACATTAAGTGGATGTTCCCGGATACAAACACCATGCTTCGACAAACTATTCTGCAAGTATGGCGGAAGCGAACTCGATGTTGACGAAGGACCTGACTGCCGTTGGTTCAATGCCTCGAGCTACGGACACTGCTGCCCTAGCTGACTTCCTTGGCAACTCTTTATCCACTATTCCCACCTCCTCCTTTCCTTCCTTTTCCCTCATTACATGCCCATATTTGGTCCTGTTTGGAGTCAGAAAAAAGAGTATATAACGGGTGACCCCTAGGGTCACTTGACTGTAGTTCATCATATTATATACTCGAAGGAGGAACCTCTGCTCCAGCACCTGAAGAAGAAACTGGCGGTCCTGATGTTTGGGTCGCGGGTCTCACCGCCTCGACAATCTCGTCTGATGTTCCAAATATTCAACAAATATCCAAGTCCTTCAGACTTGTTGTAGTAGTCAAGGAGACTAATTTTGTTTGTCAGTCGAAGCGACTATTTTTTCTAAGTCCTTCAGGCTTGTTGTTTTAGTCCATATGACTATGTTTTCTTTCTATCTCCTTTGGAGCTTACCTTAAGGTTCCTTTTCTCCCCGCGTTCTTAATTCCGTTTTAAGTCCTTATGACTGCACACTATCTCATGATGCCGTGAACGTCATGCTCACTTGTTCGAATTGTTGTATGGCTACAAGCAGGTTGTCTAACGCCTTTATTTGAGGGCCTAGTTAGGTCAGTATTTCACTGCATTATTGTTGGCACCTCTCTTTTTGTGTTACTATTTTGGGTGCCCAAATTGCGGAACACGGGTAGTGTTGTATAGCGGACTGCACATATAGTATTTTCATTTTCCCCTTGTTGGCACCTCGTTTGTCCAAGTATTTGAAGTTATAGTGTACTACTATATTTGATGTATACCCCAGGGAGTGGGTAGTGGTATACATGTACTATTGAGTGCTCTGGCAGTACCCACTGGGAAAGGACCAGCCATAGTACAATTGTGTGTTGACACCTGATTGTTAGCCATCTGCTAATGTACGAGACAGACCATCCTCTTACCATTTATTATTTAGTTTGTCTATGGGACCTTTCTTAATTTCAAATCAAGCTTGGCCGACATTTAACTTAGTAATTATAAAACTATAGGATTAGCAGTTGTATTTTAATTAGTAATTAATTCACCATGTTTTCTGTTTAGACCCTTCTGGTGGTAGTCTGACACTGGCCCGCTTGTTTTGGAATCCAATACTCTATCAACTTAACATCCTTTTGACTGTTACAGTGTCGTCTTGGACACGTATCCCCCCGTGCTACGGGAAGTTCCTATATTTTTGGAGTTGTTAAATCCTATCATATTTGTCAGTTTAAAAGTTAATGTTTTCCTTTATACTTCTAAGAGTTAGATGTTTTCCCTAACTAATTTAACGAACATTTATTAATGTTTAGTATTATTTGGTCCTGCATTTAATAGTTTTTATCAATATCCCTATATCATATTTTAATGTTTTTTATAATAAATCTATTATTGTCACCTATTTATTTCTCTTAATCTTACGAAATATTTCCCAGTCTCTACTTTGTCATACATTTACTTTTTAATATTTATCGTTATCACCTCTATATATCAGAGTGAAGGGGAAGTAACGATTCACGCTTTTAAAACGAATTACTCTTAAAATTTTCAATTTTGCATATGTCTTATCTAAAGGTATGTTTTCTCTTCTCTTTCAAAACATTTTGGGATAGCTAAGCTTATCCTGCCTAGTCTGACGTCTCACTACTGCCCTTACCCCCATTTTATAAAAAATTTCCACTGGTCCCCATGCCATGAACCCCGATTTAGCGTTCTCCTCTTCGTCCTCTCTAAGTTCGAACGGATTCCTCCACATCTCGTTGTTCTGTGGCTCCTAGCTACGCGCGCGGGAATCAAGCATGACGTCACAAGGCATGTCGATGCGGCCCCTTTCTTTGCTGATCAATAGTGTATCGCGGGTGGCGTATCTTCGCCCGCCACTGGAGTGACACTAAAAAAAGAATAACACTTTTAGCCCTCACTTCCACTTGTCGGCTAGAGGCACTTTTTAAACAAGTCGGCAGTTTTTGTTTATATAGATACGATAAGGACACGGGAACTATCATTAACGCGACGACCCCCCGCTTCGGTGTTCGAATGGTCCAACAGCGCTACTCTCGTGTTAAACTAGACTGCCGATGACGGGGGTGTCGGGGTTGAGGGTGGTTTTTTCCTAAATGGTTTTTCCACTTACTTTATTTTCACGCAAATTCAGGTGCACTTTTTTAAACTAGACCTTTCTGATCCTTAATACGTTAATGTTGTTAGTATATAGGCGTATAATCTGAACGGGTAGTAAGACGCGGCTATATTATATGTTTACTTGTTTTTACTTTCACATAAGCTACAGAGAAAATATTATTATCGTGAAAACTTTTGACTCACAAGAGAGATTATGTTGAATCTTTATGTTTTAGATGGTCCCTAGATAGATTTTTTTTAAAGTGAGTATTACAATTCTGTCTCTACCAATGTCTGTTAATCTTCCTGTCCCTCTGTGCGTCTGTCTGTCTTAATCTGGGGCTAGAGCTTAATGTTTTGATGGGTTCTGTTCACACTTGATATTTAGATGTACTGATATGCTCAACAAGAAATAATCAGAATTTGGATATTAGGCCAAAAATTAAGGGTAGTTTAATGAAGGCTGATTTTTGAAAACTCGAAAGTTACCGAAGCGTGTGTGGTTTCAGGTACTACTTTATGTCCGTGTAACACGCTACAAACCGTTAGTTTTGAACATTCTTTGTCTCTAAATAGTGATCCTTTAGATTATATATATATATATATGTTTAATATTAACGTAACCTGCTTCAGTGACCATGTGGTCTAACGCGCTAATCCAGTGTTGGACTAGACTATCGAAAACGGGGAGATTGGGGTTAGATCCCGGTCGGGTGCACCGAAGGCTCCCCCCCTCCCCTAAATAGTTTTACACTCTCCCTTCACGTAAATTCCATTCCGGTTCACTTCCTATAAATTAAGCCTTACCAATCCCTAACCCATTAGTGTAATCAGTATAAAGGCGTATAAACTGAACCGGTAGTAAGACGCGGTGCTAAAAATATTTGTTTGTTTTTTTTAAAAAAAAAACACGTTATTGACGACCAAACCCTGGTGACTGATGGGTTATTTCCCCTGTCGGGAAATATATCCAAGGTACTATCCGGGAGTCGAACCCGCGACTTCTAGGCTCTTAGTTAGGCGCACTGACCACATCACCACCAGGCCGGATAATTGTGTGGTGTAAGCTACGAAGTCATGTTGTACTAGATCGTCAGTAAACCAAAACAAAGGATCCCTACCTACACACGTCGTACGGTTCAACGCTGAGCCAGCTTCCCGTTAAAAAAAAAGGCGTCAATTATCCCTAATTGGAGGATCGACTACTGCTAATTGGTCGTAAGGAATTAACAATACTGAGGGAAGATCAAACACCCTCCAAGTTGGGAAGTAATACAGTTGTTTTTTTAAGAGAAAGACTCTCTTCTAACATCAAGAAACAGCGATGGTCGTGTTTAAAAGACCATTGTTGCGAGAACGTGAAAATCACACGCGGTGCGCGTCCAGGCGGTTTTCACACGTGCAAGACGGTGATTCCCCGTCGCGGTGGAAGGCGCGCGCCTTGATACAGATGCCGTATGTTACGTACCAACAGAGCATCATCATTCATTATTGGATTCTTTCCCATTTACCTCCTTTCCTGGTTCTGCTACAATGTGCTTAAGGACCAGTTACACGAGACCGCAACGCAACGCACCGGCGCGGAGGAATCGTCGGGAGAGCATTGCTCGGTGCGGACCGTGTGTCCACCTACCACCGGAAATAAATGTTCGGGAGCTTCCGAACTTTGTCTTCATGATAACCCTTAAGCACTGTAGGGATGAGTGAAACAATGATTTTACGATATCGGTGATCATAGTGACCTTGATTTTAAAAGAGCACTGATTTATACCAGTGATTAGCACAGTCAGTGTGACAGTCACTGTGTCAGCACTTGTAAAACTAGGCATTTCTTTCACAGCCGTGTCACGTGGGACGCTGTAGTCAATTGTTTCCAACATTACGTACAAGATAAACAATATTATATACAACAACTTATTGAACAACAAACATTCTTATTAATTATTAGCTAACTTAAAACTTTATTCTTCGTAATTAATAGCTAACTTAAAACTTTATTCTTCGTAATTAATATTGAATTTTATGAAAATAGGTGAAAATCTATGCAAATAAAAATACAAACTTATTTTGTAATAGAGCTCAGTCTATAAATAATATAAAAATTGTTAGAAAACGCGGTGCGGGTAGGCTCCGTGTAGCCAGCCATACCTTGCGTGGACCAACGGACAAAGTTGTGAGTGTCTTCATATCGTCCAACGTTTCAAACTCTGGGTTGATTAAAGAACAAACCTCCCACCAGGCTGGTGATGATTCAGTCCGAGAATTTGTACCCCTCCAAAGCTTTCTGTCCTAAAGCACAACAGCGAACAACTTTGGACCGGACCGGAGGCGAAATACCGTGACGCGCGTAGAGATGCGTTAGACACGGCGTATCTCGACCATTTCAGCGCGCCGTTCACGGCACGGTGACCAATCCCTAGGTTGAGATACGGCGTCGTTACCACGATAGCATTCTCACCGTGCCATCACGTGTGAAAGCTGTAATTTAAACCTGTGTGCCCAGATAATCGTAGCGCCTTGTCGTCCGAAGCACCGCGGCGAGAAACTGTCACGTGTGAACGCTGCCTCAGATCACAGACAAAACATGTTTTACCAAATTCCCTGACTTTTCCGGGTTTTCCAGGCAACATTTTTAAATTTTTCCTGACTACTTTTTTTCTAGTTTTAATGGTGGATAATGACTTTAGTTATTATTGATCACAAATTAAAAAAAAAAGTTTGTATCTACTAAACATAAACGGTTTTATCAATTATTTTAAAAATTAAAATGTTATTTTATTTAGGTATTATTAACTTTTGTTTTAACACTTCCTTCACCTCTGACAAGACGTGTATTAATCACAACTTGTGAATGTGGGGAATGCCAGGCCTCCACCGTGGTTCGGATCCCACGTTAAACTGTAGGTCCTCCATTTCATCTGACAAATAACCCTACCATTACACATTAGCGTAAGTGAGTATAGCCCGAACGGGTAGTAAGACGCGGTGCTAATAATAATAATAATAATAATAATAACTTTTTTTTAGTGTTAAGTTGTGAAATTAATGGGATATTTTAGACATTTTTTAAATTCCCTGACATTTCCCTGTCATCCAAAAATTCCCCGACTTTTCCAGGTTTTCCCTGTGTGTATCCACCATGGAGAGAGACTAGTTAGACGAAGTACGGGTTTCTAATATGATAATTATCATTTTATTAGATCTTTAGTTAACATGTATCCGCCCCCCACCCCCTCCGCATTTATCTGAGGTGCTTAACGTACGCACACTTTATGAACCGACTGATTATATTATATCCAGCCCCCGCCAGCTCATCACCGTGAAAGGGTAAACTCACATTTCACCAATGATATATATTTTTCAACCGTGCCGGGAATCGGACCCAGACCGCTTAGCTCAATAGACGGGCACGCTACCGACTGAGCTAAGGTGTCGGATTGTCAAGATACCAACCATCCCATTTAATGTAGACACTCTGCAAACTAGTCAGAACGACCAGCTTCGGTGGCCGAATGGTCCAACGCGCTATTCTCGTGGTAGACTAGACTGCCTATAACGGGGAGATTCGAGGTTAGAATCTCAGTGGAGTGTACTGAGGGTGGTTTTTACTAACTCGTTTTCCACTCTCCCTCCACTCACATGTGGGTACACTTCCTATCTTTATAACCTTCTTAATTAATTAGAACATAAGTTAAGTGTATAACCCAAACGGGTGTTAAAACTCGGCGCTAAAAAAAACTCCATAAAAACGCATTCTTACATGTCGTACTTTTTCCTTCCTACAACAGGCATAGCCCTCTTGACAAAGCACCCCCAATGTTATTATTATTATTATTATTATTATTATTATTGCGTCTTACTACCCGTTCGGGTTATACGCACTTACACTAATGTGTAATGGTAGGGTGATTGTGAGATGAAATGGAGGACCTACAGTTTAACGTGGAATCCGAACCACGGTGGAGGCCTGGCATTCCCCACATTCACAAGATGTCTTGTCAGAGGTGAAGGAAGGGTTTGGTAATCAGATAAATCTGTGCCGGGACCGAGGATTGAACCCC
>CABFOW010000570.1:93660-107406 GCA_902141385.1 Timema californicum
CAGAAGTCTGACACCTTACCCCCTAGACCACCAGGTCACCCTTTTTAGGTAAAATTAAAACAATAGTTAGGACGTGTAATACATCTTTAGGAGAAATTATTTTTTAATAAATTTATAATCACTAGCAAAAAAAATATGTTTGTTTTACAAAATATATGTCCAAAATTTTATGCAATTTTTAAAACATATTTTAAGTTATTTTTTCGACTTTTTAAATCTCTATTTGCATGATTATTCCACCTCTTTTTTTAAAGGGCGTATTAAGCATCTAAGTCCTAACCATGACCATTTTTGCAAAAAAAAAAATTTTGTTCAAAGTTTTGCCTTATATTTTTCTATATTTTATTTATTCTTTTATTCAATTTATTTTAAGTGTAAACGTTATGAATAATTGAGTACCAAACTATTGTTTGCTCTGTTATTATACTCTTTAATACTCCATGTTTCCTTCATTTGTCATTAATTAATAATATGTCATGGTAATGAATATCAACTTACAGTTCAAATGTTGTAAACTAACCATACACATTGTTTCAATAAGTAATAATAATTTTTATAATAGATAAACTGTCACAACTTGACAACAAATGAATACACTGATTTTTTTTTCAACCCCGCGTCTTACTATCTGTTAGGCATGTATGGTAATTACTCTAATAGGCTAGGGATGAGGAAGGAAGCATTTTAGAGGCAATCTATCAGCATTTGCGTGGAAGGAGAGTGGGAAACCACCCTTCATAGATCCGAGAGGAATTCGTCATCATCAATCTAGTCAACTTAGAGAGTAGCGCTGGACCAGACCTGAGCAATCTTTTATTGGATGAAAAGCTGCATTGAGATATTGAGGCCACCCAATAAAAACGAATTTTCAGAAGACATAAATTATTTTTTATAAAAAAAAATATATTCTCAACATAAAAAGTAAGTCAATATTTTATATAAAAAAAAGTTATTTTCCAACAAAAGATAACTTAATGATATTCTTTAAATTAAAAATAAACACCTGGACAAGGGAATCAATCCCGGGTTCGAGTCCCATATCAAGGTATCAGTTTTCAATTTAAAGAATATAATATTTAGAAGTGGTTTTAAACTTGATTAACGAACATAATAGCTTGGCCATATAATCCATCAGAACTTAATAAAATGAATAATTTTTTTATTTTACAAATCTTTATAATTTATTTAATGTCAGGTGTAAATTTAGTTATTGAGATTCTTAAAACTGTTCGTAAATCTCCAGCGGGTGTTTTTAATCTAGAGAAATGAATATATATATATTATTATTATTTATATTATATAAGTTATTCATATAATATATTATACATCATTATATATTATTATATAATAATACTTCAAAAAATATATTAAATTATTAATATTTTTTAATATTTAACGTGTAATTTCTGAACCGACTGATTACATCAACACACGACCTACAAACTAACTTAAATCTACAGTAGAACAGACACAACATATGTAAGGGAAATTCCACATTTCATCAAGGACAAATATTTCGGCCATTCCAAGAATCGAACCCGGAACCCTTAGCTCATTAGACATACACGCTACTGACTGAATTAAGATGTCGGACTTGACGAGCGTTAAAAAACTACATTACTAATCATACTTTCGGGGTAACTCCCCCATGAAAATATTATGTCCGCCCCCCTTTGTAGATTTATTCCACTCTCTTCTGATTTGAATAAGAAAAAGTCCTTAGGTCAGATTCCAAATAACTTGTAGGAAGAAGCATCCTATTTTCAAAATTAACACGGAAAAATGATTCAAAATAAATTATAAATAGAATCTATTTTTTTTTAATCAAGTAAGAAAGTCTTTAAATATCTTCTAAGGTCATCCCATTTTCAAAATTTTAACCGGAAAATTTTCACTCCAAACATTTTTTAAAGGTAAAGATAACTTTCAAAAAAAAATCCGGGAGAATATTGTTTCAAATAGTTTCTAGGAACGTTTAATTTCTAAAAGATAAATAAATAATGTAAGAGTTTAATTTTTCAAATATTTCCAAGCTATCAGTTTGGATTTATTTTAATTTTTTGTTGTATTTTGAATATTTTAATTTTGTTTACGTACCCAAGCCTACGTAAATAATATCTGCAAACTTACTTTAATTTTGTTTAACTACAGTAGGCCTTCTTAAAGATAATATGTAAGGTTAGGTTATATTAGTTTAAGTTTTTTAAATTGTAGGTTGGCTCTTGTGCTGATATAATCAGTCTGTTCAGAAAGTACACGTTAAATACTACAAATAGATTTGACCTTCCAAACAATATTTTTGGGGTTTTTTTACCTGCAAAAACATGACCAAACCGTATCCTGAGGAGAAGATAATTATTCTTATTTTTTTAAATATTTGCTGTCCAGGGCTAAAGCTAATTTTTAAAGACTTAAAAAAATACATATTCAAATTATATTTAAGCGTTTGAAGCTACTAAAACAAATTACTACGTTTTGGCAATGAATAGCTTATTATAAAAATAATATTAAACAATTTTGTTGTATCCAAGCAATTAAAAAAAAAGAATCCACATCGGTGGACAGTTGTGTGAATGCGAGTCTCGTCACCGATGACGGGGAGGTTGATAGTTCAAGCCCCGGTTGCATGTATTGAAGGTATTCTTTACCTTCCTTAAACAGTTTCCCTTCTCTACCTTAAAGCGAATGCGGGTACATTTAATCCAAAATTATACCTTTTCTAATCAATGTAATAAAATGCAGATAACCCACTTCGGTGGCTGAATGGTCTAAGATGCTACTAGACTAGACTGACGGTGATGGGGAGATACGAGGTTTGAATCTCGGTCGGGTGTACTGAGGGTGGTTTTTCATATATGGTTTTACACTCTCCCTCTACGCAAATTCGGGTACACTTCCTATAAATATAACTTTACTAATCCTTAAAAAACTACTAGCATAATTAGTAAATAAGCTTATAATCCGAAAGGGTAGTAAGACGCGGTGCTAAAAAAAATATGTTGATAGCCAGTCAGTACGGGTTGCATGACCAGGCGGAAAAATAAATGGGCAGAATATTTGTTTAAAACGCGAAAGTCAATATTTATATTACAAATTATTCACCGCAATCTTAGTTTGGGAAACCGAATACGTTTTCAAGAGTTGTATATTCAAGTACAAGTATAATATTGACGTTATGAAACAAGGGGTATCAAATACCAAAAAAATGTAAAATTGAAAAAGTTTTTTGAATTTTTAACTCGACAAAGAAAAATAACCACATTCATGATAACGATTAATTCCTGTGAAATATGACAGTGTCTATCTATATTCTCATATCCACTCTGTCATTTTCCCAACAATCATCATACATTCAAACACACTTGCCTTTTAACGACAGCCATCTTGCAGTTTCGCCGGTCGGTATTAACTAACACACGCAAAATAATAATGATTTCAGGTGAATCCCGTAAGCACACGACACACGAACAGTTTCAAAAAAACATGCGTGCTTCATCATCATTTTATTACCTTGTTGGGAGATTAGAAAACTGGTTCGTCACCAACAATTGATTATCACGCATTTCACGAGCTTCGAAAAAACAAAAGAAACCAAACGAATCGACAGGATGCGCGCTTTAAAAAAAACGCCAGATAGTAGTAGCACTTCTTTGCATTTATTATTATTATTAGCAAAATAAAAACATTCTAACACATTTTTTGTTTTCACATTAAAACTCAATGGCTTCCAGAAAGGATGTCAAAAAGTAGTGGGAGAACTATGTAGAGAGAAAACAAAAAAAAAGATATATGATGATGCTAAATTTGGAATGTAGAATAAAAATATATTCCCCTGTAGCTGTATTCTCCACCTCTTTTTTATTTAGTTCACTTTGGCGCACGATCCAAAGTCGACTGACGTCCGTTGGAGGTGCGCGCGCTTACGACCTCTCTTTCCCGGGCAAACGAAACAAGTGAACTACCCAGCGCGCGCACTAACCACAAAACCCGGCCAGTTAGGACAGAGCTACCAACCGTATGCGTTACTTACTGATAATCTATAAATAAATAGACATCAATTCGATTTACCTGCATTGACTATTCTAAAATATATTATTTTTAGGTTCTATAAACATAATAAACTACAGCTACTAGACACTATTGGTTATTTTTCTCTAGCCACCATAGCGTTCCGAGCCAGAGTTTTAGTGCCGCACTGAAATATAAAAGGTTGGCAGTTTTGTCGCTTCTAAAGGTTGTAGCCAAATAATCGATGCGCGTGGCAAAGCAACCATTGCGCATGCGCTGTGGATGCTGATGGTAGCTTCGCGTGCTACTGCTGGAAGATCATCTCGCTTTGTCAATCGAGGAAGTCATCAAAACTTCCTTTTCTACATTTTACTACCAACATTTTATTTTCCTGGAATAATTTATATTTTATTATTAGCAAAACTAATACAAAACGTTCTCAAGAACAAATATTTGATAAATTATTCTAACTGGACTACTTTGTTAAATATATAGTACATGTTTATTTTCCTTCACAATGGTATTCACCCCTAAAAATGAGTAAACATAGAGCTGTTCACACTTACGGTTGTAGCTAAGATGAAATTTCAGGGATGTTCCGACAACTGGCACTGTTAGAGTAAGCTAAGGTCACGGAAGGTGGGGATAATGTATGGAGGGGGAGGGTAAGAGGAGTTAATAGGGGAGGCGAACTTCATGTTTGATAACATTCCAATTGGAAATATTCTAGGTATTAAAACATATTTGTATGCCAGTAAGTATTCGTTGATAATAATAGTGTTAATTACGGTGGTTTGGTAAGAAACTTGAGAAAAGGCCAGTTTTTTTTTTGCAGTTTTTATGAAAAATCATTATTTGGACAAAATAAACCAAATATTTCTCCAATAGAAACATATAATTTAATTTTACTCGCGTGATATCAACAGTTGTCATGAGCATAGCGGTATTATATGAGAAATTTTTTTTTAAATCAGGAGAAAAACTTTTTAATTAAACTCCAGAACACCCTTGACAAATATTCAAGAAATGTCGAGGTCACCATGTGAAGAAAATTAAACTGTTATGTTTGTACTGGAGAAATATTGGATTTATTTTGACCGAGGAAAAAAAATGTGTAGCTATAAAAACAGCAAAAACACTGGCTTTTTCTCGCGTCTCTTATCATAGGCCACCTTCAGGATCTAAAACACGTAAAGAAAGTTGATTTATTAAACAGATTATTGTGCTCCATAGTTTTCTAAAACTACTACTCAAGTCATTACTGGCTTTATTGAAATCTTTGCAATCTCTAAAAGATAGGATCATTGTTGATATCAAACCAAATTTTGAAAAGCCAAGCTTACCTCTTGAAACCATGAATGAAAGACACAACATACGTACTTGTCGAAGCATTCGCAACTTTCGGTGCCAATTCATTTAACATTATTTATTTCGGGGTATTCAATAGAGAACTATGATAATTAATGATTCTATGAAACACTTTCAACTAATAATATAATTACAAGGCATCCATATACTTTTATTACACTATTTTTAATGAATCTTGATATTTTTTTAGCACCGCATCTCACAAATCGTTCGGGTTGTACGCTTATGTAAGGATTACGCTACTGATTTTAAGGATTGCAAAGGTTATATTTAGAGGAAGTGTACCCGCATTTGCGTGAAGTGAGATTGAGGGAAAATCAGTTAGTATTATTATTAGCACCACGTCTTACTACCCGTTCGGGTTATACGCCCTTACGCTAATGTGTGATGGTAGGGTGATTGAGAGATGAAATGGAGGACCTACAGTTTAAAGTGGAATCCGAACCACGGTGGAGGCCTGGCACTCCACACATTCACAAGATGTCTTGTCAGAGGTGAAGAAAGGGTTTGGTAATCAGATATATCTGTGCCGAGACCGAGGATTGAACCCCAGACCCCAGTACAGAAGTCCGACACCTTACCCCTACACCACCAGGTAGCCGACACTAGTTAGTAAAACCACCCACAATACACCCGACTGAGATTCGAACCTCCATCTCCCCGTCATCAGCAGTCTAGTCCAACACGAGAGTAGCACGTTAAACCACGCGGCCAACAAAGCGGGTAATTGTGATGTTCTTTACTAATTATTTCAAAATATCAATTATTCTGGCTACGCCTGGAAACCATCTTGGTCACCATATTTTAACAATCTCCCCTCCCTCTGTACGAACGCGCGTTTTGCAGTCCGACCATGCGTACGGGGGATGTATCAAAGAAGAAAAAGGAAAATGCTAATTAAGACCTTCAGTGTTATAAAAGTGCTATTAAAGAAATTTCACCCGAATTAGCGTGCATAAAGTTGGGAGTGAAGGGTACGCGAGAAATGGTAAGTGTTTTTTGTGGTTTTTATATCAAAACTCCTTTATATATATATAATTTTATTTTGGCTATATATAATATATATAATTTTATTTTGGCTATATATATTATTTTATTTTGGCTATATATATTATTTTATTTTGGCTATATATATAATTTTATTTTGGCTATATATATATATAATTTTATTTTGGCTATATATATAATTTTATTTTGGCTATATATATAATTTTATTTTGGCTATATATATATTATTTTATTTTGGATATATATATATAGCCCAAATAAAATATTGATCCATTACAAAGAGTTTAATCTTCTTCACATGATGACCTCGATAATTTTTTTTCTTAGTTTAAAAAGTTTTTCGTCGAATGCTAATATACTCAAGACATAATATTAAATGACTAATGAAGTTACCATGTGAAGAAAATCACATTGTACGTTTCTACTGGAGAATTACTTAATTTATTTTAGCAAAATTAATAAAAGTTTTTTTAATAAAAACTGCAAAAACCCAGATTTGAAATACAACATCCTTGTCAATTGTAATCGCAATGCGAGTCCAACACCTAGAACCGCTTGGGCACGGCTGAAAATATAGCACAGAAAGTGTATTAATTCTTTAAAAGGTATCAAAACACCACAATACCTTTTCAACTTTCTCCGACCAAAATGTAAACTTGTATCTATGAAAACCATAGTGTTATTCTGGTTTCAATGTTACTGTGATAATCATTCGAACATTCACAGTATGTTAAACCCAATATCATCGCTGAGAGAACTGCAGGTCTTATGGTCTATTTCTCTCTTTCTATCAGTTAAATGTTGCCAAAACTCCTCGCTCTCAGTTATGTCTGGAGGTGGCGTATTGGGGTAAGAAGGAGCTACTGGCCAAATCTCATCGCTCTCAGTTATGTCTGAAGGTGGTGTACTGGGGTAAGAAGGAGCTACTGGCCAAATCTCATCGCTCTCAGTTATGTCTGAAGGTGGCGTGCTGGGGTAAGAAGGAGCTACTGGCTCAATCTCCTCGCTCTCAGTTATGTCTGAAGGTGGTGTTCTGGGGTAAGAAGAAGCTACTGGCCAAATATCTTCTCTATCAGTAATGTCTGAAGGTGGTGTGCTGGGGTAAGAAGGAGCTACTGGCCAAATCTCCTAGCTCTCAGTTATGTCTGAAGGTGATGTGCCGGGGTAAGAAGGAGCTACTGGCCAAATCTCCTCGCTCTCAGTTATGTCTGAAGGTGGAGTGCTGGGGTAAGAAGGAGCTACTGGGCAAATCTCCTCGCTCTCAGTTATGTCTGAAGGTGGTGTTCCAGGGTAAGAAGGAGCTACTGGCCAAATCTCCTCGCTCTCAGTGATGTCTGAAGGTGGTGTGCTGGGGTAAGGAGGAGCTACTTGCAACAGAATGACAACGCTGTTTCCCAATAGTAACGATGCAGCGATTATATCCAGTTTATTTAAAATAAACACGATACATTAATCGGGTATATTATAACATTTTTTTTCAGTTTTAAGGTACACTAGATTTTAAAACTTTGACATGCTAACCATTACAATACTACACAACCAAACAAAACCTAACATTGGTAGACGCAGGCAAGCTAGCTTTTATAAGATAGGTTAGCTTCTAATAATGAATAGATTATTATTATTAGTTGTTCTGTCTTACGACAGGTTCATTCCTTTTGTCAGTGAACTTAGACCACCAATACGCCCTGTCCTCTGCTTCCTCCTTCAGCTCCCAGCATTTTCTTCTTTCCTTCATGTCACCCAATATTTGAATCCTCCTTCTTCCTAAGCTCCTCTTTCCTCTATCCTTCTTCTTTGACGTCACGCAGAAGACAGTTCCCCCTAAAATATATGTGTCCGATCCAGTTTGCTTTGCACCAAAGAATCACATCCAAAATGGTTCTCTTCTCACCCACTCTTCTTAGGACTTCTTCATTTGTCACCTTGTCTTGTCCACCTGATTTTCTCAAGTCTTCTCCTTTTATTATTAGCACCGCATCTTACTACCCGTTCGGGTTATACGCACTTCTAATGTGTAATGGTAGGGTGATTGTGAGATGAAATGGAAGGATCTACAGTTTAATGTGGGATCCGAACCACGGTGGAGGCCTGCCATTCCCCACATTCACAAGTTATGGTTAATACACGTCTTGTCAGAGGTGAAGTTAAGGATTTGGCAATCTGATAAATCTGTGCCGGGACCGAGGATTGAACCCCGGACCCCCATCACAGAAGTCCGACACCTTACCCCTAGACTGCCAGGTCACCTAACTTTACGTATTAACATGTGAAAAAAATCTAGTTATTTTTCTAGCTGTCAGATGTGTCGTTCTTAAGGAAACTTAAGTGCACACGTAATAATCCAGTTTTCTTAAGAATGGATATAATTATATCCAACAGCTAAAAAAAGTTATTAGATCTAATTTCACGTGTTCGTGCGTCAATTACTGTGTCTACAGCTGTAACTTTTGATAGATATTATCAATGTATAGAATATGTTACTAATTACAAGCTATACCAACCTTAAAAAAGTGACACCATAGTAGGTTTTTTTTGACAACGTATCATTTAAAAATTATCTACAACTGAGCGCCTTAGACTATGCTTTATTCTCGAAAATGGCCTGTAGGAGTCTTCCTGCCAAGATGTAAATTAAAAATAAATAAAAAAAGGCCCGTGGTAGCATAGGGTGCGTTCAAGAATTACTTAACCACCTTAAGAGGCAAGGGGGTTCGATCTTTGCCCGTTTTTGCTTACAAAGGAGGTGAGGAGTCCAAAATGGTGCTTACGTAATACTTGAACGCCCCCATGTATATTTAGAACAAGAAATAATAAAATTATAATTTTTGAACATTCAAACCAAGATTGTCCAGGGGAAAATAGTAGCGTGAGTGTGTATACTCGTCATTGGAAGAGAGTAAATGTTATCAGAGGTTAAGCAAGAGGCCTTACCGTATGAACTGCTCATCTTCTGCCCTACATTTCCATTTCGCACATTGGTGTCTACAAAAATAAGTGTGATAGTGCTTGTAGTGCTTAGGTGTGTCAGGTTAAGATGCAACCCTCCTCGAAAAATAGCTTCAAATTCACCGACTAGGCAACGTCGTTAATATAGATCATTTATTAATTCTTCAATCAAGGCCATAAAATGGATGTTTACCATAAATGTCAAGACCAGCTGTAACTATAAACCTGGCAACATTGTCATCTAAACAATCAAATTAGTTTACTTATTAAAGTTTTGTCAGCCACAAAACACTGTGGAACATTGTGAATGCTAAAATAAAATACAGATTTGTAAACATTTTGATGGTTCCGTATTTATACTGCAAGAAAGATTTCGATGTAGTAACATGCCTTACCAATTTTGTAAAACATCGTCGCTGCAAAAACACTGCTCTGAAGATACTGATTCAGGTATTAATAAATTAATATGTATATAATATGCTAGAAAAATTTGTTGGACGACAAGTAGGAATGGACGTTAGTTGTAAAAGAATAATCGTATCAGACCTAAATGAGCAAATGTGATAGTTTTAAATGTTATTGGTAGTAGTCTTTATATTACTGGTATTGGTATATTTCCTTTGAGATGTTTTTATAATTCAGTTATTCATAATGTGACTTGACTGTATCTTCATATTTGTTAATTTAAAAGTACAGTAGAAAAAAATACACAGCGAAAATAACACGAATAATATAATAATGCTGTCAGAAAATTACAATAATAATAATGCTTGTATAGCTCAATTTTATCGTTTTATTCAATGGCAAGAAATGTATTTATTTAAATAATAGTGGATGATCTCTATATTACAATATTCCATGTTTTTAATTATAGAACTGCGATATAATTTTAATCTAATGGTTGTTGAATATGATACGACCAATTTGAGCATACTATCTCACAGAAATTGGTACTATTGTGTTTATATTTCCCCTCAGGTCCTAAATGATTGAAGTAAATAATAATTTGTATGTATTCGAGAGAATATTACATTTGATTTATTTCTGTGATGTATAATTGTCGTCCATTAAAATCCAACAATAACAAAAGAATGGCGATCAAATACTGTTGCAAAACCAATTACATCCTTAATCACTTGTTTAATGTACGGTCGGGCTTATGATTTGTAAACATCATTATAATTATTATATCTTCAATAAATCTAACATAATAATAAGCACGGTAAAGTAAGTCTTTAATATGAAAAACAAAAGTAAAAATTAATTTAGCTTTTTACAAAAAAACTTTAATGGAAAGAAAAAGAGGAATCAAACAAGGGGCTATATTTCCCTAAATCAGTTATATTTGTTTCAGTTTGTGACTGTAGGATATACATTTTTTAAATGTTCAATCTAATTTGAAAATATTTACTGTGTACTTACTGGACTGGTTATATCAGCACACAACTTACAAACCAACTTAACTACAGAATATACACAACATACGGTCCCAATGCCGTTAATTTATCACTACAAAAGGGAACGCACCAATCTCACCAATAATTAATTGCATTTTTGTTTTGCCAATGTTCAGGGTTCAAATTCTACTTGGGATGGTTTTCCACATGTGATGCTCCTAATGATTTTCCCATTCTCTCTCTAAGCTCATGTGGAGTAATTTATTTTTAGCTGACACTTAGATTAGACTTTTAGTAACCTTTGTGTTAAACGAACACGAAGGAAAAAAAGGTAATTTAATCAGGGCTCTGAAAAAAAAGTAAATAAACTCTGATAAAAAATATCAAAATTTCTTATTCCATATTCCAAGTCTTGCTAACCAACCAGGTTAGCCGCGTATTCAAATAAATAAGATAAGGAGATAAAGATGAATATTGAATATTATTAAATCTGCTTATGTTTTCATTAATAGAAAGTTGTAAACCATTCCAGGAAAAAACAATTGGGATTCGAAAACCGATCTTCCTGTCACCATCACACCAGACAAGACAAGACTGATGCCTTGTCTACATTTTAATTGATGTGTGTTATTATTATTAATATTATGTTGGTATTTATGGGTTCTTATTTGTAGATAATATATTTTAAACAATTAGCACGCGTCTTACTACCCGTTCGGGTTATATGCGTTAATATATCAACGCCCGACTTAATCAAAGGGTTCGGTAGCGTCTGGGGGTCGAACCAAGGAGTCCTGAGTCTCTAGTAGACTTTGTTAGCCCCTCAGCCATGGGATGAGCAGACGTCCAAACTATAAGTAATGTGTCGTACATTTTTGAATTTTATCATAATCGTAAACTTTCAATTAGATCTGTCAAAAAAAAAAGGAACATATTTGCAATAATTGTACGTGAATTAAATATAAAACTACCTATGACATTTTCTCATCAATATAAGTTCAACCGATATGATTTTATTCCAGAGGACGATATTTCAGACCCAGATCAAAATGGGACCAGGTCTCACAAATCCGGAAAGGTCAAAGTTCATCACCACAGCAACGCAGACTCCCTCGACGGCTTATCCATTGTGACACGGTTCTACTTAGATATGATCCCAACATTACCTTTGGACGAGGCCCGACCTTTCGACACCGCCTTACACCCGAGGCACAAAAAACACGACCTCAATCAATACAGCTCCGATTCTGATTATTCTCCCCCGTTAAGTCTCGACAGCTGCTCCAGCGACGAAGAAACGCCGCACATAGAGAAACTTTTAGGTTTGGTGGTGATCGGTAAATCTGATGACAGTAAGAGTTTGTTCAGAAGGAGGAAGAAACGCAAGGCGCCGCCGCCGGACCCTGTCATCAGCGGGCAAAGAGAGGTGGCCAAAGACAGGAGTTTCCGGACGAAATACAATCTCCGGAAAACTGCTCGTTATTCAAAAAACAACTCTCGACGAATCAAAGAAGGTGTACAGACATCCGCTATTGTCGATAAAGGGTACAAGGTTCGTACCTACGGTCCCGCCCTTTCTAAAAAAAGCTCCAACCGTCAGAACGAGAAACTCGGCACTAAGAACATCTTGAAGACCTTGTTGACGGTCGACGAGAAGCCTGTTAATTTGTCGGTGACAAGACCAAGCAATCACAACGGCGATAAGAAAATTGTGACTTGCACCGGAACGTTCTTCCCGCCAAGATTAGACGAAATTCCGATAACCAGCTTGAAAAAAACTTCAGAACTGATCAAAATGAGACAATCTCCGGAATCTGACTTGGGAAACGGGTCAGACGTTCGTCTTCCTTCCGGTATTCAGAACAACAAAGAGAACGAAGCTCCCGGAGAAACCGAAAGTAAACCTCTTTCGGAAAAGACGGCGCAAAATGTAACGGAGGTCACCAAACCTCAGATTCAACACCGCGAGGCGATGAGTGTAATCAACAAAACGGTCCCTAAGATCAACCCGCCGTTTATACCCAACACGACGCAACAACAGATCCCGGCGGACGGCAAGGACTGTCTGATAATCAACTTCTCGCAGAAAGATGACGTCGCCAAAACAGTTCAGCGCGTACCTACTGCTCCTCAAAGGGTGACGTCTTACATCCTAAACTACCAGAACACTCCCTTCTTGCAGTCCAGTGCATCCTTAGAGACCCGCAGAGCTGGCAACACTGTGGACAAGGGTTCCAACATGACAACTAGCACAATCACCACGTGGGCCGACAGACGATTCGACGACCGGATGTTGGCCGAGATCCCGGGAACTTACTCAGGTTCTACCTTTGCAAATTTATCACGACATAGAAAGAGTTAGGATCGTGTGTTCTAAATTTAAAGTTATCCGAAATATAAACAACTTAAGTAAACTAATCTCTACAATTAGGGTCTCATCAGTTAATTAAAAATAATAATATATATATATATAAATATATATATATATATTTATATATTACAATCCATATCTTTGATTGATCATTAATTTGAACACATGATTAGGCTATTCTCGCAGATTCAGTGGTCTGGTGTTCCATTCTAGCTGGGTGTACTATAAAGTGGTGAATTACTTTAAATATAATGTTGTTTCGTATTTTACTCAGGGGAATGCTGGTGTATTTTCTATGCATAAAACCTTCTCATCCTGGTTACTATCCGGCCCCGTGGTCAGTGCACCTGGCTACGTAACTAGAACTAGGCGTCTCGGGTTCGGTTACCGGCTGGCACTTTGGGTATTTTTCTCCTAAGAGGAACAATCCCAACGGTCGCTATGACTTATGTTAGGTGTAGAATGTTATTATTATTATTACTAATAGTACCGCGTCTTACTACCCGTTCGGGTTGTACGCACTTATGCTAATGTGTGATGGTAGGGTGATTGTGAGATGAAATGGAGGACCTACAGTTTAACGTGGGATCCGAACCACGGTGGAGACCTGGCATTCCACACATTCACAAGATGTCTTGTCAGAGG
>CABFOW010000570.1:108454-128156 GCA_902141385.1 Timema californicum
ATGGTAGGGTGATTGTGAGATGAAATGGAGGACCTACAGTTTAACGTGGAATCCGAACCACGGTGGAGGCCTGGCATTCCCCACATTCACAAGATGTCTTGTCAGAGGTGAAGGAAGGGTTTGGTAATCAGATAAATCTGTGCCGGGACCGGGGATTGAACCCCGGCCGCTAGCATAGAGGTCTGACACCTTACCGCCAGGTCACCTACGTTATATTGTAGTTATTGATGATGCATATAAAAAATGACCACGGCAGATAACATGACTTGATGTATGAATATATTAAAATTGTTTTGGTAACTTTAGTAACAAACTTCTGCTGTTCTTCCTAACAAAGTCATACTATAATAGCTATAATACTATACTTATAGTTTCAATTTTAAATTAATTTTTATTCTGTAATATGTTTATTATAAGGGCTTAAAGGGCAATATACTAGACTTCTGATGACGAGAAGTCGGGGGTTTCAAAACCGGCCGGATGTACTAAGGTTGTTTTTGTTTCTCTCTCTTCCTAAATGGTTTTCCACTCTCCCTCCACGCAAATCTAGGTACGCTTTCCTCTAAATTTAGCCATACTCATCACTAACATTTTAAGGGAATTAATACGTACGCGTATAACCCTAATGGGTAATAAGACGCGATGACAAAAAAAAACCTTTTATATATTCATACGTCAAGACATACAGCTGTCAAAGTCCGTAATTATATTCATTCATTCCGCCCCCCCCCCCTCTACTAAGCTTCGTCTTTCTTATGTTCTTATTTGTATGGCGTTGCTTTCTAAGTTTTAAGTAATTATTTTAACAAAAAAAAAAAGAGATGCCTTTTACATTTTTTTTCATTTTCGAGAAATGTTTATATTTTTCTATTATTGTCGTTAACGGTCCCGTCTATATACTTTTTTGTTGGGTAAGGTCCGCAAGATCATGTCATGTCCACAAAACTCACGTGTAGTCAAACAAATAAACATCGATAGGCGAATAGAAACTAAAGCATCGATAAATAAATTAAACGATTGCCTATTTTATGAACGTATTGTATTTTTATTTAACCATCTTTAAAAATAAATTCATAGAAAACTTTATTAAATTAGGGTTATTGTTAACTAAAGGCACTAAACAAAATTTAAAATCATGGGCCACGTTTATATGAAATTGTTTTATTTCGATGAATTTAATAGGAAAAAAAAATTGTATTTTTCCTATTTGGGTGACACGATTATAAATCAAACATACTTAAGGACTATAAAGATATGAAGCTACAAAGCGTTAAACATCAAAAGTTTTTTTTATAGCACCACGTCTTACTACCCGTTCGGGTTATACACTCCTGTACTAATTATGTTAGTGATTTTAGTCATGAGGAAGGTTATATTTGTATATTATCCGCATTTGCGTTGAGGGAGAGTGGAGAACAATTTTGTAACCCCCCAGTTCACCCGACTGAGATTCGAATCTCGATCTCCCTGTGATCGGAAGTCTAGCTACCTACAAGAGTGGCTGCGTTTGACCATGTGACCTTCAAAAGAAATTAAAATTGTGATAATTAATGCGTGCTTGTTACCTCCACTAGTTTTTGAATTAAAACTCTTTCTCTGAATTTGGATGTTTTGAGTGTCTTTGTTGTTTAAAAAATAAACTCTTCATGTGGCTGCTTTAGCTGAAATGACCTTCGATAGTAAACTGCAGACGCAGTCACATCTGATGCATCAGGACCTTGCCGTAGAACCGGTGGGCTCCGCCCCTGGGAAGAGGTCCCCCTTACATGGCTGCCCTTTCTGCGAGAAGAAGTTTGACCGTCCTTGGGTTCTCAAAGGACACCTGCGTCTTCACACCGGCGAGCGACCTTTTATATGCCCCGTCTGCGACAAGACTTTCGCCGACAGGTGAGAGTACCCTGCCAAGCTTTTGGACGCAACCCGCCAGACTCTTGTGTTTGATAGTTTGTCTAACGTACAGGCGTTTAGTACACAGAGATATATACTGTATTCTTTAAACACCGCGTCTTACTACCCGTTTGGGTTATAATCTTACGTAATAATTATGATAATGGTTTTAGGGATTATGAAGGTTATTTTAATAGTAAGTGTACCCTTATTTGCGTGGAAGAAGAGTGGAAAATCATTTAGGGAAAAAATCTCTGTACACTCGACCGAGATTTGAACCTCGTTCTCCCCACCATAGGCAGCTTAGTCTACTGCGAGAGTAGCGCCTTAGACCATGCGTCCACCAAAGCGGGTAGGGATATAATTAATATACAAGACATAGCCCTCCACCCAAACTTCTGCTCTATTTTTTCTTTATCATCGTGTCCTACTACCTTTTTAGGTTATAAACATATTTGATAATTACTCTAACGGGTTAAGGATAAGGAAGCATTCTAGAGATATTGTACCTGCATTCACGTGACAGGAGGGTGGGAAACCATTTAGGGAAAACTGACCAGGTTTCGAACCTTGATCTCCCCATATTCTGCACGCCAGTCTAACATGACAGTGACGCCTTAGACTATTCGGACACTGAACCGGGGTTTCTTTTTATTGAACTAATGGTTATTAAGTTTAATTAATTTAACTACGTGTACTTTATTCAGCAGATTAAAATAAAATATTTCAAACAATTACGCAATAAATAAATATAGTGTATACATTTATAAAACTAAGAGTATTATAATATGTTTTGCAGCACAAAACAACAAAAAGTTGCACACTTTGATTTATTTTCGAGAAAATTACATATTTTGGTTTGGCTTAGAATTAAAAAAAAAAAAGTTGACTACGTCCACCCCTAGTTTCATGATTTGTCTCATTCTATGGACCACCATTTTAGAGTCAGGGTTATTAAAACATAAATATATTTTTAGTCATATTTGTTAGTCAAACATTATCATAAAATATTGTATTCCGGGCTCAGTTACCAAGCCCAGGTGTCTTTTTTTTTTTAATTTAAGGACTATGGTATTTAGATGTGGATATAATTGTAACTGACAAATATAATGTCTTGGCTATTTAATTCCTCAGAAAAAATTGTGCTATATTTTTTATAAAACATACATTATCTGATCACACCGTTCCCTTACGGTTTACTGAGTATACAAACCGTGCATATAGCTCAAAAAACAACTCCGTACTTCACCCATCCTCACTAACTCTTCACACTTCCCTGTCCTTGCATACTTCCTTCCTTCTCTTCAACAACATCCATACACCAAGTCAGACATGCTCTTTTATTATTAAAACTCTTAATGTTTCTCTTTTTAACATATTCGTCTACAACTTTTAACCACGTCTTACATGACCTACCCCTTCCTTTTGATCCACACACTCTACCTTCATATTTTTGCTCCATCACTCGATCCACACTCGTTCTCTCAACTTGCCCAAACCAACGTAAGACGCTTCTTTCACATTGACCTGTTGGATTCCTTTTCAAACCACACTCCTTCAGCACCCATTCATCACTGACTTTGTCCACTCGAGATTTTACACACACAAAAAAAAATCTTAGATAGCTCATTCACATTGGTCTTGTTTTTCTCCTGACAAACCTACCCTTCAGTTAATTAGGCCTTAATGCCCTCATTGTGTCGATGGGCCTCTAAATAATAATAATTAGTTAATTATTATATTTTATAGGCATTCTCTAAGGGTACAAAACATTATTTGACGATAATGGTGAATTTATAATTGTCGTTGGTGAAACATACACACTCGGCTGTTGTTTGGGAAAAAAAAACAAGTGTTCGTTGAATCCATCTCATAAGACCAGATTTCTGATCCCTCACCAATATAACTACTTCCTCCCGATTTAACTGTGATATATTGCGGATCCAAATGACCAAGTATCATATCGGCTGCCGTCTTGCAGGTCCAACCTGAGGGCCCACCAGCGCACCAGGTCGCACCACCAGTGGGAGTGGCACTGCCCTCTGTGCAACAAGGCGTTCTCCCAACGACGCTACATGGAGCGGCACCGGCTAGAAGCTTGCCAGAAGTACTACAACCAGACACAACAGAGAGCGGGCATAGCGCAGGCCATCGTCAGCTACTACCAGGTGGCCCAGCGACAGGGGATGAGTTGCACGGCTCTGCCCTGATGTATCACCGCGAGTACTGACAAAGAGTAACACACAGACATTCATCACGCTTTACAGACAAATTGTTTTATTCCACTCTTCAAAGCGATCATATTTCTAACAAATCAAAATTATAAATTTACTAAACGATGGAAGTGTTTTAAAAGTTTATTATTTTTTTCATAAAATTTTGAAATGTTTTCCTCCTTATGATCTATATTTAGGAGGAACTTTTCAGTGGTTTGAGAATCGGATCATTATGCAAACCGCCGCATACGATGACGAAACAAAGCTAAAGCGTGAGCTCATTAATTTAGATATTGGTTTAGTGTCGTCCGAGCGAAGAATACCATTGGAGGGAATTTAACACACTGTAACCATCAAGTAACAAGTAGATGCACGATTACTTTTTTTTTATAATCGTGAACATATTATGGAACGATATGACTCATTCACCAACTAGTCGGATGCTTTTCTCTCAAAAGTACTTTGTGATTTTACATTTTTATTTGCGAGGTAGCAATTAAATGTTATGATTTTAAATAGTAGTGATTACATTTGTGTGTTCTATAGCAGATTGCATGTAAATATGACGAGAATGACTAAACGTTTAACAATGAGGTGGCCTAATGACTAAATAAAATTAATAAACGTCAAGTAATCATGAAAATATATTTAAGCTGCCATCTTTGACCAAAAGTATTTTTTAAGTTGTATTTTTCATACAATTCAAGCTTATCAAGAAAAATTAAAAAAATATATTTCTACTAAATATCAAGATAAAATATCAGGAAATATGGCTGTTTCTTATTATTTAGGTGTCCAGTATCCTCAATTATTTCGGCCGAGATTTTCTGCTATAACTTTTATAGTTAATTTTATTTTGTATTTGTTGTGGTTCTATGGGGGAGATGCAGTACGAGTTCCACTTTTCAATTAGTTTCTACGACACCCGCTTCGGTGGCTGCATGGGCTAAGATGTCGCTCTCACAATATACTAACTAGACTGCTGATGCGAGGGAGATCAAGGGTTTTAATCCAGATAAGATGTACTGGGAGTGGTTTTCCATTTTCTCTTCACACAAATGTGGTACACATCTTCTAAAATTCAGCCTTCCTCGTCTCTTACTTATTAGCGAAATTAGTAAATATCCGTATAACCTCAACAGATAGTAAGACATAGAAAAATGTATGTGGCTATCAAGAGATAAAACTGTCATATGGGAAGACATTTAATGATGAAGCTGTATTGTATGAATAAATTCTCCTGAATTGTGTCAAAAACCCTTCAATACCAAAGATACATGTTGTATGTACACTTAATAATAATAATATTTAGCACCGTAACAAACTACTCGTTCGGGTTATACGCTTTAAGTACTGATTACTCTAATGGATTAGGAATTGGGAAGGTTGATTTAGAGGAAGTGAACCCACATTTGCATGGAAGGAGAGTGGAAAACCATTTAGGAAAAACCACCCCCAGTTCACCCGACCGAGATTCGAACCTCGATCTCCCCGTCCTCAGCAGTCGAGCTCAACACAAGCGCGTTAGCCAACTACGCCACCGAGGCGGGTGTATGTATGTACACTTAAAAAAAAAAAAAATCAAGCCCTTCATAGGAATTGAAGATAATATGGCCGTGTTTGTGTCATTTTAATCAAGTTATTTCTATTAAAGACTTTTCTTCATCATATTCTTGAAATAGATTTGATAGTAGCTTTGATAAATAAATATGTTACTTACCAAACAATTGTTGTATGGAAAACAAATGAATTACCACTGAAATTATTGATAAAGAAGTGTGCATATTTATTGTAATAATAGAGTTATCATGATTTTTTTATCATGTTTATTATTTACCAAGAATATTTTTATGTTTAAATAATTAGTCTCAATCAGAAGACAACCAAAAAAAAGTACATATTACGTTTGCACAAATGAGTATTTATTATTCGAAAATAGTTTTAATTTTTTTGGATACAAACACTGAATATTATTTTATTACATAATATGGTTAAAAATTAGTTTCTTATAATTAACAATTTATCTTTTTGCTGCATGATTTAAAATAGTATTAGGAAATTATGATATAATCTAAAATAGTCTTTATGAATTGTAACAATAGATCAGGCAGGGGAAAGATTTAAAAAAAAGACAAAAAAGAGATCTGAGAATTCTACTGAAATATTAAAATTTTCATTAGTGTCCACCTGTTTCAATACATGAATAATGCACATTATTTTATGTAGTCTTCATTAGCAAACAATTTAAATGAGATCAGTGAAATAATTTTACAAAATTTTAAACAATTTCAATGATTTTCCTTGTTGTCAAGAGAAGAAAGCAGAAAACCGCATTTCGATGCGGTTTGAGTGTAATTGTGTATTTGATTTTATGGTTAACTGGCCCTGAGATGAGCTTTTAAGTGTTATATGTACATTATGAAAAAATAACTAAGCATACTTCACCGTTATTAATTTTAGATTCTCAGACTTGCTTTTTTTTTAGGGATGTGCTAGTAAGCATTTTTCACTTCGAGTAGAGTTTGAATGAAAACAACGAGTTTTTTTTCTCCAGTTCAAGTAGTATAGAGCAATATTTGTGTAATAAATATCCGAAAGATGAATTTTTTTATAATAGGTCCATGCACAAACCATAAATAAATACAAACTTTTTTTTTTGTGAAAAACATTTATACTCGTACAAATTCTAATTTTTAAATGAATTTAATATAATTGTAATTTTTTTTTAAAATTAGATGAAAGGAAATATTTAATTACTCTATTTGTTATGAAATTTTGTCTTAAAATCGAAAAAAAATCAATCAAACTAGTAATTTTTGAGAAAAAGCATGACATTTTTGAGTATTCAAATTGTTCGAGTTTTGTGAAAAAATCTTTTGAGTAGGGTTCGAGCAGCAACTATAACTCCACTCAAACTCGAGTACTCCACACTCCTACTTTTTTTTTTTATCTTTCTTTGGATGATACATTTTTTTCTCTAGATTATTTTTCGAAATAGTATTATCATTTTACATATTTAGAACAAATAATCTAGACATTGAGCCTGATTATTATACATTTAGTTAGTAGATGTGATACTTAGTAACGTTAATTTGACTTTTTTACTGTACAGTTAAGGATGGCCAACTTAATAAATATGGGTGAACTATGATAATTTTATTTAAAATAGCTTTCGTCTTATTTTGTTAAAAGTATTCATTGGTACTATTACTAAAAAATAGTCTAGATGTAAACATTATTTTCATAGACCCAGTTTTACCATCTTTATATAAATATCAGTTAATGTTTACTTTTTGTTCAAGATACTACAAATCCAGAAAATTACCTTTTATAAAGATGGTAGAACTGGTCAAGTGGGTTTACTTAAAACAAGATTTTTCATTAATCTTGGATTATTTTGTTCGGTTAATTTGCAAAAGCTGTACTAAATAGAGCACGCACAATTTGTGTGATACAAGGTGGCCATCCTTATTCTGAAATAAGTTTGATGTAGTGTTGTATGAAATGTAGTTTTTTGGCACTTGTAGAACATTATTATATTATATCATTACAATTAAAATACAACTTTAAATTACACCTCTTAAAATAAAAAAAGGGTATAAATAAATTCACAACATTTAAAAACATCAATATCATACCAAAAGATACATCTAAATTAATGTGATAATTATCGTTATCATATTAATTTTTGAACACAAAAATACACGACAACTACATGCATTTCTTCAAATTCATTAATGGTTGTGTGTTAATCAATACATATGACTTAGTTATCAAATTTAAAATAAAATTCACAGAACTGTTCACATTCAATATACACACAATGACTCCTGCCATTCAATAGATCCAAATTCATCCATTTTGTTACCTGTAAAAAAAAGACAGGCAAAGGCATCTCGTTTGGATGAAATTACTTCCCTGTGGTAATTCGACACAAAAGGTCAAATATATTTGAGCTTTTTTTAAGGAGATGCTAAAAGAATATAAAAAAGCATACAAAGAAAATTAAACTTTTGTTTGCTTTCAATTTGTTGTTAAAAGGCTAAGTGAAAAATAAAAAAAATATTGTTTACTAAGAACGTCTTTAATAATAATGTGATGTGTATAAACTAAACAGGTAGTTTTTTTTTTACCACTGCGTCTTAATACCCATTCAGGTTATACACCCTAAATAAGTAGTAAGACGCGGTAATAAAAAATTTGTTAATACTAGTTTTTACATTTATATATGTAGCAATAATACTGTAGATATTTAAGCTCTCGAGACTGAAAATGATTCAAGTTTTAAGCGCACATACTCTTCAAGCCAAAGAATGGTCATACTGTACATTTATCATGCGATATATATATAAAAACTTAAAAAGGCAAAATAAGATAGTGAAAAGAAATTGTTTTAAAATTTTGTATAAATGGAGGAACAAACTAGAACGAAAAATACAATATGACTTTAACAATGAAAAGAAGAACACAGTTCACACTTTAGATTGCTGCCACCGAACAAAGAATTAACGGCTGCCTCTTGAAGATAAACGATCGTTACCATCCAATCCCTCGACCTAGTTTTCATTCAGTATGAACTCCTCAGGAGGAAGTGTGAAATGCAACTTCCTAAAAGAGGAAACTAAAAAACTCAAAAGGGAGAAAAATGAAAATGGTAACGAATGATAGGACACATAGATAGAAACATGTAAAAGGAACAAATACCACAAACAACAAACACAGGAAATGGACATAGGATGTGCATATATAAATATATATATTATAATTTTACTCCTTTTTGTAAATTTTGATTTCCTTGTGGAAGAAGTTGTGTTACACATTCTAAAAAGAGTTCCAATAAAATCAAATCTACGTCAAGGACAGTAGTGACCAATTTTCTTTAAAAGGTAACCACGACCCATTTGTTCAGTGGAAATAGTGGAAAGTCGGAACTGTGTTCTTCTCTTCATCATGAAATATTTTTAAAAATATTTTGTCATGCCTCTTTTCATTTGTTTATTTTCTTTCGGGTAAAAAATAAACTACCTGAAAAGTGAACAGAGATTTTCCCTAATGAATTGTATTTTTAAAAGTGTAGGCTAGCTTCAAAATTTTACAACATGAATCTACATATTTTACTTATCAAAACTTAAGATTAAAACTTATAATTTCATAAATAATATTACCATAATGGTACACAATGCAGCATTAAGATATCACTTCATAAAATAAGACACCTGTGTAAGGCCGACAGTTGCTATTGTTTCTTTAGTTAATTTAAACATTAACCACATTAAGGATTAAAGTCTGAAAAAAGGGACGGTATTAAACATTCTTAAAATAAAGTCTTAGCTAGATTTTAGTTAAAAAAAAGTCTAAATATAAACCAGTAGGGGTGTGCAAGATCCACTTTTTCAATTCGAAGCAAACTTGAATCAAATATATGAAATATTCTCAAAGTCGAATCAAAGTTAGAATATTTTTTGATAGTTATTTTATGCTTGAAAAATCTTTTTGTTGATTTATCTAAAATTACTTTGAAATTGTTTTAAATGTGCAATTGTTTTTAATATCTTATTTAATTCTGACAAAATGAACTTTTCCTATATGAATTTTGTCTTGTACTGTACATAGCAGCTCAAAATGGCAATAATCGAAAATTATTGGTAAAGATTCATAATTGTCAAAACCAGATTCTTCTAGTCGAGGTTTATATTTGTTTTGAAACCAAATCGAGGTTTTGAAGCTTCTCACACCCTTATTAAACAGTGTTACATAACTAAACAAGTCTTAAATGTCATCATTTAATCATAAACATTCTAGCAAATCAATAAGCTGTTAGATAATATATAATCAGTTTTGGCAAAGAAAAAATTTAAAGTTCTACATTATTTTAATATTTTGGGCCATGAAATATAACTCACTTAAACAGTATTGTTCTTACAGCACATTATATATTTTACAAACCTATCACCGATAAACAGAGCTAAGTATTTAGAACAGAGCACATGGGCAGTCAAATAGGAACCAGAATTCAGTCAAATCGAGCAAGCTTCACCCACAATGAAGACACTCAATGCTACACTATAAATATCAAACTTTCAGATCAAAAATATAGTAAGCAGAACACACCATAGTTTGAGTCAATAGGTTTTTTTTCGCACCGCATCATCTTACTACTCATTCGGGCTGTACGCTGTTAACAGTTTGTGTTGGATTATAGGATCTATTTTTTCACTCTTTGTAGGTTGGTCGTATAAGAATAACTTGAGCCATTTACTATGCTTGTTATTCCAAACAATATAGATAAACTAAATAGGTATCTAACTTAAAGTTAAATATAACACTAAAAATAAGCTGCTCATAAATTAAATGCTAAAATATAATAGTCACTCAATAATAAATAGCAAGTCCATTAATATTAATAATGGATTTTGTAAAACACAAATACAGTCATTATGAAAAGGAAAAAAAAAGAAGTTCATATCATACAGTTGTTAAATAAATAATGGTTGTTTCAATTACAAATATTTCAATAATATAATAAATAACACCTTGACATTAAATAATAAATAAAAACTGAAATTTATACACAATAAATCTATTTTATTCCAATTAGGGAATGTGTTAGAAAAAAATATGTTAAAATAAAATATGTATTTAGGTTCCTGAATGAGTTAATACATTTTTCCTGGAACAATTTCCATTATGATGATATCAGTACAAATAAATAAGAATACCAAAATGCCTGCACTCATTAACTAATAAATTACATTCCTACAGAAATAACAAATTAAATTTTGTGTTTAGATATTTTAGCAAACACTCACCACACTAATTAAATTACTGAATGAATTAATGATAAGGATAATTTAATGTTATATTAACTAAATAAAAATGTATTAATATAAGTGTTAAAACATAATCAAATACAATAAACATTTAGGCCGTTTAAATTTATAAGTAGATTTAATTAGAATTCACATGCATTTTTACAACAAACAAGATCATGAAATGCAAGAGAGGAATTCAAACTTAGTATAGTAGGGATGGGCCCTAAAATCCTCAAGTATATTATATATTCGAGGATTTGAGAACATTTCGAAACTGAGCATCGAATATATATATATATATAATCTTTTTTCAATGCTTTTTCAAGTGAAATTTGGTTCAGAACCAATTATCGGATGGAGTTTAAACAACCAGACCCCAGACCAGTAATTTAACCCTTAACTGAATGTATGAATGCTATAATGAACGGATCATAAGAAAGAATGTTTAAATTTAGTTACTATTAGTATTTTCTAATATTCTATTATATTTGAATTTGCTCTTATTTTTCATAATTTTTTCTGGGATTCAGATTCGGGAATTAGCGTTACATGTAAAGGTGATTTACAAAAAATAAATGAGCAAGTAAACAATCAAACTCATGTACATAATATGAAGCTAATACAATGATTTAAACATCTTATTGTATTTTTCAGTGCAATTTTGCCCTGCTTAAAAAATTACAAAATTAAAGATTAAATTACAATAGAACTGACCCAAAATATTACAAAATTGTATAATTTGGTTACCACAAACCTGTAACGCTAACAATTAGCTTTGTTTGATACAGCCGTTTGGCACCCCTTTTCCTTTAATTAGATTTGTTTAATACCATTTGGCGCCATATTTTCTTTAATTAAATTTGTTTGAAATTCCTATTTGACTTTATCATACCGTTGCTTGTAAATATTCTTAACACAAATTCAATATTCCTGCAATGCTAAGGCCATGCAAGTAACTTTGACCAGTTATCATGTGTGTAAATATATGTTAGTTTTTTTTATAGGCACTGAGCTTACTAGCACTTTGTGCCCATGTAGCGTTTTTCCATCCTTATCAAATGTATTCAGCTATTCCCTTTTTATTACCTATAGTATAACATTTCTGTACACTCTGGATTCAGTGGGCTGACACTTAATTGTACTGGTTTTGGAGTGTTTATAATGAGTATCTTATGCATACACAACCTACTTTTGTGTATGTCTCCGAGGACTAACACATACAATTGATTGACACCTGCATCAACTATGCCATCTAGATGGATTTATAGTCTATTTATTGGTTAATGTTATCACAAATTTTGACCATTAAATATTTACTTTTTTTATTCCAGTTTTCTAGATCTTGTAATCCATGCTATGGATTAATTATTATGGCAACATGTACATCAATTAGGTTACTTAATTAGTAATGTATATTAATGGGCTAGCCATATTGTGCTCTTCAGAAAAAGATCAACTGATGGAATTACAAATTTTAAAACCTTAACCCCTCTTCATTACAAACCAAGCGATTAAATCATGAAACCCCGAAATTGGTCATTAGGCCCATAAATAAGATACCGTAAGTAAAATGTGTTAATGTTAATTTAATTCTAGATTAAATGTATCAATTTTAGTTTTATAACTCGCTGAAACAATTAACAAATACGATTTTTCAATAGAGGCGTGATAATGGCTGAGGAAAGTCAGGGTTGCCAATATTTCCTCTATAGAAAATCCCCTTAGTTTTCCATAAGAAATTCTCATTTTTCATAAACGTGACTAGTAAGAGGTCATTACACTACATGTCCAGATGTTTCAGGGATAGAAGGGTGATGAAATGGTCTGTTTGAATCAGCATTTTTAGTAATTCAATTTGCTTTTTCTTCTATACATAAAGACTACTTACTATTCAAAGATTGCTGTTGAATATTTACAATTCACAAATATTCCAATTTTTGTTGTTGTATATTACTTTTCTTTTACAGAAACAAAAATTGTATTTTTTTTCATGTGTGTGGCAGCCCTGCAAGTACAATAGAGGTTCAGGCTCATAAGGAATCGTTAGAGCAGGTACATCTGTTAGGGACTGTCCTTAAATTAAGTAAAGGTTTTTTTTGGAAGGAGGAGGATCAATATTTTTATACTCTAATTTTATTAATAAAAAAGGAAAATGGTAAAGCACAAATAAAAGTAAAAACACTAACACATATTTACACACTTCGATATTTCGATGCTATTATAGGATCTTCCTTAGCATCGAAATATCGAAGTGTGTGTGAATATGTGTTAGTGTTTTTACTTCAATTTGTACTCTAGCATTTTATTTTTTACAAATTGTTTTTGCTCAATGCACTTTATCTCATACATAAAGTCCATGAAAAAAATCTGTTTGGAAGGTTATAATGTGACATCAGTCTGTAGATATTGACTAACCTTAAGTTCACGCAGTGGCATGCATGGAAGATGGCTCAGGAAACAGGGGTGAGATTAATAAAAGGAACAAACACAACGGCAGGAGAGTAAAGTTTGACTTGTGTGCCACTTTTGACTGTAGACATTATTTTGCTTCCATCCCCTTCCACCATTTTGTAATGTTATGTACCTCAAAGATATAAGTACAAACAGGTAACTCTGTCCGGGTGCATCAATAGCCATACAAGTTTTCATTGCTTTAATCTTCTACTTTGTCCCATTATCTGTAAGAATAAGAAGTTTACTATCAGCCGATTTTACTTGTGAGGTAGCTACTAAGTTGCAGTTTTTTTTTACTTAATGTGTCATTGTTAACAGTAAGGATGTAGGGGACGTGAGAAAATGTCTTTTAAAAGTAAAAAAAAAAATTAGATTATGTTTATTAAAGTAATTATATAGTATATAGAGTTCCTTTTTGACATTTCAGCTAGCGCGTGCTTTAGATTATCTTGTATATAGTTCATACAAACCCTTGAGATATAACTCATACACATTTTAAATGCAATTAATAAAATAGTGATGGGTAGTTACAATGAACACTATTTATAATTTAATTTTGTAGTGTAACTGCTTATATTGTCAAAGTTTGACATTAAAAAACAATATTTTTAACCAAAACATTTTCTAATAAAGGCTGGTTTGGAGGGGGAGGAGGGGTTATGCAGCCTATTATTGGGCTATTATGGTTTTATAAGAAGAAATAAATTCCTGGTTTAGTTTTAAAATTTCTCAGGTTCATTATTTGCTTGTTTCTTGATTTCTCAAAATTTTCGAGATTCATTTTTTAACTTTCGAGATGAGATTATTTATTTTCGAGTCTCACACGCCCCTATATATACCTTGAGGATGATGTTCTGGCAAACTTAGTCATGCTGCTCGTCCACCTCCAGTTCCCGTATTCCTTCACTGTGCTGTTTCCTGCCGACCATCTCTAGCAACGCCTTTGCTCCGAGGTCAGCGTCTAGGATGCTCTTAGAAGGCTGCACATAACACAACACAACTCTCATACACTTGGAAAGGAACCAACCAGTCCCAAAAGGTTGTTCAGAAATAAACTAGCACACTATAGAACACTTTAACTCAGGAATTTTTTTTTGCGCCCAGATTTACTACTCGTTTGGGTTACACATTTATGTACTAATTAATCAAGTGATTTTTAGAGATCAGGAAGGTTATATTAATAGGAAGTGTACCTGCATTTGCATGGCAGGAATGGAAAACCGGTTTAAAAAAACCCACCTTCAGTACATTCGACAGAGATTCGAACCTTGCTTTCCTCATGATTGGCAGTCTTGTCTACTACGAGAGTAGCACGTTAGACCATGTGGCCACCTGTGTGGGTTATTGACATTTTGATTATACAGTCAATCATAGTATGTTCATTAATGAGCAGAAATACACCTGATGAAATGTTTAACCAAAAACCATACAAATTTTAAACATAAATTAACATTATTTGTTTGTTGAGTGCTGATTGGCGCATAGTGATTTTTTTTATAGATAAAGCAGATTAAAACTATTTGTAATATTTTTTTTTAAAAAAGAAACTTGTTAATTTTTATAATTGTGATTTCAGGGTGGGTAATTTTTTATTTATTTAAATGCCCACATGGTTAAGGTCAAAGAGTGATATCAAATAAATGAATTTTAATTATAAAAGTGAAATAACTTATTTTATTTCACTTTAATGAAAAAAATGTTGGTTTTATTTTGAATTATTTAGTGTTCAAATATATATTTAAATAAAAAGAAATGTATTTAAAGACACATGCCACTCTCTTTTGAAATCCTTTAATGCGCCCCTGTTCACAAACAGCATGAAGACCTCCTGCCTTAAACTGTGTGCTCACCGATGGGGGCAAAATACGTTACTTTAAAAGGTTTAAGAAGATGGTTACTTTGCTTCGGTGATCGCGTGGTCTAGCTTGCTACTCTCGCGTTAGACTAGAATGCCGATGACGGGGAGATCAAGGTTCGAATCTTGATCAAGTGTACGGAGGATGGTTTTTATTATGGCCAAAATGGTTTTCTGCGCTCCCTCCACACTTCCTTTGAATACAATCTTTCTAATCCCTAAAACCATGAGCATAATTAGTACATAAGCATATAACCCAAATGGGTAGTAAAACGCAGTGCTAAAAATATATATAAGAAGATGGTTGATGAGAAATAAAAAATTACACAAAAATGCTAAAAAGGCCCTATCTTTTAAGAATGAACCAATGCTCGCCTCTTATTGAGATATAGCCCCAACTTTCATTAAGTTAGTGATGAGAAACACTGTCCATGCATTAACAGGATGCACAACTTTTTATCAAAAAATGGACACTCATAATTTCAATAAAAGCATTCCACTAAGTCAGTTTTCTCTAGGCAGTAACCAGTGGGTACCAATCTGTCCAGGGGTAGCAAAGTTATGTGGACTATTTTAACTATCAAAAGGTGTGTTGATATTTTTATATTTGTTCATAGCACTCTTTTCTTTGATATACATCAGACAGGCACGCACACATTCAAATACAAAACATTTCGCATAATACTCGATTGAAACTTTGTTAGGTATGAATAATATAAAATATGAAAACAAGCAAAATTAATTATAATACATATTTACATTCTTTCGACATTCATTTTTGGTCATTGAAAAATTCAATATTTTGAATAATACTATAACAGAATGAATACAACAACACATTAATCGAGGTCAGGCAGTTAGTCGTATTATTAAAAGACACAAAACCTTATGTTTTGTGTCACTTTCTTTAGTCGTGAAGGTTCCATAGCAAATGGGCGTATTTCATTAATAAATCACAAAGTTTTCAAAGAACTATTTTAGTAGAGTGCACAAGAAATAACTTTTCAAATTACCACAAACAACGAATCTCTTATTACTATATTACTGTATTTCCTCACCATTAACCTTTCAATCTTTACTCTTATTGTATTTCTTGTATTGAATTAGCTACACTCGATATCATCTCTGATAGAGCTGCATAGTTACTATTGGAAAACAGCGTCGTCATTCTCTTTTTTTTCGTAAGGCCAATCTCCCCTCAAATATAAGATAAGTTTTGCAACGCTGGTTAGTCGAGGTTGCCAGTAGTTCCTTCTTTATAACTTTTTTTTTAATCATTTGCCTCAATGAGGTTTTACTGGCTTTCTAATGTAATTGCTAATTATTTTATTAATTATGTAAAATATGCTTTAATACTTGGTAAACGGATCTTTGTTAAGAAAATGAACTTTAGTATTTTCTATTCTATAAAGTTGAATACATATGTTTTTAAATGAGGTTGGATGCTTAGAAAAATAATAAATGTTCAAGAATTGAACTCGAGAATCGAGGTTGAACTTAATAATCGGAATCGAGAAAAGAAGTTATCGTGACAACTCTAGTTATTATGGTATTATTGGAAATAATAAATTCCCGGTCTAGTTTTTTTAATTAATTAGGGCCATTATTTGCCTTTTTAATTTCTTGAATTTTCTAGATTCATTTTTTTATCTTTTGAGACGAGATCGAGATTATTTTATCTTGATTTTTCGAGTCTCGCACGTCTATATTAAATACGTCTGATAAATGAAAAATTAAAAAATATAAATCTATCCTTGCTTTCATATCTCACAAGAAATATTTTTCTAATCACACAAAATGTTATAAAAACAAACAAGTGCTGGTTAGTTTCAAAAAACTGATATCATTTTTTATACTCACTCCCCACAGTAAAGGGTTCTTGGTTTGAAAATACCGCTGTGAATAAACAGTGCAACACATCATTACTGATTCTAGAGTTCTGTTACATTGTGACATTGTGACATTTTGCCAAGGCAAATAACCAAATATTATTTTTAATATCTCTAAACCTATCAATATTATTTGCTAGTTAAATTGCTTAGTGTTCAATGTTTTCATTTGATAATAGTGAGGTGGTATTTTGAGTTTCTTTCGTTAGCTGTTTAATTTTCTAACAGTCTCTTTTTTGTCGACACCAGCTATAGAGAGTATTTAAGTGTTCTAAATGTCTAAAATCAAGAAAAATATGTTTAAATAAATATTGTGGCATCAATATCTAGAAAATCCGCAAAGGTTTTTTTTTTTTTTAAAAAAAAGAACAAAATATTATAATCTGAAATAATAGACCGCAACTGAATGACTTACCATTTCATCGTCCTCAACCTTTGGTTTGGATCCTACTGCCCACACCTCTACATGATGAGTCTCAAAGTTTTTGTTCGATGACAGCGTGGGGCAGTTTTTGTAGGTGGTGCATGTCTCACTACAATGGCCGACCCCAAACTCTGCATCGAGCCAGAGACCAAAGTAGTTGAACTGACCACCCATACCCTGAATATGAACAAGGATCAAAATGGTAAATATGAACAGAACTGTACCATTCCTGTGAGTGATTCAGTCATATACCAAACAAAAGACAAGATATTTGTGTTTTCATCCACCGGAATATAGTAATAATAATTATAATTATAGAACTAGCTCAATATGGGATGGGTGACATACTTTTTTAAGTGTGGCAATGAAATTTCAAGTTCGTAATGCCATAAAGTAATTAGGAAAGATAGTAAGATAAGTTTTACATTCTTCAAATATTTTTCATACCACTAAGTTGAAAACACTGCAGTCAACTTCCTGTTCTGTTTCATACATTTTGAGGAAGATGTTATGCGATGTTAATTTTTAAATTCCGCCTTAAAACGATGGTAAGATACATTTAAGGAAGCTGCAGTCTAATTTTCAACGGAAACACCTTATCTGAGAACTAGAAAATATACTAAATATACTTTCACATATTTGCACATCAGCTCACCCGCCTCGGTGGCGTAGTTGGCTAACGCGCCTGTCGTGTTGAGCTCGACTGCTGAGGACGGGGAGATCGAGGTTCGAAATCTCGGCCCGAGTGAACTGGGGGTGGTTTTACCTAAATTATGTTTCACTCTCCCTCCACGCAAATGCGGGTTCACTTCCTCTATTTCAACCTTCCCAATTCCTAATCAATTTGCGTAATTAGTACTTAAAGCGTATAACCCGAACGGGTAGTAAGACGCGGTGCTAAATAATAATAATAATAATAATAATAATAAATAATAATTGTACATCCGCTCATGTTATCTGTAACTGTTATTTTTGATAGATATTACCAATACGAATAAAATAACATTATTAATA
The DNA here is from genome assembly GCA_902141385.1 of Timema californicum. NCBI lineage: Eukaryota > Metazoa > Arthropoda > Insecta > Phasmatodea > Timematidae > Timema > Timema californicum. The sequence continues at coordinate 127,006 of CABFOW010000570.1, forward strand.
ATAAAATGTTATCAACATTGGATCCATAAAATGATGTCTGTGCTTTCTAAAATGCTCCTCAAACTATGGAAATTTGACTGTAAAATAATAAGTGCAGCTCACCAATCCATTAGGCATCGTCTGTTGCTGGATGTTGAGGTATTGATAATGATTATTGTAGCCCGTAGTCTCGTAGCTCATCATTTCAGGACGCAGACTGAACAAGAAACATGAGTCGTCCCCTGAACATATATTAGGATATTTTTAATATCGTGTACAAATTAATTTTTTTTATATCAACTTAGGACAAACACTCGGTTATTTTATTATACTTTTAAAGAATCGTATCAATTCAGATGAGGCCTAGCAAGTCGATAGTGGAAAATATATGGTTTGAATACAAAAGTGACCCAGGCCGGAAACAATCATGGACGGTAAAGTTTGTGTTTACTACGTTTTATTCTACCATGCTATAAACTGTATCAATTAAGCAAATTCCAATGTTGACCTCACAAGTCTCACCTAGGAAGTTGGGCCCCAGCTTCCAACTTTCGGAGGCAAACCCCCCAAAGACATGTCCTCCCGTGTCTTTGACGATAACCAGTGTGGGTCCCTGACCCATGATATGCCCTAGCATCTTGGAGAAGCTCTCGCCGTGGACGGCAGTGGAGAAGAGGAATCGCCATTCGCTGCGGAGCTTCCTCGGTAGGGACAGGTTCAAGTACAAGATATCTGCGAGGGACAGCGTTGAGGGGAACATTCGTTGTTTTGTCATCTCTTTGCACTCCGGGAGGAGAAATTCTCGCACTTCTGCACTGTCGTTCATGTTAAAACTAAAATATATAGAGAGCGCCGACAATAAATTATTTAATTAACGATTATTTGAAGAGTAATGTTGAGAAAATAATAATTAGGCTTAGGAATGTAACATTATATGTGATTTGTAATTTTTAAATTTTTAAATTTTGTAGACAAAAGCAGCTTATTATGACTGATGCCTAAACATTAAAGGACATCCAATGGATAGATTTAAATTACAGCTAGAACTCCTATTAAATTCTACTATGTACTGCTGGACCATATGATTAAATAGGAATTAATAGACTTTGTAACAGTAGCAGAGAGTATCAAACCGGAGCCAATTAAGTGTTGTTTTGGTTGGGGGGGGGGGG
>CABFOW010000570.1:128207-165904 GCA_902141385.1 Timema californicum
GGGGGGGGATGGGAGTGAAGTAAGTGAAGAGACAACTCATTTTATAGAATCCATTTTGCTTTGGCATAACTTAGTTGTCTATTCGAAAAATTATACCCAAATATATATTTAAGTACTTGATAAAATCTTAGTTAATAAAATATGGTTTCAAGTCTTTCATAACATATATATTTTTTTAGTGCCGCCATCATACCAGCCATTCGGGTTATACGCATGTACTAATTACACTAATGGGTTAGAGATAGGGAAGACTTCATTTAGAGGTAATGCACTCACATTTGTGCGGAGGAAAAACCATTTAGGAAAAATTACCCTCAGTGCATTCGACTGGGATCGAACCCCAATCTCCCCGTCTTCAGCAGTCTAGTCCAAAACAAGATTAACGTGTTAGACTGCACACCCAGCAAAGCGGCTCATAACATATAAAATTATTAAATTGTATCTAGACCTTGGATGAGAAATAGTTTGCTTAACAACAATCAACCAATCATATTTACTATTTTATTTTGTGTTGGTGGCCTGCACAGTGCAAATGTTGTTCGTGCTCTTCGGCAAGATAATTTGTTGAGATTGTTTCCTTCCGTCCGTAAATCTTTATTGCAGTCAATTATGTTAGCTCAGATAAGCCAAATACTCATGATTACTTTGAGTTAAGTCACTTTCACTCTTTATCACATCGAGATGAACTAGTCGGTTGTAAGAATTAAATAATAATAATAATAATAATAATAATAATATTTAGCACTGCGTCTTACTACCCATTCAGGTTATACGATTTAAGTACTAATTACTCTAATGGATTAGGAATTGGGAAGGTTGAATTAGAGGAAGTGAACCCGCATTTGCGTGGAGGGAGAGTGAGAAACCATTTAGGGAAAACCACCCCCAGTTCACCCGACCGAGATTCGAACCTCGATCTCCCCGTCCTCAGCAGTCGAGCTCAGCACGACAAGCGTGTTAGCCAACTACACCACCGAGGCGGGTTTGTAAGAATTGTTCAATGTGAACAGTGGCATAAGAACGTTTTTATTTGTGGGGGGTTAGTATAATCATGTGCTGTTATAGGAGGATTAAATTTTTGGGATTTAAAAAAAACAACACCGGAAAGAGTAATATTTAACGGTCCTGGTCCCATTGTGGATTTTTCTCATTTATTTTAGGCATGCCAAACATTAGAATAAATACATACAAAAAAAATTAAGAAAAAAATATATCTGATGCAGCTCAACCACAAATTATGAAATGCTGAAAATTAAAGTAGGTTTCCAAACACCTTTTTCCTAGTATTCATGTCTAGCTATAAAACCACTAACTAGTTTGATGAGACTCTCAGGGTATGCATTAAGCAGAAAAAGGTGATTTAGTCTATGTGGGGCGAAGACAGTTTCTTTATGCGTTCAAGAATTGAAAAACTTCTTTTTGCAGTAGCTGATATCACTATCAAAATTTTCAAAATTGCTTCAGTGTGTGCTTCAAGTACAGTTTATTTTTACTATGTTAACTTAGTGTGAGCTTTGTATTATTCCACAACAAGATCTTTACATTCTTTATAAAATAATAATAATAATAATAATATTTAGCACTGCGTCTTACTACCCGTTCGGGTTATACGCTTTAAGTACTAATTACTCTAATAGGATTAAGAATTGGGTAGGTTGAATTAGAGGAAGTGAACCCGCATTTGTGTGGAGAGAGAGTGGAAAACCATTTAGGAAAAACCACCCTAAGTTCACCCGACCAAGATTCAAACCTCGATCTCCCCGTCCTCAGCAGTCGAGCTCAACTCGACAAGCCCGTTAGCCTACTACGCCACCGAGGCGGGTTATTTGTAAAAATTTATTAAATATTATTGGGGGTAGGGAGAGGGGGAATTTACACCCTTACCCCCATGTTCCTGCGCCGATGAACCTGAATGATTTGTTCGTGAGCATCACAACTCTAGCGTCAAGGCCTAATTATTTTACCCATAGCACACGCTTAGACTTGTTTCTTACCCGTACAAGTTGTTGAGGACATATGAGTGAATCATGGAGAAGCCGCTGCTCCCCACAAGCCACGACTCCAACCTCCCTTGATCAACCGGAGCGTCCGAGTCTATCAGTTTACGACACCATGTGCTGGCCAAGATCTGACATTCCTCCTCAGAGACCGTGCAGTGCTTGGACTTCCAGCTTACAATCTCTTCCGCCTGTCGAGCTTCCTCAAGTATGAATAGTGATGCGATGACGCTCTGAACATACTGAAATAAACACGTATCTTATGATGGGGTGGATGTGGAACTCTACAGTGTTTCGGTAAACATTTGTTTCATGTCAACTAGATAAGACATGTCATATGCATGCATTTTATAGGAGCTAGATCAGATTATCATTTTACCGGTTGTTCTCTATGGATGTGAAACATGGCTTTTTATCTTGAATCTCGACCGCCGAGGACGGGGAGATCGAGGTTCGAATCTCGGTCGGGTGAACTGGGGGTGGTTTTTCCTAAATGGTTTTCCATCCCAATCCATTAGCGTAATTAGTACTTAAAGTGTATAACCTGAACGGGTAGTAAGACGCGGTGCTAAATATTATTATTATTATTATTATTATTAATCTTAAATGACGAAAAGAAATTTAAATTTATTTTAGTCATTTAATAGGGTGTTTGAAAACAAGGTGTTTAGGAAGATATTTGGGTCAAAAAAAATGGATGAAAATAGTGGGGGTGGAGGAGGCTGCATAATGATGCGCCGCATACCCTGTACTCATCACCAGACATTATTAGGGTAGTAAAATCTCGCAGGTCACGGTGGGCAGATCATGCAGTGCGAATGGGAGTGTCTATAAGGGCGTTCAAGGTATTGAATGGCAAACCCAATGGGAAAAGATCACGGGGAAGACCCAGGCGCAGATGGGAGGATAACATTTGGATAGAGCTGAGAGGGATAGGGTGTAATGAGATAGACTGGATATAATTGGCTCAGGAAAGGGATAAGTGGCGTACTTTTGTGAGTGTGTTGATGAACTTACGAGTTCCTAATGCCATAGAGTAAGTAAGTAAGGTAGGCCCTACATAAAATATGTCTATAAATTATTTAAAATAGGTTTATTTCCATCTGTGCACCTCTTTTAGCTATTTAAAATAAATACATTTTAGTATAAATGTGTCAGTAAAGAAAACAAAAGACATCCTGTCAACATTGATGGTATATTTTAAACACTTGTATTTCTTTGATTATTTCAAGCAATATGAACTTTGGATCATGTATTGCCGTATGATTGATGGGGGATTATGTCTTGACACATATTGATGTATTAAAACCTTACTCAAAGATTATCAACAACTGGCATATGCAACTTATAGAGATAAAACCACCTTTGGCCAATAGTCACTCAAGATAACAGTTTACAAACAAGCTCCTATTAATAAGATAACCGGCTTCAGTGGTCTCGTGGTTCACCCCACATTGAATACCATTGCGCTAGACCATGCAACTAGACCTATTGATACAGGTACTATAAATGTAAATAATGAAAGGCTTAGCAAGAGAATTTTGAAAATCCAAGTAACTTATTGTTAATATTATCTGGTGATTTTGGGAATTTAATAATAATAATATAATAATAATATTTAGCACCGCGTCTTACTACCCGTTCAGGTTATACGCTTTAAGTACTAATTACGCTAATGGATTAGGGATTGGGAAGGTAGAATTAGAGGAAGTAAACCCGTATTTGCGTGGAGGGAGAGTGGAAAACCATTTAGGAAAAAAACCGCCCCCAGTTCACCCAACCGAGATTCGAACCTCGATCTCCCCGTCCTCAGCAGTCGAGCAGCTCAACACGACTAACGCGTTAGCCAACTACGCCACCAAGGAGGGTTTTTAATAATATAGAATTATTTGGGTGAACCCTGAAGAATCAAACCATCCTCCGACATTTCTTCTTACCTTGACAACCTTGTGACTGGACACATTAGCAGTCTTGTCTCCATCCGAGATGATACCGAATAGAGTGGCGGCCTTTTCGTCGAGAGTACCTCGCTCGAGATGGGAAAAGAGTTTGATGACATCATCAAAACTTACAACCTTATCTTGATCGTGCGCAAGATACTTGTTTAGTAGCGACAGCAGGTGTGGATCTGCCGGACATTGCCACAGGCCCTGAAACAAATGGAGACCACTCCTAAATAACAATGACCACAATTATTAGGAAATGATTGCAAATTGCTAGTTATTATTATTATTATTATTAGCACCGTGTCTTACTACACGTTCGGGTTGTACGCACTTATGCTAATGTGTAATGGTAGGGTGATTGTGAGGTGAAATGGAGGACCTACAGTTTAACGTGGAATCCGAACCACGGTGAAGGCCTGGCATTCCCTACATTCACAAGATGTCTTGTCAGAGGTGAAGGAAAGGTTTGGTAATCAGATAAATCTGTGCCGGGACCGAGGATTGAACCCTGGCCGCCAGCACAGAAGTCTGACACCTTACCCCTAGACCATATTGCTAGTTGATTTGATTTAAAAAGAAGTTTTTAATTTAGTGCCACTTCTTACTGCCCGTTCGGGTTATACGTTTATGTACTAATTATGCTAATAGTTTAATAGGGATAAGAAAGGTTATATTTATATGAAGTGTACCTTCATTTGAATGGAGAGAGAGAGAGAGAGAAAGAGAAAAAACATTCGTAAAAAACCACCCTCGGTACACCTGAGCGAGGTTTGAACCTTGATCTCCCCGTCATTAGCAGTCTAGTCTACTGCGAGAGTTAGACAAGGCGGCCACCGAAACGGGTAAAAAAATAAAAAGTAGAAACACATGTATCTAGCTACGCTTTTAAGTAATACAAAATTAACTTCATAATTCTAGACACACCGAGCTGCAAATATATTTAAACTTTTTTTTTTGTTAAGATATATAATCTGTACACAATGTTTTGATTGGTTGTTTAGAAATATTCTAAATTCTTATTTTCAGAAGCTGTAAGGGGTAAATTCCAACACAAAATTCTTAGGCATTCAATGCCAAAGAGTGCTGAGAAAACAGAGAAGATGAAATTAGTAGGAGCCCCCAAGTATGACCAAGGGCACATTATACTCCATCCCTAAGAATTAATTGCTTGGTGGGTGACATTACACGAGTTGCCTAGTATAGGGTTTTAAAAAGATTGTTCATGTTGTAATTTGAAAGCAAACTTCAAAGGACAGCCATTAAAATTGATAGGTCCTACAAATTGTTTACTTTTACGCACATCTAAGGAGATAAATGGAGCTGAAATATACTGTGTTTAGTTTGAGGAAGTCTCAACCCAAGGAAAGATAAAAAAAAAGTTCTAAGACAAAATCAAAGAAAAGTAAGGTTTTTAAAGAGAAATATAATTTAAGGATATGATTGAAAAGTTTAATACAGAAATTAAGAAACTTTCAACTTTATTGGAGCTCAAACCAACAACACTTCTTAAAGATTTGTTCATCAGAACATCCATTCCAGGCGAGATTGAACTTTGGTGATGACCAACACTTTTTATTGGCTTGCCAAACTGTCAAAAAATGTGGCTTGGTGACATCTAACTGCCCCCTTTACTGGCAACGAGAGTACCAATAAAAATGTGCTCACTTACCCAAATTGGATTATGGTTACATTAAAATAGTGTACTTGAAATCTGTTCTGTACTGTAACAATTTTGAGTAGTAACATGCAGACATTCAAAATTGTTCAAAAATCTCCCCAAATCTGATATGGATGAAATTTAACCATTAGTATACTCTTAATAGGTGGCCAGATTTAGCCAAAAACGGTAGGCTCAGTGAAACGTGATCTGGGCAGATTAGAGCTTTGGTCATACCTCAGCTGATGATGAGAATGCTAGTAAGCATGTGGCCATTAGTATAAGTTAGGTTTTGGTACTTAGGGCTTATCAATAAAACAATTTGGGTGCTGACACACCAGCCTCAGAGGGTTCATTAAGAGAAAAAAATATTAAAGAAAGTGAAGATAGGAGCAAGGAATTTGGAAAAGTAGCCTACATTATCCTAGCCATTAATATGAACAATTTAATCTACATTTGTGAGGACCCTTTGTTATACAACTCTACCAGTCTACAATAATAGGCCTATGCCTATTGGTCAAGGGGTAGGAAAATAAATTAGTTTGAAAAAATGTTTTAAATAAATAATTAAAACAGTAATTATAGCTTTAGAAATCATGTATATCTATAGATCAACTGTGTTCATTTAAGTTTAGTAAATTCTCAATTCCATTTGTAAGATTACATAATTTAATTTGTTAAGTCTGAAAAATTATTAAATACTATACCTGTATTGACTGTTGTGTGCATTTTCCTTGTTTCCCTCCACTAATTGATTTAAATAATGATTGCAAATGTTGGTATTCATTAGGCAGTAACAATGACTGCTTGCAACTATCGTTCTTACTGGATGATGCCCCCATTATTAAATACGCCAATAAACTGCTATTGGTCACGCAAAAAATTCACATCTATTAGTTCTTAAACAACAATACATAAATTATAAAGACAATAAATAGCTTCGCAGGTGTACAAACTGTACAACTCTATACATCAGAACAAATTAAATCTCTATGGAACATGGATCAGACGCCATTTTGGTTTTATCTTGGATCTTCATTTTGCTTTACGGCAACCTCCTTTAAGTGTTGTTCTCTATGTTCATATTTAAATGTCGAACAGCTGATTTCCATTTTAGGAGCTCCTGCCACCTGTTGGCAAAATCAAGGTCGTCTTTAGAAAATAAAGGAGACCGTGCTCAAACTGTTCGCGCTCAATTTTACCCATGATTCATCATTTAAAACATGTCTACCACATGTATCGTTTGTGATTTTATATTGCGCACTTCAAGAACAAAAATTTTAATTTCAAACAATTGAAGTGATAAAATAATATATCGAATGAAAAAGCAAAAATTAAAAAGAAGAATTGATATCTTGTAAATATGTACTTATTACTGTTTTAATGGTTTATATTTTCTTCTATGACATTTTGATTAACTGGTTAAATGCTTATGTGTAAATTTTACTTTGTAACAAAAACAAATTTAAAGGGAAAGATTCAGGATTTAAAGCGTGTACAGTGTTTTTCTTCTTGTTTTTTAAAAATGTTTTTTAACCATGTATCTTTGACTATATTTTTACTGAATGTCAACAAGTTTGATACTTTGGAAGAGTATCTTACAACTCTTTGTTTCTCTTTAGTTCCTTAAGTACTATCGCAAAATGACATTAAGAGATAGTAGACTAACCTTGATCACAATTCAAGGACGTTTTACTATTTTCTAGTTTGTCATTTGCTAAATGTATTTGTTTCAGAGTGGAAATGATGACCTATATTAGTAGATGGTACCCTCTAGCAACTTTCTTATGACATGTTTGATGACTCCTATTTATGTGAGTGACATCACCAATAGGTATATAAATATGGTTTTTATTAGATATTTTGGGTATATATAAAAATTTAACTCCTCTATATTATTCATTATATATAAGAACTGCTAATTAATTTCAATTTTATAATCTAAAAAAATATTTCACAATGTCACTCAATGAAAGTGGGACATGTTCCAATTAATTTCATTTTTAAAATCTAAAAAAAAATATTTCACAATGTCAATCAATGAAAGTGGGACATTTTCTTTGTGTGTACTATTGTTTATGTTTATTATATTATTTATTTCATTAATACATATTAATTCATTGTTTACTCAAGTGTTCAACTATGAAGACTTGTCATAAAAATACTCTTAGATTTTTTAGGTTATATTTGAATATTAAGTTAATGTTTCTTAGTAAGCTACATTTCCATGCATTGAACTTGTTGACTATCAATGTTTTAAATAAGAATAGTTTTAAAACGCTCTTGACACTAACTTGTTTTTTAACTTGGTAATTTAAATTTGATTTTCAAAACAATGTGTGAAACTTTATGCTACCTGTTTATTATCATTTCCCAGTAAATTATACAAGTAGATAATGTATACAATTTCTTTTGAGAAAACATTTTTTATTTTTACAAAAACAAACATGACCAAGCAGTGTTATTAATTAAATTGCAAAAGAACGTCAGCCATTAAAATATTTTGATTGGATGGTTAAATAACTAATTTTTTTCCAAATATGATTAAAATGTCTTCATCAGATTATTGGTTACAACTTATTGTCAGAATCTGCTCTCATGACAACGTTGTAGGGAAACGACTAGTCTATAAATGTTTTAATCCGTCCCAAACTTTATTTTTATTGAATTTTAATATATTTGGATGGTTGGGGTTAGTTATTTACTATAGGCCTCTAACCACACAAAGGAATATTTTTTATCAAATGATTATAAAATAAAATATATGTTTAATTATATTATTGTTTTTAAGTTAGCCATTCTGTAACTATTATTTTAATACATTTAGTTGCGTAGGCTGCTAATTGAGTTTATATCTAGAGTTTGATTAATTGTAACATCTAGATAAAAGATTTAGAATATATCGGCTGACATTTTTATTTGTCTAATATCAATCATGAGAGGGTTAAGTAAAAACAAAATCTTTTTTTTTAAAGAAGTCATTGGCACTCTTGACCACATTATACTACCTCGCTATCAGATCTTTCTAACTACCTATCGTTTCTTTTCATTAAATCTATTGGAAAATTAATATTGCCACTTCATTCAATATGATAAGAATTACTTGCTTGCTACTTAAAACTATCATTATAATCTAATATGAATTTGTTTTATACTAAACACATATAACATAAAATGCCCATTTATTTTTAACATAATTTAAATTAAAGCTTAGTAGTTACTAAATTATACCTCTTACCAGTAGACATATCGTAAAAGTACATTTAATATAATTTGCAGATATTTGAATCAAATTAAGAGGAATCTAATCACATGTGATTTGACAGAAATCTATGGGTTTTCATTTTCTGAATGTATTGATTATTGGTTTAGTAAATAATTTACCATACATTTTTATAAACAGAAACCATTTGAAAATCTTTTGCTTGATAGAAACCTTATTCTTCTGAAAGAAAGTCGAAAAATATATAATGAAAACTTGGGGCCCCTGTCGGTGCAGTACTTGAGTCTGACAACTTGATGTTAAGGTGGGTTCGACTAATGGCTTAGGTGTACTTTTAACATAATTGTATAGGTAGCCTATAAGTCATGCCATACAGCGATATTTACAAAATTATTAGACCTGGCACAAACTTATTTTTAGTCAACACTTATAACAAGAAAACGGAACATATATTCTTGTCATCAACATTAAACCACTTTATTTGTCTCATAAAATGTTTAGTTAATGCGGTAATGATTATATTTCACACATCCATTTTGATCAATTACTAGAGGTAACCATATCTAATCTAACATAATAATAATAATAAAATGTAATTTAATTTACCTTAAGTCATATTTCACAGTAAATATCTACATGGTGCAACGTCCTTTTGTTTCTATCGGTCACCCAAGCAAAATCTTCTCGAAGGACAAGGGGGGGAAAGACGAAGGACAATTGCATCACATTATTCAAACATTCTAAAAGCATTCATTAACAACCCTGTTAGAAAACAGAGATGAGAATACTCGCGTAATAGTCGCCGAGCAGCTAGGACCGGTGTTCATCGAGAGAAATAATATATCAAATATGGCGCCCAATGAACGCAGGTCTTAATTGGTTGGTACCTATTACTCAATTCTCCTCATTTCTGTTTTTCAACAGGGTTGTTAATGAAGACTTTGCTTCTAGAATGTTCGAATAGCGTGATGGAATCATTCCTCGTCTTTTGCCCCCTTGTCCTTCTTACTTGGGTGGCCGATAGAAAGAGGCAGAAGGATTTTTCACCACACAGATATTTAGTGCGGAATATAGGCCTAATGTAAATTAAATCTAGAATATTATTGTGTTGCTGTAAATCTAAATATTTCTATTAATTTTGTATATTTAATATAATCGTTACATTGTGGTAAAAAATCTATGAGCTATACTTTTGCTTCATGAATATTTGTTAAACCTGCTTCGGTGGTCACATGGTCCAAGGTGCTACTCTAGCAGTAGACTAGACTGCTAATAACGGGAAGATCGATGTTTTATCTTCATTAACCTATACAGAATCAACTGCACTTTCACCCTCCTCGGTGGCGCAGTTGGCTAACGCGCTTGTCGTGTTGAGCTCGACTGCTGAGGACGGGGAGATTGAGGTTCTAATCTCGGTTGGGTGAACTGGGGGAGGTTTTTTTCCTAAATGGTTTTCCATTCTCCCTCCACGCAAATGTGGGTTCATTTCCTCTAATTCAACCTTTCCAATTCCTAATCCATTAGAGTAATTAGTACTTAAAGCGTATAACCCGAATGGGTAGTAAGATGCGGTGCTAAATATTAATATTAACTGCACTTTCCATACTACACTTAATGAACATTTAAAGTCGTAGAACATGGGTAAAATTTCTTGTGTTTAAATGCAACATTTTATGTAAAGGTTCCAAAGTTTTTCTAAGAGCATTTATTTCCAAAGTTTCTATAAGAAAATATGTTATCTAGACCGCTAAAGCGTTAAATATTACTTTGGATTTTAAATTTAAGATTCTTTTGCGAATAAAGAGATTTCTTTTTACACACAGTTCCACAGAATGGACTAGAATTTTTATCCATATTGGGACAGAAATAAAATTGCTTCTAACTTAGGTCAGTGTTATCAATAATTGGAATAAAACAACACATTGGTTCTTCATTGAATACATGTTTGAGACTATTTGGGAATCATGAATATATTTTTTCTTAACTTTTGTTCAAGATATTTATTGTTTTTTTTTATTTTGCTTTAACACAAATAAGTTAAGAGTAGCTAACTTTGCAGCTAGTATATCTTAAGGCAACAGAATTCAACTTGAGGTACACGTACATTGAACAGAAACTATATTTGGGGTGTGAGCGAACAAAATAGTTTGAATACCACTCTTTTAAGGCAGGGCTCTGAAGTATGCACACCAAGCCTTCCACTCAGAACACTCTATTTTTCTACTGTCCGACTCCTTCATAAAAGACTAAAGTATAATTATCATTAATAACAAATTTACCACAGTAAAATTCTCCAATACAAATTACTTGAAGCTTCTTTGACATTGTGGATATATATTAATTTAAATATATTTGCGAATCAAAATTACAAATATGGGTCGGTAATTAATAAAAAAAAAACGGAGAAGATTTATCTGATTACCAAACCTTTCCTTCACCTCTGACAAGACATCTTGTGAATGTGGGGAATGCCAGGCCTCCACCGTGGTTCGGATTCCACGTTAAACTGTAGGTCCTCCATTTCATCTCACAATCACCCTACCATTACACATTAGCGTAAGTGCCTATAACCCGAACGGGTAGTAAGACGTGGTGCTAATAATAATAATAAAGTATAAAATTAAAATGATATAATTACCATAGATCGTTATAAAACTATACATTTTTATTTTGAGGTTAGAGTCTGTATACTTTAACCAACTGCGAACACCCAAAATTGGTTCCGACTCCACAGTCCTGGTATTTTATTATACCAAAGAACATGTTGTGTGGTCGGTCAAGTTCTGAAAGTGGTTTGATTCTAATCTTTATATAAATAATATATTCCCTTCCAGAGGAACACACTGACATTGAAGTGCACTTAATATAATTAGATTTTTAAGCACTACCAGGCCATATTGATGGTTTTACTGTTCACATTTTGTTCTTTTTTTTTTGTTTTCCTTAATTGTTGGCTGTAGTTAGTGTTTGTTGCAGGGTGTAATGATTGTGAAAGTTGGAACGAAGGTGAGTGTAAGCGACACGGCCCTCTTGTTGTGGTACCTGACAGCCCTACGCTTACCAAAGCAAGACAGTCTCTTCCACTCCTACTTCGATTGAAACGGGACCCCAGCGCAGATCGAGGTGAGTTGATATCATGAGTGCAGTAATAACTTACTTATAAATTATCTCACAATACGATTGGCGTACTTTTCATCTTTGCTGGCAGAATGTTTGTCATTTTACTGCTGCTGTGTTTTTCACTTTTTTTTTACCACCTCGTTTGGGGTGAACAGTTATGTACTAATTACGCTAATGGGTGAGGTATGAGGAAGGTTGAATTTAGAAAAAGTGTACCCACATTATTATGGAGAGAGAGACAGACAGAAAGATGAATAGGGATGGATAGATAGAGCAAGAGTGTGTGTTTGTGTGTTTTGTACCCCTTTTTTAAATGGTCTATTTTGTAATTAATATTTTCCAGTTAACACATAATAGGGGATTGCAAATAACGATGAATAGTCTCACTCTGATAAAATATAGAGAATAGTAATTTGCATATGAATATATGGCTCTCACAATCTGAAATCTCATAATTTGCCTACAACTCATGTGTATGATTGTGTGGCAAACATTAATAACGAATTGTAAGGTTCACAGTGGTGGGGTCAGGTTTTGGTAACACCTAGGCTCGAAGGGAGTGCTGTCATCATTGGAAAACGCTTGATCTGAACAACCTTTAAACATCCGCTTCGGAGGCCGCATGTTTCGAGGCGTCACTCTAGCATTAGGGTATGCGCACAGTAAACGCTGGTTGCAAGAGCTGACAAACAAAAACCTGCAAGCAGGAATATGTTGTTGTATTATTATTATTAGCACCGCGTCTTACTACCCATTCGGGTTATACGCACTTACACTAATGTGTAATGGTAGGGTGATTGTGAGATGAAATGGAGGACCTACAGTTTAACGTGGAATCCGAACCACGGTGGAGGCCTGGCATTCCTCACATTCACAAGATGTCTTGTCAGAGGTGAAGGAAGGGTTTGGTAATCAGATAAATCTTTGCCGGGACCGAGGATTGAACCCCGCACACCCATCACAGAAGTCTGACACCTTACCCCTAGACCGCCAGGTCACCTGTGTGTTGTTGTATTAAGCTACACGTTGTGCGGTAAGCACTTGAGCTTGTGTCTGCGCGCAGGTCGTCTGCGTTCGTCCGCTATCAGGAATGTTTTATGTATTCCTGCTCGCAGACATTATTAGCTGGCTTTTTGACGTGTTCTGTGTTGAAAGTAAATAGTTGGGTTTTATTAAGTTCTTTGTTTTTAAATATGGTATTTCATAAACTAAATTTTAAGTGTTTGAATTTAATATGGCGGAAAGTGAAGTAATTGACATTAACTTATTAATTTCATATTTCTTAGGTATTTAAAAATCTATCACTGTCTTCTTTAAGTTTTGTAAAAATTGGAGGTATTTCCCATACATTTTTCTACCTTTATTTATGTTGTGAATACCCACTTTTTTAATAGCCAAAACTTTGGGAACAACGTTATCCATAAAAAAAATACATCCTCACTGGAGCTCATCTTTGTATGAAACCTACACTTCAACTCGCAAGCTTCCAGCTTATACCGTGAGAGCGTCACTAGCGTTAACCAGCGCCCGCAACCAGCACTGTCAACGCTGGCTACCAGTAAGCAGGTAACCAGCATACACTGTGCGCGTACCCATAGACCAGACTGCGGATGACAGGAAGCTCAGGGTTTGAATCCAAGTCGAGTGTTCTGAGGGTGATTTAAAAAAAAATGTTTTCCACAATCTCTTTATTCGTGCGAATTGGGTAGATTTCCTCTAAATTCAACCTTCTACATCCCTAACTTATTAGCATAATTAGTACATATGTGCATAACCTGAACAGGCAGTAAGATGCGCTGATAAATAAAAACCTGTAAAGGTGGTGGGAATTGCAAAAAGCCTGGAAAAATTCTACTTGGGCATAAGAGATGGCTCTTTCTCATCTCACTACACTGTCTAAGGTGACATAATAAGTTACATTTTCTTAATAATTTTTATAAACTTTTTTTCCCTCATCACCATGTCTTACTACTTGTTCGGGTTGGACGTTAAAAGTTTTTATAGTCCTTAAGGTTATTAGATAACTTAAATTTAACAGACCTTTGTAATTAAATTATTTATATGACATATATAGACATGTACCCACCATGCTAAAAAAAATACAATAAAATTTAAGAACCTAAGTTCCATAGTGGAGATTTTCAGCTATTGTGTCCTGTGCTCGGCTAGGTGTTGATGACACCATCACAGTTCAGCCATATTATTCTTGACGTGAAGAATAGCTATATTGCTATTATTGAGTAATCCTAAGCGACTTGATGTAAACAAATTTGGCAGGAAGTTTATGCTCTGTTTGGCTACTGAACGTATCTCAACTCAACGTTATCCTTTCACTAAATATTCCCGCCTATGTTTTGTATGTAACTTGTTTTAAAATAACATTATAAAATTATTATCCCTTCATTTGATTAAAAAATTGTACTTTAAGCTTTGTAAGCACTATTCGAATACCAACAGACTACCGACTAGGCGTTGAGCGACCCCATGATACTGTCCTTATCGCATTTTAACCTCAAGTCAGTGACGGTCGATTGACATTTCATCTCAGCAGTGTTATGTGAAGGTTGTGAGTGTTGATTGCTTCCCGTATGCGTTTGCTGTCTGACCCGAGTTTTGTTAAACATAAGAAAGGAAATTTAAAAGTAGTATAAAATACAAAAATTCAAAGTGATCTACTCTGCCATGGAACTGACTATAATTGGTCACGCCTTTATAGAATATTGCACTGGTGTTCCACCAATCCTGTAGGTCCTTCACGTAGTGATATAACGTTTGTTAACTTCAAGTCTCAGCTTAAGATGAATCAATAAAAAGCCTTTTTTCAGTTTTTTTTTTGTGTTGTTTTTATTCTGTATTAGTTCTTTTTGAAAGTGGAAAATTACTTCACAGTTGTGGGATATGTGCAAAGCTTTGCAGAAATTTGCATCATAAGTAACACAAATGCTACTACACCTACAAGTTAATGCCGATAAAACACACTAACTTTTAGCCGAAAAGCACAATTATCGTGTCTGAATTCAATAACTGCGAGGGGGCTACTCTTTAGTAGCCCCATGGCTTCTTTGGTGCTGAGTGACGGCTCGCAGCTGACAGCTTTGAAAAGTTACCAGACCAAATTATGTATCCCTACGCCGAACCATATGATCTGAAAAAACATGCGTTTAGCAGCTGTCACTTCTGACAGTCAACATTTAGGTCTATACCTTAATTTTGACTGTCAGAAGTCAGCTGTGAACTGTCAGTCAGCACCAAAGAAGCCATGGGGCTACTGTAGATTGTATTAAAACAGCTGAAAAGTGTGCAGGATGGAGCTCTTTCATCTGAGTCATTGTGCTGGTCAACTTGCAAGAGTAAGGGTTTAAAAGGTGGGCGGTCCGCCAGCTGTATTTCACTAACACCTGTTCTCTCTCTCTCTCTCATACTTATATGTTTGCAAGGCCACTGAATAAAATACTGTTTGCCCCTCTTTTGAGAGAAATCTTCCCCCTCAATATATACATCTCTGTAGGTCCATGCCTACTTGCACCACATTTGAATAGTGAATTTAAAAATAAATGCATATTTTAGTTGACAGTATTACCATTTGATGAAGCTTAGTGGGTAATTGGAACCAAAATGTCTTACTTTCCACTTGAAACCTGACTAAAGCACTTAAGAATTATCAGCCAGTATATGTATTTTTCAACAACACAGTTATCCTAGGGACATAATATTAAATAACAGGGTGTCTACCATCCGGGAAAATCAGGGAAAACGGGAATTAGCCGGGAATTTGAAGTGATCGGGAAAAAACGGAAATAAGTCGGGAATTTGGTAAATCACAATAAAAATCTGGGAAAATGATATTTTACTCAAAATATGAAATACATTAATCAGTAAATTATGTCATTTTTTTGTTTGTAGCTGTGTAATATATTTTTAATTCCTAGTAAACTATTTTAATTCAAATTTTAAAACTTATTATTATTAAAAAAAAGATTAATAGAAAAACGAGGGTAGAGGGAGAGGGGTGAGTTAGAAGGATGTGACATACATTTTTAGTCGGGAATTTTAGGAAATGATCAGGGAAAAGGTCGGGAGTTTCATTGGTCAAGTTTAGTAGACACCATGAATAATCCAAACACATATTTGATATCTTTTTTCTCATTCTTTCTTAAGGTTTTTTTTACATCCATTACTGTTTCCAGTCTGTGGCCAGTGTCTACTTTTTATTGAAGCCATATATTTGTCACTACCGGCTTGCTAGGCCTGTCGTAGCTTCATATGCCTTATAATATAGCTTAAGACTAGGACAGACACAACATCCAATCACCAGCCGTTAATTTATCACTGTGAAACGGTAAACCCACATTTCAGCAATGGGAAATTTTTCAGCCACAGCCGGGAATCGAACCCGAGACCCTTAGTTCAGTAGACAGACACGTTGAGGTGTCTGATTTCTTAAGGTGTTTGTTGGTGCATTTCCTGAATATTCATCTTCCTAATCCTGACTTGAGACAATAGTGAAAGTTGTGGATAGCCTAAACAAACATTAGTATGTGTAACACTGAAAAGTAAAACGGATCTGTAATCTGCTTGTAAAAAATGTATTCTACTGACCAGTGTATTGCGATCAATATATAAGTGTACCAGCGCATAGTTTTATGCCCTAGTACATGCCTAACTTCTACTCAAACAACTATTTTAAATAAATATTAGTAATATGCTATCTGATTACCAAACCCTTCCTTCACCTCTGACAAGACACTTGTGAATGTGAGGAATGCCAGGCCTCCACCGTGGTTCGGATTCCACGTTAAACTGTAGGTCCTCCATTTTCATCTCACAATCACCCTACCATTACACATTAGCGTAAGTGCGTATAACCCGAACGGGTAGTAAGACGCGGTGCTAATAATAATAATAGTAATATGCTTTAGTACCAAAATTATATGACCCGCTTTGGTGGTTGCGTGGTCTAGTGCGCTAATCTCATGTTAGACTAGGCTGCTGCCAAAGACGGGAAGATCGGAGTTTGATCCCGGTCGAGTGCAATGAGTTTTGTTTTCTAAATAGTTTTCTACTCTCCCTCCATGCAAATGTGAGTGCATTTCCTCTAAATGAGTCCTTCTTAATCCCTAACTCGTTAGTGTAACTTGAACAGGTAGTAAGACGCAGTGCTTAAAAAAGTGTGTAATCTAGTGTAGGCAGAGGTGACCTGGTGGTCTAGGGGTAAGGTGTCAGACTTCTATGCTGGCGGCCAGGGTTCAATCCTCGGTCCCGGCACAGATTTATCTGATTACCAAACCCTTCCTTCACCTCTGACAAGACATCTTGGGAATGTGGGGAATGCCAGGCCTCCACCGTAGTTCGGATTCCACGTTAAACTGTAGGTCCTCCATTTCATATCACAATCAGCCTACCATTACACATTAGCGTAAGTGTGTATAACCCGAACGGGTGGTAAGACACGATGATAATAATAATAATAATAATAATAATAATAATAATAATAATAGTGTAGGCAGCTGGGATTGAACTTAATGCTCCTGATTCAAGAGTCTACTACACTATTTATACAGCCATCCCTGCAGATATCACATTCTTCCCAAGCAACGTTGCTCACTTTGGGGGGTATTATATGCGTGGACAGGTGTGTCGGTGTTTGCCAGGACGCGGGTCTCTTGCCGTACGTTGTTCGGTCCACTGTTGGCCCCTAGGAAGACCGGTCGTCATATCCCGCTCGTTCGTGGGAAGTTGGAGTTTAAAGTGTTTCGCAACGCAGGCCTCCCTGTTGCGCTCAACATCCAGACCAGCGACGAGCGACACTGTAACTGGATGGTGTTTGTGCGAGCGGCGCTCATATCTGACCAGCAGAACTTGGTGGCCTTTCAGTACCGCGCCGGGATCTACTTTGTTTCTATCAGAGTAAGTCATCTTTCAGATTTTGGCTCGATAAACAAAGTTTTTTTTTTAGTTTGCTCATTCAAAACTTGGATTCAAAACTAATTTGTTTAGTGATGAACAAGGTAGAAATGAATCGCACAGGGATATAATTCAAATACTTGACCCACCATTGGGGGTCAGTAATAACTTTTAAAGTAGCCCCATGGCTTCTTTGTTCTGACTGACAGCTAACAGCTGATGGTTTTCAAAAGTTACCAGACCAAATTATGTATCCCTACACCGGACCATATGATCTGCAAAAACACGTGTTTAGCAGCTGTCACTTCTGACAGTCAAAATTTAGGTATATACCTAAATGTTGTCTGTCAGAAGTCAGCTGTGAGCTGTCTGTCAGCACCAAAGAAGCCATGGGGCTGCTGTAGACTAAATAGTAACAGATATTAAGTTTGACTCTTGCTGTTATTATGTTAGTAAAAATAACACCAGTATCGGTATTTTATCCAAACCTACATTTACTTAGTAACAGAAAGACATATCCTTTTGTATTTTTATTTTTTACTAAAAAATTATATTATTATAATTGATTTTTTTTAACATCGCGTCTTACCCTCCTCGGTGGCGTAGTTGGCTAACGTGCTTGTCGTGTTGAGCTCGACTGCTGAGGACAGGGAGATCGAGGTTCGAATCTTGGTCGGGTAAACTGGAGGCGGTTTTTCATAAATGGTTTTCCACTCTCCCTCCACGCAAATTCGGGTTCACTTCCTCTAATTAAACCTTCCCAATTCCTAATCCATTATAGTAATTAGTACTTGAATTGTATAACCCGAACGGGTAGTAAGACGCGGTGCTAAATATTATTATTAACATTGCGTCTTACTACCTGTTCTAGTTATACACTTATGTACTAATTACTCTAATGGCTTAAGGATTAGGAAGGTTTAATTGAGATGAAGTGGACTTGAATTTGCATGAAAGGAGAATGGAAAATCACCCTCAGTCCACCCAACCGGGATAGAATCCTGATCTCCCCGCCTTCGGCAGTCTAGTCCAACATGATAATAGCGCATTAGACCACATGGCCACCGAAGTGGGTAATTGAATAATTAAATATATCATAGGTACTTCCTTCATTGGCTGATTGGTCTAAGGTCTAGTGGTCATGTTAGACTGGACTGGGGAGATCGTGGCTTTGAATTCTGGTTGGATCTAATGAGGGTGGTTTTTACTAAAAGTTTTCCCATTCTCCTTCCACTCTCATACTTCCTTCCTCATTCCTGCCCCATTAGAGTAATCATTATATATGCATATAACCTTAACAGATGGTAAGGTTAAAAAAAAAGAGATAACTTAAATCTCAAACAATTAAATAAAAAGAGATAGCTTGAATCGGAAGCAATTGAATCAAATGTTGTGGTACTCAACTAATTGAATTAATCAGTTTAGAGAAAACTATTACAAACATTTGTGCAATAATATATTTTCTAAATAATTTTATTGACTACAGTTATTATGTAAGCAAAATAAAAAAATACAGTATAAAACAATTAAAAAGTATTTTGACTTTGATTCAGGCTTACTTCGACTTTTAAAAGTAATCTTTGGGCACCCCTATTAAGTTTTCCTCAAAAGTAAAACAAGTTTTTCTTAAGGACCTACTTATTTCAGAATACTGTATAGACTTATCTTATAAACTCTTCTCGCTTTAAAGATAAAAAAATGAAGTTTTGAGAAAATTTTATTTTATCTATAAAATTGTTTTCGGACTATTATTAATCGCATCAGTTATATGTTCTATGTTTTTTAAATTTTAATATACCTTAGGTATTGTGTTATTATTTTAGTGGAGACAACACATTGACTTAGTTAAATTAAAACTGGTGTTATTTTTTTGTGTCTTTTCTAAATCTCTAAGTAATGAGAACAATTGCTAGTTTAAATTTTTCTTTGCTTCGAAATAATTATTTGATTATGCTATTTTGGTTTAAAAATAATAATAAATTTATTTTATAGATAAAAAGATCTTATCATATAATTCTGTCGCAGTTGTAATGGAATTCAAGATATGTTTCCTATCTTTGATGACTAATTGTGTTTTAACTTTTAACTAACATTCCTTTTATTATTTGAAATAATTTGAAGAGCTTACATTAGAATTTAACCTTGATTAGCATCCAGTAGCAAACCAATGTTAACACAAGATTTAAATGAATTAGTTGTGTCCTGAGCCAATAACATTTATTGAAATAACAACTTATGTGTACTTAAGTGGGACTAAGTAAAATCATTGGTTGTCGATGTGTTAGAACAGGTAATTTTAAATTTTGACCTAAATTGTATTACATTATTATTTTATGTTTTGAGACATAGGTATTTCTTCTATATAAATTACAAAATACATTTAATGAAAATTTTAAATAATCCGCAAGACTTGATAATAATGTTTTGTTAGTATTGACTATTTATTAGTAGGTAATTAAACAGCAATTGATATAAATGGTTGAAACGACACGGTTCAGTGGCCGAATGGGTTTAATTTTTCATTCTCGTGTTAGACTGGCTTGCGGATGATGAGGAGATCGGGGTTTGAATCTTGGTTAAGTTTATTGAGGGTGTTTTTTCCTAAATGGCATCCCAATCTCCTTTCACGCAAATGCGGATAGATTACTTCTAAAATGCTTCCTCCCTCATCTGTAGCATGTTTTAGTAACTATCATATATGTGTATATAACCTGGACAAGTAATAAGACGTGGTGATTAAAAAAATTAGGAACATGAGGGCACACCAAATAATATTATTTAACCTTTTAAAAATGATTAAAGGAAGAAAATTCATTAGGTTCAAAAACCTGTCAATTTAGAACCCATGATTGGGATTCTGTCATAAATGTGCAACTAAAATCAACTTGGTACAGTAAACTCCTAAGAGCACATTTCAAACCGTAGTCGACAGCAAAATTAAGATTGGTGAATTAGTTTTTTTAGTTTTGAAATAATTATTTTTCAATGTTGTTGTATTTAAAACTATATATTAGTTTTAATTTTTTTTAGTATTTTCAATTCTCTTGTTTTCTAATGAATACTAGAGATTACCTCGCTACATTGTAACGCTTGGTTCAATTTGTGTTACCTAACTAAGTTATATAATCTCTTTAAGAAAAACATGCTTTCGTTTTTTCAGGTAGATTATAATATATATTTGGAGGAAGGTTGAAGTTACATTGCACGTTTCACACTCCTCCCTGGTGAGTTCCGATAGAATAAAACCATGATCATTGGATTGGGTGGTAACAATCAATTTTTTTTGGAGGCAGACATAACCTATTTTTCCAGTGGCAGCAATGTAAAGTGTGAAATATGTTCTTTTTTTCATTGTAAAATCTATATTTATTTGTTCTAGGGGTGTGCAGGGTTCACCTTTTCAATTCGAATTAAACTCGGATCGAATATATTAAATATTCTCTAAGCCGAATCGAAGTTTGAATATGTTCTCTTAGTTGTTTTTTGTTGAAAAAAATAATTATATTGTTGCTATTTATATAATTTAATACACTAAAATTACTTGTAAAATGTTCTATTGCACCATTGTTTGTAATAGTTTGTTTTAATCTGACAAATCAAGTTATTATCACAACATGCAATTCAATCTCTTCAACTTTCTTGCATATAAATATTATATATGAAAAAAGTGTATTGGGCAAAAACATTTGGTAATAAATAAAATGATAGAATATTAGGAAAATGGTTTAGTCTAAATACTACTACTTCATGAGGAAGATGCTATAATAACATCGAAATATTGATGTGTGTGTAAATATGTGTTAAAGGTTTTTACTTTTATTTGTGCTCTACCATTTTCCTAATATTCTATCATTTTATTTATTACACATGAATATTACATTTTAATGTATAAAACAGCTCAGATTGACGGTAATTGAACATAAATAAAGTATTTTAGCTGTCAATATTTGTATTGTCGAAGCTGATGTTTGTTTTGAAGCCAAGTTGAAGTTTAGAAGCTTCGTACGTACACCCCCATTTTGTTCCCTTTTATATGTTTTGTTTTTATCCACCTTTCATGTACCTCCCTCCAAATATATATCACAAAGTTATGAGCTATCCGTGGGGGGGGGAGGGGGGGGGAGACAAGACCATGAGGCTAACTCGATGTTACCCGGTGATTGTTGATGATCCAAGTGTTTGAAGTTTCTATCGGGTGCGGTTGTCCCCAGGAAATCAAGCCTGGCGAGGAGCTGAGAGTCTGGTACAGCAAGGAATATGCCTTCAACATGGAAACTCGACCACTTGCAAAACCTTCAGGTACATCACCATTTCTCGTTTACGTTTCTTCGACTGTGTTTATCTTTATCTCTTGGGTACACGTGATTGAGTTCATGGGAACTCACTCGGATCATGACGAGACACAGGTGTTTCTCTCTCTCTCTCTTTTTTTTTCCCCCCCAAATAGATTTAGGAAAGGTTATGGTAGACATCTGTCCGTCATCTTGGATTCTTTCCATCTCTATTCGGGTAAAGATTTAGCTAAGAATGAAAATATTAGCTAGCTACAGTGTATTTGTTAATAAAATTCATCTCTCTAATGATGATGGTGATTATATGTAGGTTTAAAAGTGAGCTTTAACAGTTTTCGCTCCTTCCTGTTAATCAACATCATCATATTTGCAGTTGTTTTTATCCTATCAACCACTTGTTTATTAAAAACAGCTATAAACATACATTGTACAGTTCAATGTTTCTCAACCGTTGTTCAGTGCACCAGCACAGACTCGTGTGCTTATTCTGTTGGTACACAAATACATTCTTGGTGTATTTTAGAAACACTTTTGAAATAATAATAATCATCATAATAATAATAATAATTATTATTATAAATATAATTATTATATTTATAACAATAATAACTATTATTATTGCCAGGAATTAATTTTGTTAGTAAATAATTCACATTAAATCTTTTATTTTTCTCATTCATGGGTTGAACAAGAGTCTTTCTTGGTTTTGAATTAATGGACTAAGAATCCTTCCATTTTTTGAACTAATTTACGATCTATTTTGATTCAATTTAATATATTTGAACATTATATATTATAGATACAGGCCAACAAGCACTTTTAGACAAATAATTTTTTTAACTATCATCCTAACCTAAATATGTTTAAAGATGAGGTGACCCAATGGCTAAACAATTTTATAATAAAGGAAATTGATAAAACTAAAGAAAAGGGAAAAATAAACTATTAAGGGCCAGTTTCATAGTCAAATTTAGTACGCCTCAAGTGTGGCGCTACACTAAGTACATGACGACACCTACCTAAACCAGAATGGAATGGGCCAGTTTCCTATGCGAGAACGGCCCATTCCATTCTGGTTTAGGTAGGTGTCGTCATGTACTTAGTGTAGCGCTGCACTTGAGGCGTACTAAATTTGACTATGAAACTGGCCCTAATAGTAAATTTGATGAAGAAAGCCCTCCTAGGGAAAGAGGAAAAATGTGGGAAGACTTCAATGCGCAAAGGTGACATCTTCTTCCTTTCTTTTGTCTTCTATAGTAGAAGTAGTCACACACACACACATTTCAACACAAAAAGAATAGTATTTCGGCATTGTTGCCTTTATCAGACACATCTTATTTTTATCTTTTTTTTATTTATTAATCTTTGTGTTTGATAAAGGCAACATTGCCGAAATACTATTCTTTTTGTGTTGAAATGTGTGTGTGTGACTACTTCTACTATAGAAGACAGAAGAAAGGAAGAAGATGTCACCTTTGTGCATTGGACTCTTCCCAACATTTTTCTTCTTTCCCTGGGTGGGCTTTCTTCATCAAATTTACTCTTAATAGTTTATTTTTCCTTTTTCTTTAGTTTTAGTTTTATCAATTTCCTTTATTATAAAATTACCTAACTTAAATATGTAACTCCAAAGGAGAAAGCTCACATTTCTTGGGCTTTTAAAAAAAAATAAAGATTAAACTTTTATAATTTTTGTAACTACTAATAAAATCAGTTTTTAGTTCAAGTGTGGGTAGTATACAAGATCATATTACTAGTGAGTATAATATAGTATACTGTATTAAGAATTGATTAAAGTACAAAAGTTATCCATTTGGAAATATAATCCTATTAAATCGGTTTTACATTCCTACCGCACTTTTCTTATCACTTATTACTGTCAGCTGATGATTTCCAAAGTCCTCAAAACATTGATTCGTTTTAAAGTATGCAGTTTCCTCTTAGCTTATCAAGATAAGATAGGCAATATCTAGTCACGACGACGTGCAACGGACAATCATGTGAGAGATATATTGAGAAACATACTGCGTCGCTGCACAATTGATTTTCTACAGCTGTCTAGTTGCGCAGCAATTTTGAGAGGGGGGCGGTCTCTTAAATAGCTTCTCAGGGTTTCAGCCAAAATATTTCTTTTAGCTCCGACAATATTGCTACTACTATAAGTTTTACTAAAATAAATATTATATGTTCTTCTCGCTGGTACTAAGTGAACACATGAGCTAACACTTTGTTATTTAATTTTACTCTTTGTCAGGAAAATGTAAAAAAAAAAAAAGGTGAACAAATTTGTGACATTTTAGAATAAAGTCTTGAATACAAAAAAAAAACTGCTAAATACATTTCAGAAGGTGCAGCTTATTTGGGTACTTCAAAAAAACATGGTTAATGTTTATATGTAGAAAACAAACCAGCTCATCCCTACTATAGAATATCTGTTAATTAATTTTTTGGCTAATACATATTTTGGCCTTTATGATCTGATGTGTTTTTCCTCATATAAAAACTTATTTACAATTTTAATTTTTTTAAATTGAATTTTTAACAAAACAAATATCCTTTTATCAACACATCTAGTTTTCAAATTTTAAATAACTGCATGCCATTGTTAAAACTAAAATTTAATCAAATAAATGATACATTTTCATTTAATTATTTTTAAATGAACTAGTATAAATGAAGCAATCTCATCTTGGCTAACAAATCAATTAAATACTATTATAACTCAGTTTCCAAAGTTTTTTTTAATAAAACACTATTCATGTTTTAGTGTTAAATTTATAAAACTGATAATACATTTATGTTTGGTTCTTTTTACAAATTTGGGTGTCTCATTAAAAGGCTCACATTCTATTTTTTTTAAGTTGACCTATTTCTTCCAGGCCTGGAAATGTTATGGAATATATCATTTTTTCAATCTTTTCCTGGAATTTCTTAGGTTGTTTTGGAAATTCTTTTATCCCCCATTTTTTTAAACAGGTCAGTAAATTGTTATTTTTGTAAAAATTATATAACCTGTATTATAATTATAGCTAAGATATAAAAGATAATTAAAACATAATTAATATTAACAACTATTTGGAAGTGATTTATTTATTTGTGGTATTTAACGTGCACTTTCTAAACCAATTAATCAAATCTGCACATGACTTATTAACCAACTTATATCTAGAACAAACACGACATCCTCCCCCCCACCCCCATCTCTTGACCATTAATTCATCACTGTGAAAGGTAAACCCACATTTCAACAATGATTATTTGCAATTGGGTTTAGGTTATGTTTTAATTATTAGGATAACTCTTTCCTTACGTAATACATTAAAAAATAATAAAAGGCTTGTAAAGGTGCAGGGTTTAGGGGAGTCGGGAGCCTACATCAAATAAAAGAAAATATGTAATGTCGTGTATTTTGCCATGATTACTTTATACACTTATCCTGGAGGAATTGTAGGAATCCTTGAAATGTCCTGGGAAAAAATTCATGATTTTTTGTAGGAACCCTTTTACATTAAAATCTCACATCGTCTCTGGTTTGAAGTCATCCCCTTATTGAAAAACATTGTTTTTTAACTTTTTTTTATACAATATTTATGATGGGGACGATTTTTTTTAGGAACTATAACAACATATAGGCTTTATCTAATCCACAATATAATTTATAGCTTTTGTGTTTAAATTTTTTAACTAAATTGATTAGAATGCCACATTTTGGGAAGGACGCACATGATAAAAGACAAGGTATCTATATGAATGTTAGTTTTTTTAGTAAAGGCAAACTATTTTGACTTATATTTTTGTAATTAATTTTTTTTTTGTCTTTCTATTGTTTACAATTTAAAAACTCCTTTAGGCATTATAGGAATATTTCATATAAAGTATAGATTTTGTTATAAAATATTACTTTGTTGAAATAATAGAATTAAAAAAAGAGCATTGTTTGTAAAGAAAATACATCAATAACATATAACTGCACATAGTGGGTTTTATATTTTCAGTAATACTATTTAAGTGTAAAACTCTGAATATACAAAAAATATTACCGGTGGTTATCTATGGGTGTGAAAGTGGTTTCTCCCCTTACATGACAAAAAAAAAAATTAGGGTGTTTGGAAACAGAGCACTTAGGAAGATATTTGGTCCTAAAAGGAATGAGGATACTGGGGTGGGTTACATAATGATAAGTTATATATGCTGTGCTCAGTGCAAGACATTTTAGGGTGATTAAGTCCCATAGATTACGATGGGCAGGATATGCAGCGCATATGGGAGATCATAGAACCATGTTCATGGTACTGACTGGCAAACCCAATGGGAAGAAACTATTGGGAAGATGGGAAGATAACATTAGAATGGGTCTGAAAGAGATAGGGTATATTGAGGTGGACTGGATAGAACTAGGTCGATATAGAGATAGGCGGCGTACTTTTTTGTAAGTTGCGTTAATAAACTTTCGAGTTCCTAATTCCATGGAGGGAGTTAATAATATTTAAGTGTGTATTAAATACAATTTTATATAATCTGTTATTTCACAATACTGATCATAGTGAAAATAATTTTAGGGATTTAAAAAAAACTCTCATTTGAAACAAAGCGTTATTGCAATTCTCTACATATTTTCTTACCTTCAGCGGGCTATGAAAGGTACAAACAAAGTTCTCCCAAGGCCTCCAGATTTGAAATCAAAGTCGTGGGGGGTAGTACACCTTGGTAGGCCTCCGATCAAGTTGACTAGATAACATGGAGTAGGCACTTGCTGAATAGATTAGGAAGCGACGACCTGTCAAGAGATGAAGACAGACAGCAGAGAACAGGATATATCTGTGCATGTAACAGGATCATTGCACCTGGAAGAGGTCAAAACATTGTAGGTACCACTAACATCTTAATAGCTCCTCGAAATCAAACTCATATATATCTTTTATTCTTCCCGCACTTAAGGTTGTTTGGAGAAAAAACAGCTGTAAATACATTTTTTTCTGGCCCCTATTTGTAAATTTAAAAAAATAAGTATCATTGAAAAAAAATAATTCTTGAACATATCTTTATTGTTTGGCAATGAAACTTTACACTGGGACAAGAACAGGAATTTTATGATGCCTCATTTTGGAATTTAGGGATGAAATTAAGAATAGCTTTCTCTCTCACACAATTTTTATTAGATTAACTTACAAGTTGATAACTTTCTTTTTGTTTACACAGTAATCCACATTGGTGAGGAATGGGCTCTAAGAGAATATTTATCAGATACGCGCATTATAGAGCATCCCATTTCCCCCAAAATTTAAAAATACATCATATCATCATCGACAACTGTATTTTCATATAAATATTAGGGGTGCGGAAGTAGTCATTTTTCACTTCAATTCGAGCTTAAAAATAAATTTAGCTATTTTTGAGTTTGAATTATATAAAGCAATAAATATTTTAAGTTGAATTTCTGTAGTGAAAAATATTTTTATATATTTAATAATTTTATAATAAAGGAAAGTGATAACACTAAAGAAAAAGGAAAAATAAACTATTAAGAGTAAATTTGATGAAGAAAGCCCACCTAGGGAAAGAGGAAAAATGTGGGAAGAATCCAATGCACAAAGGTGACATCTATGTACTTTCTTCTTCTTTGTGTTTGATAAAGGCAACAATGCCGAAATATTATGATATTTGTGTTAAAATGTGTGTGTGACTACTTCTACTATAGAAGACAGAAGAAAGGAAGAAGATGTCACCTTTGTGCATTGGATTCTTCCCACATTTTTCCTCTTTCCCTAGGTGGGCTTTCTTCATCAAATTTACTCTTAATAGTTTATTTTTCCTTTTTCTTTAGTGTTGTCACTTTCCTTTATTATAAAATTATCTAGCCATTGGGCCACCTCATTTTTAAACATTAAATATATATTTAATAAAATATTTGTACTTTTTTTTTAATCAGACAAAAGGAAATATATCCAAATTATTATTTATTTCCAAAAACTGTATCATTTTCCATTGTAAGTCTAAAAACAAACAACTCTTTCAAACTTAAACATAATTTATGATAACGGTGTAGAGACGCTGTAAAATAATGTAAAGTAAGTGATAGGGAAGGAAGCCAACCTGAAAGGGTAATTAGATTATGTCTTGACAGCAACAAATAAACGTCTCTCTTAATTTTCATCTTACACATTTCCAGCATCTTATCACTTTCACGGGTTAACTCATTATTTTTAATTTTCATACACAGTATATATATATTTTTTTAAATATTAAGAGAAACATAAAAAAAGACAGAAATATATTGATGAAAAATAAATATAAATAAAATTGATTATCTTTCTTTAACTATTGGTAGAAAAATTTTAACCATAGAGGAAGTGAACCCGCATTTGCGTGGAGGGAGAGTGGAAAACCATTTAGGAAAAACCGCCCCCAGTTCACCCGACCGAGAATTCGAACCTCAATCTCCCCGTCCTCAGCAGTCGAGCTCAACACGACTAGCGCGTTAACCAACTACGCCACCGAGGCGGGTTTGAGCACATGTAAAAGAACCCTGAGAGGAATGTGAAAAATACCTTACTCTTCAAAATTGGTAGGCCCTTTTGCTCTCCCTTTGTAGAAATTCTCAGTTCAGAAAGTGCACGGTAAATACCTCAAATAAATTTAGATTTAATTATTTTAAAAGATACATAGTCAAATTTTGGTTGATCACTACTCTCTGTATTGATTTCCTTGGTGTGTCAATCACTTTGTAGAGTCTACACCAAAACCCATTGTTCCTTGAAACATTATTTCCCACTTTAATTGCTAATACTGTAATCACGTTCTTTCAGAAATTAGGCCTGAAACCTCTGACCCAATAGCCGTCGTGATTGTTATTCATATGTTAGAGCAAGAAAGTTCAACTTGCAGTCCTTGAGTCTGTTCTAATTAAAATACTTCAAATTGCATAAGTAAACAGCATATATGAGGCTCTCAAAGTTGATCTACAGTAATCTATATGTTTTTTGAAAGTTTTATTTCTGATTAATTTCTTATACTGTACATATGCATGTATCTATAATAAATCATATAGACTTAATGCCAACTGCCCAAGGACTTATGCGGCCCTCTGTTGGGAAAAGGTTGGACATGTCTTTGTTAAAATTGTCGTTTCTATATTTCATCACCCACACGACTATCATAATGACTACCGTGCAACTGAAAGTCATGGCCCACTAATATAAGATTGTATGAACCTTTGTTTTGTTTCTTACTCATTCTATTTGCCACGATAAAGTTTTACCTTCTTATGTTGTCTGATAAGATAGAATTTGAAGAAAATGAGGCACAGATAAAAGTAAAAACACCACATATTTTAATACACTTCAATATTTACTGACCACATCTTTCTCAGAAGCCATTGAAAGATGCTACGTAGCATTGAAATATTGAAGTGTCTGTGTCAATGATTTTACTTTTATCTTTGCTTCATTTTATACAGTTCTATTAGAGTAAAATTTCCCTTAATGGACACCTCCTAATAGCGGATTCTTCTTTATAATGAACCGTTTAAATTTCATCGGTAAAATAACATTGGCTTATGGTGAACCGACTTCCCAAAAGCAGACTTTCTCATTAACGGACATGTACACTCCTAGAGACGCGTGTTTATTCATACAAATCTCTAAACATTGGTCGAAAATAGAAAACGCCCGTCTATACACAGTGTTTTACTGTAGAAATGTCAGGAATACCTTTGTCACGTGCGAAGTGTGAGCAGCTCCACCTTCCCCCCTCTAGGGAAAGTTTATAAAACAGCCCACGTAGTAATGACTTAACTATACTTCAAGGTCATACGTCCACTCCTTCCAGGCCATCAGTGGTGGTTGTTCTGTCAGTTTAGTGAGTGCTCCTCCACACAATATAGTGCGTAAGGCCTACTGTCCACATTTCATTTTATTTGTGTATTTTTCTTTGCATAATACAATATGAAAAGTAAACAAACGTACAATATTTATTTACTTGTCATAATTATCCTACATACAATATTGCACAATGCAGTAATTAGAATGTTATATTTTACTCCACAGTAGTTAGGTTAATTTGGATTAAACTGTCTTCAATTTTATTTATATATATATATAAATCCAAATAACGGACACTTCTAACAGACTAATTTTGTGTCTGGAAAATGTCCGCTATTAAGAGATTTCACTGTATATTTATCGGATCGAATCTACTATTTTATGAATCTGAATTTTGATTTTATCTATGAATTCCAAATCTAAATCTGGATCTTGGAAACATTTTAAACATAAAAGTTGTATCTTGTCTTATACATTATTGTACATTTTCTGGTGTAATAAATAGATTTTTAAGCTGCGATTTTAAATTGAATTAGTAATTAAATGTTGACTTTTTTTTTATATATTATCATTATAACATTTATACATTCACATAAGTGATAAATTAATGACCAGGGTTCTGGTTGTTTTATAGCTTTGTTGGGCTAAACTACTAAAAAGCGGAATAAGAGCTCTTTAAAAAGTTCCAACTAAAAAAAAAGTATCCAATAGGGTCTCGAAGCCCTGAATCTATTATTATCCTTAACATTTCGAGGTATTCAAAGATTTGATAGTTCAGTCTTTATTTTTTGATGACATATTTTTACAGTGCATTTATTGAAATAAAATATCTAGAGATTGATCAAATAACATCTTTATTTCATGTCCAAATTTTAATTTTACTTAAATAGCCATAATTTTAATATTATAAAAATATAGTTTGCTAACATCGTTTATTAATTTTCCATATAAAATAGAATTAGAAACGAGATGGTTGTTAAATTTGTCCTATAATTTTATCGGCTCAAACCATCACTAAAAAGCATAAAAGTTGTAAAATAAATTTTAAATCTGATATTTTTTTAAATTCTTGAATCTGGAATACTCTTAAAAAGAGTTTCTATTGTTTGAAAGATCCATCCTTATAAATACTTATTTGTGAAATGTAACTTTATATAACTATATACCTTAATAAATAGTTACAGTTAATATTAAGTTATTTACTGTTTTAAAAACCCTTCCTTCACCTCTGACAAGACGTGTATTAATCACAACTTGTGAATGTGAGGAATGCTAGGCCTCCACCGTGGTTCGGATCCCACGTTAAACTGTAGATCCTCCATTTCATCTCACAATCACCCTACCATTACACATTAGTGTAAGTGCTTATAACCCGAACGGGTAGTAAGACGCGGTGCTAATAATAATAATAATAATAATAATAATAATAATAATGTTTAAAATACTTTTTTTTATTGTTTACTTTAAATTTTTTCATGCTTTCTCTCGACCCTCCTTCCCCCCCTGTTTTCTGATTGTTTTTATCTTTACACCTCATAAAAACTAGGACTAGGCTTATATAGACTCTTTTTTTAAAACTGATTTATTGGGAAAATGAAAGTGAATGTATTTTCAGAAAATATAAAAAACTTCTCTAAACTATACATCAAAGTAAGCTTAAAGAACAGATCAAAAAATAGAATTTATTTCCCGCTGCTATACTTAGATATTTAATGGCCAATAAAACATTTAGATTTTAATTTCTTCATGTTAAACATAGTTGTAATTTGTGTTATTAACCAAATGTGAAGAATTTCAAGTAAAATCTATATGAGTCTATGAATTATCTTTTGAGAAAATATGTGTAATTTTGAATATCAATAAATCGTGTTTTGTAAATTAATGGCGTGCTGGAAAGTATATTTTAAAATTGTCTTTTTGATTATGAATCCCTATATTTACTCCCTAGTATAAACTAATTTTATTCGATTCACAATAATTATGTATTTGTTGTGTATATATCGTTTATCAGATTCGCCTCCACACGAGGAAGGGCTGCCAACCCGACAACTTCGGCCGAGGTCTCGCCCAGAACAGCAGTCCTATGTATGCCCTATATGTCACCATCGATTGCCTTCATCCTTTCCTCCTCGTGTTGAGACTCGCCAGCAGCGAGCGGTGTGCACCTGCGTGGCCACCGCCACACCGCCCGTTGGCTCGACACAACCGACCACTCCCGTAACAAAAACTTCTCGGGCTATGGCTGGTCTTGGAGCCAAGTCTGTGCGCAAAAAAAGGACCAAGGAGCAAACCTTGGATATCTCTGCCATTCCGTCGGTAGAAGCGGGAAGAAAATCCAACAGGGATTCATTTGCTAAGGTAGGATCACCATCTTCTACCAGTGGGGAAACTACTGCTAATGTAAAGGAATTAATGTTGGCGAGCTCCCGGAAAAACAGTTCAGGAAGTTCGGTCTCCACATCTGTTTCTGAAGTTCGTGAGATGTTTCCGTCTAATGTCGTCGCGAATCGTGCCGGGAAGCAGAAGAATATTACGACACCCACTGTTGCCAAGGAAATGCAATCCCAAGTAGAATACGCTACAACCAGGCCGCGTAGTGTTCATAGAGCGCTAACAAGTGATATTTTATTGCCACCGAGTGACATTAGTGAACCTAGGGAGAGCTCTTTGGAGGATGTGGAAGCGTCATTTTTCAGGCTGGAAAATTCGAGCAGTAATAGTAGTAGTGGTGGTGGTAGTAACAGTTCCAGAACTCGGCAGAGCTTAAGGAGAGCTAAAGTTCAACAAGACATTTATAGCAACCCTCAAGCAGGCCCATCGGGTCTGACTCGAAGCCCATATGAGGAATTACCTTATACTGGATCCACACCAACTAGTTCTCGCCACTCTCAACGAAGCTTTCGGACAATGCAAGAAAGGAGGAATCCTAGGACAAAGAAATACACTCAAGATGAGGATATCGTTCAGCAAACAGTGCCAGAAAGGGGTTTTGGATCTAGTCAAGCGGTGGTGGGCCCAGTCACGCCTGAAGCCACCAGCATACCCAGGAAGCCCCGAGGTCGACACACATGTCCGGTTTGCACCAAGTCCTTTGGTAGTCCAGGCAAGCTACGCCAGCACATGTATTCTCATACGGGTGAGCGACCTTTCCACTGCACTCACCCCCAGTGCTCCAAATCATTCTCATCCAAGTTCAAACTAGTCCGCCATGAGCTTATCCACTCAGTGGATCGCAAATTCCGCTGCACCATCTGCGATCGGACTTTCCATCGTAAGGACCACCTAAAGAACCACGTGAAAGTGCACAGTCCCATCAAAAAGACCTTTCGCTGTGATAGGGAGGGCTGTGGGAAGGAGTATAGCTCGTACCTCAGCTTCAGGAAACACTCGGCTGTTCATGCAGCCGAGGAAGGGAACTTAGAATGTAAGATGTGTGGGCGGACATTTGCCACAAAGGAAGAAATTGTCTATCACCTGAAAGTTCATGCTGGTTCAAGAACTGTCAAGAACCCATCAGACAAGAAGTATCGTTGTGAGCACTGTGACAGAAAGTTCTTCACGAGAAAGGATGTCAGAAGACATCTGGTGGTCCATACAGGTAAACGGGACTTCCTCTGTCAATACTGCCCTCAGCGTTTCGGACGGAAAGATCACTTGGTCCGGCATATTAAAAAGAGTCATTACGGGGGTGCTGTTATCAAAGGTAAGGTAAAAAGGCAACAGCGTGGTGGCTTTGCTGCTACTTCTAGCACTGTACCTTCTATCTCTGGTGCACCCACACCTAAACGATCATCGTCCTCTATTTTAAAATCCTCTGTATCCAAATCTTCAACGTACTCCCCACCAGCGTTTCAACTTTCAGAAGCAAGACCTTCCACTTCGGATGAAATGTTGATGTACAGTCCTTCAGAGATTATGACTCTTCCTTCTGATCTGACGCTGGGTGGGTTGTTGGAGGGGACTCAGTATGACACTGAGAGTGCTGTGGATGTAAAATCTGAGCCCGAAGAACATCATCAGTCGTCCACCATCCATCATCGGCCC
The DNA here is from genome assembly GCA_902141385.1 of Timema californicum. Classification (NCBI taxonomy): domain Eukaryota; kingdom Metazoa; phylum Arthropoda; class Insecta; order Phasmatodea; family Timematidae; genus Timema; species Timema californicum. The sequence continues at coordinate 162,211 of CABFOW010000570.1, forward strand.
CAGGTACTTTCACAGGAGTTAGTATCAAGCTTGATGTATGACCAACCTCCTCCTCCCTACTCCTCCCAACTACAACAGACCCCCTTCAAACTGTTTGAGCCTGACAATAACGAAGGAGAGATAAAAATGGAACCACAGTATCCGCAGGAGCGGGGGACTATGCCGCATCCCATGCTGCCAACCGCTGTCGGCGGCATGGACTTGAACCAGTTCCTAAGTCTCCTTCCCTCAACATCTGGCTCGGTAGACCAAGATCCGTCTGCCGCAAATCTGCTAGTCCAACATTTGAGACGAGGAGAGGAGGAGTTGCAGCGGTTCCTTGTGAGTGGATCTGACGGGGGTAGCCTGCTGGCGGGTGACACGGGTTTGCCATCGCACTTGTTGAACCTTATAAGCTCCTCGGAGAGCTTGCAGTTGCCAGGATCGGAGCCATCCGGTAGCGCTGGCGGCGTATCCATGGGATCCGTGACCGCCCCTAGTGGGGATGAGCCAGATCAGTCGCGGATCATAGCTTCTCTCCTTCAGTCTGATGAGGAGATGGATCCTAACTCAACTCCTCTGCCTGGTTTCAGTCAAGCGTTTCCTCAGTAAAACCGTCACTCCCACGTTTTTAGTTATATTTGAACAGTTAATTCGTTGCCATTTTAATAAAATATTCAAGATTTTTCTTTTTATTGGTAGTCAAAACTGTTAAGTACAGTTAGTTATCTTTCTCACTCTTGAATCCTGATGTATTTTTATTTACATCATCAATTGACTAGTCATTATTATTCAGTGGTTTTCTGCTTCACTCCATATTAATTGATGATAGCAAATTTCTTTTCATACATTCATTCTTTCTACACCTCTAAATTATCAAGACAATCAGGGCTGGTTTAATATATTTATATACACACGCATATACACACACAGAACTGTTGTTAAAGTAAAGCTTATTACACACGTTCGTCAAAAATAGAGCTGAATATGCTTGAGTGTGGTAGCAATTCATTCTCTTTATGTTGACCCATGATGCATTGCAACGCTAACTTATAAACATATTTTATTTTCTAGTGGGTAAACACATTATATTGTAAATCATTCACCTGATGGATGTTTTCAAAGTATAATGCACAATCCAATACATCAATACACACGCTTTACATTAACGAGTTATTCCAAATCTCCACACAACGGCCAATGAAGCTTTCTGCTGGCTTCTGGTTGTGGAGAGCATGCATTGCCAAATGCGTATGCGCACTGATTTGAGATGGTTGGGTCTGAGACTTGATTTGTTCTCCCGTTCCGAACATCTCGGGCATAGCGGATAAAACCCGCCTCGATGGCGTAGTTGGCTAACACGCTTGTGTTGAGCTCGACTGCTGAGGACGGGGAGATCGAGGTTCGAATATCGGTCGAGTGAACTAGGGGTGGTTTTTCCTAAATGGTTTTCCACTCTACCTCCACGCAAATGCGGGTTCACTTCCTTTAATTCAACCTTCCCAATTCCTAATCCATTAGCGTAGTTAGTACTTAAAGCGTATAACCCGAACGGGTAGTAAGACGCAGTGCTAAATAATAATAAATAAACATAGCGGATGAAGTAGAGACGAGTTGAACTTTAGCAGAACAGCTGGTGCCGAAAAGGCGGAAATCTTGTGATTGACTTGGAGCTCGTCGCATGACTACGGTTTTGTTCTGCGATAGTTTTTCAGCAAACGTGTTCATCCCCAGTAACTATGCACCTTTACATCATGGTGGCTACAGACAGGGAAATGGCAGGGAATTAAAAAATATGTCTAAAATATCCCATTAATTTCGCAGCTAAACAAAAGTTAATAATACCTAAATAAAGTAACATTTTAATTTCTAAAATAACTGATACAATCGTTTATGTTTAGTAAATACCAACTTTTTTTTTAATATGTGATCAATAATAACAAAAGTCTTTATCTACCATTAATACTGGAAAAAAGTAGTCAGGGAAAATTGAAAAATGTTGCCTGGAAAAGTCAGGGAATTTTGTAAAATATGTTTTGTGGTCACCTTGTACATGCAAATCCATAGCAATTATTAAAAAAATACTAATGATTTCGACTGGCGTAGAAAGCGATCTTTAAATCCCTATACATTTTGATTACATCATTTAAAAGCATTGACCTTTAAATTAACATAAGGTTTTCAAATATGCACACTCCATTTACCCTGAAATAATTACCACTTTGGATGATGCCTCCCGCAGAAGTTTTCAAAAATTGTAGGATTTTTTTATTATTTTTTAAAATCTTTATTTATACATGTTTTTTATCTATAAATTGCATTTGTATAGTATGTGTATTCTCATTATAATTGTGTAAAGAAATAATTAACAAAATTATAGCCGAAATATATATATATTTAATAATCTGAAAGTATATGGTAACCCTTTTAGAAAACATTTCATTGTTGGCACTTTCTATTTACTAACAAAACAATCAATACTATTTATTTAAAAAATACTGCACATAATTATTAAGTTTACTTATAGGCCTCCTAGATAACAACAAATACACCTTTCAAACTGTCAATGACTAGTTTTAATCTCGATCAGGTCTACTGAGGTTTTTTTTCCAAAGTGGTTTTTCCAGTCTTCCTCCACGCAAATATGGATACTTTTCCTATAAATATAACCTTTCTAATCCCTAAAACTATTAGCGTAATTAGTACATAAGCAAATTACACAAATGGATAGTAAAAAAAAAATGTTAAAAATAAAATTAAAACATTCCATGGGGTACATAGAATTTGTCATCACTGCACAGTTTTTTTGGGATGTCTTTTTTTAAATTAACATAATTTCTTTAAATAGATTTATAAATATCAAATTGAATTTGTTGCTGAAGTATATATTTACTCCCATCATCCTCTAATGGAATTATAATGTGTTTATGAATTTGGATAGGTATGTAGGGTCACAAAATTGTGTTTAGTCTTTTGTTTTTATTAATTTTTAGCTATATATATTTATTTTTTTAAATATATAAAAATTATTAATTCAACTATTTAAATTTTCATTTGTTTAACTTTTATTATAAACAGAGGTGTGGAAGTAATGAATGGGCAGGGCTTTTAGTAATCAAGAAGGCGGAGAAGTTTTGTCATTGTTTGATGGTTGTTCCTTTGTTCAGTTATAATTGATATAGACACTTATTTTTTATCACTCAGCCATGTTTTCCATCCACTCAAATTTATCTTTGTCGTCATTAGGGGTCTAAGTCCTTAAAATTATTCTTTGGAATGGCCATTGTTATATATATATTGATAGCTACTAATCACCAGGCACATATGTTTTCATACGATTTTCTATTAGTTTAAAATGGGTGACTTCAATCACTTGACCTATAAATGTCTGCATTTAAAGTTGTTTTCATAGTTATTGTTTTCATGACAGGTACGCTTTTGTCTAAACGAAACAGTAACGGTTGTGCAACCCCTCTTTAAATATGTGACTTTTTTTTAAAAGCGTAGTGTGCCTTATATAAGTTATCAACAGTAAAATATATCTCATTATTATTTTAAAAGTTTTATTGTAATCTTTAGCTATCTATGCCATCCACTTGAAACTCAATTGTTCAATGTTCCGTGTGATTATTTGGTTTACATGAAAATTAACGCAATTAAGTAAACTACTTTGTGTTATGATATTTACCTATTGAGGCCACTCTTTTTTTTTTTT
>CABFOW010000570.1:174654-208265 GCA_902141385.1 Timema californicum
AATTTTAGAAATTTTTGGTGCTAAAAAGTAATACAAAGCATTTATCAAAATTAGCATACGTTGATTTAAGCTGTTAAGCTATAAATATTACTTTTTGAAAGCCTAAAATGTAAGAAAAGAGTCTCAACAAAATTTCGATACAACTTCAAATATAAATGTTTGGTCGCCAATGTGGAAGAGACCAAACTAAACATTCGTGGACCTACAGTCCAATGAATATATTACTACTAATATCTTATTATAAGGAAAAACCGTTTCATGTTTTACCACAACAACTAGAAAAATTTAATTCCAAACTAAAGATTTGGCCTCTCTTTTTTTTACCAATCTGTACTGGGAGTGCATGGGCCCTAATTTATATGTGTATATTTATTGAGAGTAATTTTCATCCCACCCTTAAAATCTAAAATGCTCACTGGTAATTTAAATAAATCATTTCTTGCGGGCGTGTAGTAGTGTTGTGTTCGATGATGTTCACCCCTATTAATTTGTTTGTGGATTTCCTAGTTTGGTGAATGTGATAAAATGGCAGTTTCTCCTGCGTAAAGCTGTAACCAATAGGAAGCGGTCTTTAGTCAACTATGATTCAATACTAATATTGTTTTTTTTTTTAACTGAGGGAATTATCCTTTCATGGTTGTGTATAGATTCACTCAAAACATTTCATTCCATTTATAGTCTCTTGTGTGTTTTTTTATGTTGACTAAATTATTGGTTACAGTCTTATCGAGAAGAACTACTTTAATTTATATTCTACTGAAATGGGAATGTATATATTTTTATTGCTCTCTTATATCAGTTTCTCTATACCTGCCCCCACTGCCCTGCAACCCCCATTCCTCCAGTTTTGTGACGCATTTGTGGTCAATACACTTAAAACTGCACTAGTCAGCTTACACTTAGAAATAAGTACACTATTCAATAGTAAGGAAAGAAGATTTCAAGTTGAAATAAATAGCCTAAGTTTTCCAATTTGTATGTATTTTGGAAAGAAGAAAAGACTTGTACAATACTCGTAGATTGTTAATATAATGTTGTATATCTTAATATTGCTATTCACAAAATTTTATATTATAATATGTTTATTTTTTATTTTTCAGAGTTTAAGATAATATGTGCGCTTTTTTTTTATCACCATAATATTATTTGGTTATTTTGCTATTATGTTAAACACTTTATATCATTTCGTGGAAGTTATTTATTGTTATTAATGATGTTTCTTCTTTCTGTTAGTAATAAAATATTGCAAAGTTTATCAAAAAATGTTATAGATGTACACACCTAATTATCAAAAGAAGAAAGAACATTTTAATTAAGAGATTATATGTAAATGCTTAGCTTTCAGACAAAATTATGAGCAAATGAATCTAAGAATAAAGTATTTTACTAAAGAATTAATTTTAAATGAAAGTAGTGACGCATGGTTGGTTTTATAGTGTTATAACTCATGTTTATCACACCAAAGCTTCTTTTTTTTCTATTTCAAAAGTTAAAGGTCATTTTAAGAAATGTAATTTTCTGTTCTGATAAAAATATAAATAAATTTAAAAGTATATTTTTTTACTTGGAAAAAGGGATAGGAACGAATAAAAGGGATAACTGCCATACAGAGCTCACAATAATGAAAAAAAAGAGGAACATAGCACACAAATTTTCTTACGCTGCTGTTATTGGAAAATAAGTGGTAATGGTTGTCTCTCGTTTGAAGGACACCATGGAAATAGGAAGAAAGTCCCATTTTAACTCGAAAATAGCCAGTGGTGCCATCTGTTAGACAATCATAAGACCTTTCTAATGCACTTTAGATTATGATCGAAAGAGGCCTTTGTCATATTTAAATTAATACAAAAATAATAATTAGTTGGAATCTTTATGTGGATTGAGATATAAAAAGTCATTGTTTTGGGAAATGTGTTTTTCCCCTGTGCCCTTAAGTTGTTATCGCCCGACCCATAGACCCAGGTTTTGTTATGTCACATCTCGTCAGCAGGGTATGGAACACAACTTCCTAAGAGATGGAAATAAGGGTGACTGAGAGGAAATCTCTATATGATGATAGGTCACATATAAGGGCAAAGGTAAACATCCCTTGTAAAGAACACAAATCCAATAACAGTTTTTTTCTCTCTCTCTCCCCCCCTGCATTAAGTGTATTAATACATTATAAATACATACATGCATCTATAGTATTTTTATTTCATTCTTTAAACATTTAAAAAAATTGAACATTTTTGTGAAATAACCTAATTGTAAAGCTCATTTTTATTGTATTTTTTGAAAAGTATTTAATGTGGAGTTGTGTTTTAATTCTGATTCCAAAATTTTTAAACACCAAGAGTGGTATTTTATGTCGATAGTACCTAATTATATGAGCTATTCAAAAGTTTCCATTAAAGTAATCACAAATGTAAATAACAAGTAAAACAAAAAGTATTTCTTTAAATTTCGAAAATACATTCATTGTAAAACTTGTTCATTATTATAAATTGCTTTTTATTATTTCTATGAAAATAAACTTAGAATAGTTATTTTAATGTTTTATGTTGCTTATAAAGAATGATTGACACTTATTATAAAATAAACTTGTATAAGGAAGTAGTTTTATGATTATTATCACCATAGGTATGTAAATACCTCAACAGTTCTGGTAACTTTTTAAAAGTATGCTTGGTCATGAGTCTAAATTTCAAGAAAATAAAAACCGTTTGAATTTTGGCTAGCAAAAGGTTTAACCAATTAGCTTTATACAGGGCAGTGCCCATTTTAACTAAAACAAAGGATGTTAAGGGTATCCCCGAACAAAACTAGTGAAATAATGAGCTAAACATCAATTATATATTAAATTATACTTACCCAATTTTGCTGATTTTGCTAGTACAGAATTTTACTCAACTGATTTAAGGTGGGGAGGTAAGAAAAGACCAGTTTTTTTAATAGCAAAACTTTTTTTTGTCACTTATAAAATATGGCCTCAGTAAAAACCTAGTCTCTTATTTTCTTTACATGGTCATATCAACAGTTGTTGAATATGTCATGAGCAAAATGGCATTAAAGTAGGAATAAAAGTTGTCAATTAAATTCCAGGAAACCCTTGACAGATATTCAACAACTGTTGAGGTCACTATGTGAAGAAAATTAAACTATGTTTTTATTGAAAATATTTGATTTATTTTGACCAAAAAAAAGTTTTTATTTAAAAACTACATAAACACCTTTTCTCACATATTCTATATCCCCAACTTAAGGACTGTATTGCATTTTTTTTTCTGGTGAGCTTTATCCAAATTTGAAAAATAACCAACGGCAATTAGTTTTTTGAAAAATATATTAACATCTTTAATTAAAAAAATGTGTCAAGTTTGAAAAGAGATTTTTTTTCTACCTCTTATTTTTTTAAACAATTTATTTTTCTACACATAGAACTTTGAGATTTTCTTAGTTTGGGCCTTAATTTTCTCAACAATTGTAGTTGACTTTAGGGTGATAAAAAAAAGGTGAATAGTAAACATTTTTTTTTAGAATGTCATACAGGAACTTACCTTAATAATGCATAAGGAGAAACAGTTAAGTCTAAGTTGAAAAAATGTACTGTACCAATAACCGAAATTCCCATCCGTCCATTATTGACATTTTGAGTAGAGTTTAAAATTATGTTGACTTTGCAATCTATAGATTCCAACATGAATGGCTTTAATTATTGTTACTGTATCGTGTTTCATAAATTACATAATATGTGTGTACATGAATTGTTAATTATTTATTTTCATCAAAGAAACTTTATTTGAATATACAATGCCATTTATGTCAGCCAATGTAGTTACAGCTAACATGCCGAAAATTATGAAGAGTAATTAAAGATTTTATTACTTAGCTCTAATTTATATATCCAGGTTTAAGAAATAACAACCTGTTCAATTAATATCTTTAAGTGAAGCTATATCAAGGTCTCAACTGAGTCATGAAAAGTTACTGGTTGCAAAAAAGGTCACAAAACTAACCGAAAAGTCACATATTTTCAATATTCTTGTCATAAAGTCATGAATAAATTTTGTTTTGAATTTCCCATGCATCGTAACAACGCGTCGAATTTTGAGCCACCCATTACCCATGATGTCGTGCGCTAGCCGCAAGTCACCTGAATGTTTGTTTTGTGATACCAAGGACAAAGTTAATGTTCGCCATCTAGTTAAGTTCAATGTTGCGTGTGAGTGCATTATATAATGTTCACCTGTTTACCAAAGGAATTTTGTAGTCAAAAAGTCGCTAACTTTTGTTTCTCCGACTCAGTAGACATCCTCTGTATACCATTTTTAAGCATGCCTTTTCAGTTCAATTTAAATTATATGAATTACATAAGACTCAATCCGGTGACCACATGGTCTAGGTCGCTACTATTGCATTAGACTAGACTGCCGATGATGGGGAGATCAATGTTCAAATCTTGGTCAGTTGTACTGAGGTTTTTTTTTCCAAAATGGTTTTCCATCCTCCCTACATGAAAATGTGGGTACACTTCCTCTAAATATAACATTCCTCATCAATAAAATGAGTAACATAATTAATACATAAAAATAAAAGCGAATGAGTAGTAAGACATGGTGCTATAAAAATTACTTAAGATTTTAAATCGGTGTTTAGATTAGATGTCCTCCACCCGAGTCCAGACGTTGGTCGGACTTGGGCACCGCCGGCTGTCAAACTCTGTCAAGAGAACCAGCACACTTATCTTAGTGATATTGGAGTAGAAATTGTATAGTTCACTCACTATCCCTCCTTATCTAAACCATGATTTAGCCTTGTGCGCTCGCTTTCAAATAAGATTTCTTAATTTGATTTGCCTATTTTCTGACATTTGAGTGTTATTTTTTGGCAAATATATTTCAAATTGGTTTTTAGTTTGAAGGAAATAGTTTTATTACACAATTTTTGCCAACTTTGTTATAACTTCAAATAAAATGGAAAGTTTGTTTGAGAATTATTTCTAAAGCTCGTTGCTATTGTTTTATTGAAGAGAGGCTGCCACTAAGAATGTTACACAAACATTTGAAAAACTTATAAATGTTATGTCGTTACTCATTAGCTACCATATTTAGTTAGTTTCGCTAATTACGAATTCGACTCGCTAATCTAATGTCAGCAACAAGTACTTGGACATGTTAAATTCCTTATAATTGATAAATTAAAAATAAAGTTTCTTTGACGAAAATAGGTTATTTTGGCTTAAGTGTGTGTTTGTGCGTGTGTGTTTTTAACCAAGTCAGTGCAAATTAACTAGTATATAATTTTATTTTATTTAAAAATAATACACAACGTAATAATTTTAGCCAATATATTTGTTAAGTAATACAGTTCCCTGTTAATATTTAAAGTATAAAACTTTAATAGATTTTGTCAAACTATAAATATATACTTTTTTTAAAGTTGCAGTTTGCCAATGTTTGTTTTTGCAAAATATATTTTTATATGAAGCACACATGTAATATACAAGAGACCTAGTTTAAGTATGATTTTACATTAGGAGTAATAGATAATTTGATAAAGATGTATTTGGATACAAGTATGAATGTTTTTTTTAATGTATTTGCACAGAATGTTTGATATTTATTGAGCCAAGGGTGGCCATATTTATTCAAGATAAAAAAGAAAGGTGTATGTTAAACAAAAAATTATGGAGAGTGGGATTATTTTATGTCTGTACCTTTAGAAAGAAGGCAATACTCGCATTGACTGCTTTCCTTGTAAACACTATATAGTTGTTATAATAAGGGCAATCCAGAAGGCGGGTAGGGGGGTTGGGGGGTACAAATGGGGGCAGTTTACCTCAAGCCCCCACTCTCAGGAGGCTCCAATCGCCCAAATATATTTTACAACAGCAATTTTTGCCAAAATCACAACACTAATGCATAAAGGGCAAGCTGCTTTTTTTTATAACCAGTCTCTTTTTTTAAAGTTGATTAACATGGTGAACACAAGAATAATGTAGCTTAATAATGGAAAATATTTTTTTTTTTTGTACATTGTTTAAATATTTTGTTAGTAAAAACTAACAAATTATAGAAATTCAATTAATTATTTGGTTTAAAAAGGGGTCCCTAAAATAATAATATCCTAGGGTCCTTGAGTTTTTTGGGACACTATTCCTCTCACACTTTAAATTTTATTACTGTATTTTTAACACTTAATAATTTTTATGATTCAATTCACAATATTTGAAATATTGTAATATTTCCTACACATTATATGTGTGTGTGGCTATTTTGTACCAGAGTTAATAGATAAAATACAATATATTTACATTAAATTAACAGAATAATCTACAATGTAGAAGGAAACACTAGCAAAACAGTCAGATATCCTTGTGTTTGTCCACCATTTAGTGAACAGTGTTTGTTTGTACTTTAGGCAGAAGCTCTTAAAGTGGGGATCTAGTGAACGCAATAAAAATTAAATGTTTCTGCAGTTTTAATAGCAAAATATATATTTTTATTTTGTTAAAAATATATCAAATATTGCTTTAATAAACAAATAAAAGAGTTAAATTTTCATCACATGGTGATATCAACAGGCTGTTGAATATCTATCAAGGGTATTTAATGACAACGTTTTATCTTCATTTAAAAAGTTTATCAGATAATGCCACCATAATCATGACAGATATTCAACAACTGTTGATATCAACATGTGAATAAAATTAAACTATGTTTGTACTGAAACCATATTTTATTTATTTTGTTCAAAAAAACAACAACAAAGTTTTGCTTGTAAAAAACTGCGAAAACACTGACCTGTTGTTACTTTCCCAAGATCCCCACCTTAAATTGAATTTGATTCGCATTGATGACTCATTATGATATTAACATATTTTACAGTCCCTCCCCCAACACCTGAAATGACACCTTTTCCTCCTCCCTCTCATCGTATTTATATAAAAACTGTGTAATTCATTGAATTGTGTCAATTTGTTAACCTTTCACACCTTTTTTTAAATGTGGTCACCCGTGGTTCACTCTCCGTGCTATGAACACATTTCTTTCAAAGTGCCATTTGTTATATTTTAATGCCATGACAGTGTATTCCATGCATTTTATATATATACTATTTTTTCATTATATTTATAAGTTTTAAATGTTATTGTTTAGTATCTATCTATCTTTGTTGAAAACTTAAATGGGTAATCGTGTCAAATTTATGTATGTTAATCTTTCTACCTGGGAAAATTTTTAGTATTTACTTGTAATTTTATGTTTGAAATAAATTTTATTTTTTTAATAATAATAACAAATTATTTTGATAATATCAAAATTATAATAGCTGTTAATTATTGGAACAAAGTTTGTTAATCAAGATATTAACTTTCAGAAAACTATTATAACATATGAAAGTGCAAAATGCTAAACTTTTTTGTGTGAATATTATTATTTATCATTATTATTATTAAAACTATGTAACATCTATTGCAAATTGTTTGTATGGATAAATTTACAAAATTTAAGAAGTACATAGTTTAATTATATATCATATTAACATTTGTTGTTTAATTATTTATTGTAATACTTCCTCAACACTTTAATCAAAAGCAGGGTGCTTAGGAAGATATTTGATAAAAAGAAAAGGATGAGGCTACTTTGGAGTAAAGGAGGTCACATAATGATGAGTTACATAACCATCTACTCATCACAACACATTGTCAGGATGATCAAGTCTCGTAGATTACAGTGGACAGTAGATGCAGCACAAATAATAAATCCTAGAACCTTGTTCAGGGAACTGACTGGCAAACCCAATGAGAAGATCTATAGTATGATTTTGGTAGAAAGAACAGTAAAAGTTAGTTACTAAAGTTACTAAAATAATTTTAATATTGTCATGCATCAAGTCATGTTATCTGAAGTTGTAACTTTTGATAGATATCATCAACACTTATAAAATAACATAAATAATAAAATGATAAGTTTTTACTGTTGGGCACCAATAGATATGATTGAATTTTCTCTACTGTTCTTACAACCAAAATCAGTGCAGATGGGAGGATATTGTTAGAATGGACCTGAAAGAAATAGGGGATAATGAGGTGGACTGGATAGAACTTGCCCGAGATAGGCCAAATGTGGCACTGAACTCTCGAGCTCCTAATGCCATAGAGTCGGTAATACACACTGAACAATATAATACAGTTTATACCAAGGGACTGTTTTGAAAAATATTATATTATTGGCCCAAGAATGGATTCCATTATGATCATATATATACACACACACACATAAATATAATCTAATAGAGTACATATAAGGAAGGCAAATAATAGAAAACCCATCTGCATAGCAATCGATAAATACAGTTGGAGCTCGATGGAAAACAAAAGAATATATGGTGCACCAAAAAACACTTTAGGAAGGGGCTATCAGAGTGTATAAGCTACTACCGCTTGAAATGTAATAGAGCAGGGATCGGATACCAGTCGCACTCCAATTTCCAGTAGCTCGGATAAGAAAGCTACATCCTTGTTATAAGTCAATCCTTGCATCTTCCAAACTTTCTGACATTTTCCAAATATAATACAATTACCTCATAAAGCTAAAAGAGGTTTTATTTATAGATATATATTTTTTATTCACATCCAATGTCCATTTCCTGTGTTTGTCTTTTATGTTATTCCTTTAAATGTTCCTATTATTATTTATAAAAGTCCTTTTTCTCCTGTTGGTTTTTTGGTTTCTTCTTTTAAAGAAGTTGTGTTGTGTCTTTTACACTCCCTCCTTGATGAATTAGGAGAGAATGAAACCTAGGTCAGGAGATTGGGCGGTGACGATTAATACAAATATATCGAATACTAAAACATAATTTTTGATAGTGACTAAAATAACCTTTATTGGTCATCATCGTTAATGTTGGTGTATTCCTGTATTATTGATTATGTATATAATAATCAAACAATGAGCGAGAGAGACTCAAGTCATAATTATGCCAGTACAAGTTTTTACACAACATATCCAAATTGTTTTTCCGTTCTTAGCTTTGTTTTAAAATTCTTTAAATGTAATAATGACACCTGGACACAAGAGTCGAACCCAGGACCTTTGACTCAGTATGCCAATGCTCTAACCACCAAATTTGCCCCCTTTTTATAGGTCGTCTTTAGCTTTTAGTGGTGTTGTTTGCTGTTACTATAGCTCGTGCCATAGAGACTCCAGATGAGCCATAGGGCCGGACTCTGGGGCTACCTACAGGTGCTCCGGGTGGCCCTGCGAACTAGTATGCCTCCGTTAAACTACTTCCGTTATAAGTAGTACACAGGGCTGGGCTCCCAAACCCCTGTTGCGGACTTCAGATTTGTCTGGGGTCTGTGACAGCGGCCCAGAAATGGGTTGGACTCTGTAGGGCAGTGAAGTTTAAATTATACGAGTGATGGCATTGGCAGAGTGGTCGGGGTTTGGGTCTTTGGGTCTGGGCTTCCGGGGCCTGTGAGCTCCTGGGGCTGGACACCTGGAGTAAAGGGCCCACGGGCCTGTCCCCGTATGGCCATTCGTGCGGTGAGCTGTTTTAGAGCTTCGGTGCTAACCCGGACAGTTAGTAGTGCAGGGGCTGAAACATGGACACCTCCACTCGTACGTACAAGTAATCCCATTCCCCTACACACAGGAAAGAGTGGAGAATGTCTCGCCAGTGGTCTCTGCGGTGAGTGGAAGTAAACTCCGGTCACCACCCAGGATAGGTGGGAGGCACGGCCCCTGGTGTCGGTCCAACCAATGATATACTGGAAGGGGAGGAGTTATTTCTCGCCTCCCTGTGTATCCGGCCTGAACCAGATCATCCCACCCTTCAGGGTGAGGTGTAAGTTTTGGGTACTCGTCTAGAAACTGCCCTGGTGCACGTTTCCAGGGGTGTGTGGCATCGCTTAGCCGTGCGGTACTTTGTACTCATCACTTGCATGCAAGTTACTACATGAAGGTTATTTTGGGAAGGAGGCTTTTAAATATGCCGTAAAATTATTTACTGGATTTAAAATAAATAAATTATACTAACTGGTATTGGTTTTGTCCAACTATTAGTGCGCATCGTGACATGTCTACTCTAGCTCTTGATTTTTTCCCAAAATGGTTTTTCACCCTTCCTCCATGCAAATGTGGGTTCACCTATAAATATAACCTTTGCTATCCATAAGCCTATTAATGTAGTTAAAACATAAGAGTATAACCCAAATGAGTAGTAAGTTGCGGTGCAAAAAAAAAGCATTTCTTCCACGCAAGTGTGGATACAAGTCTTCTAAATACAATCTCTCGCATCCCTAACACACAAGCGTAACTAATGCACATAGCCCAAACTGGTATTAAGAAAGAGGCGGGAACAAAAAAAAAGTAACAAACATTAGTTTAATTTTAACAAAACAAATAAGAAAATCTTGTCTCACCAGATGGTTTCTGAATGTGCATTAGGGTCAGCAATATTCGCTGATTCAGTATCTGCGTTTTACCGCTGCCCAATTTTATTTATTTTAAATTAAAGAATTTTTTTTAATAAGTTTCAAACTATGCGCCAAGCAAGAATCGACCTTACTATCAGCGGCACAAACTAGAAGAATAGTGAGTACACTATATTGTACAGTGCATGGTATTACTTTATTTAATGTTGGTAATATCTTACTGTGAATAATTTATCAACTAAACATTACCGTATGTATGTATGTTACACAAATATCACGTTATATAATAGCTCGGTATTATTGGCGGTTTCACGTAATCACGATAGATCTAAGAACATATTACCTGCAGATATGAGGGTCCTACTGTATATCAATGAAATGTATGAAAGAAGGTAAATAGTGTACTTTCATTACTATCAGTACTATATTATTATTTCAAACTATTCACTGGCTAGACATTACCTAGTTAAGAAAATGTTACCTGACACCTATACATTTCTAAACAAATATAGTGACATCTTCTTCCTTTCTTCTGTCTTCTATAGAAGAAGTAGTCACACACACATTTTAACACAAATAGAATAATATTTCGGCATTGTTGCCTTTATCAAACACAAAGAAGAAGAAAGTACAAATAACACAAACAATGGATTAGTTCATTTTGAATTTTAAAAAGAAACTGATAGAAACACATTGTGCCAACTGTTTTGGGGAGAAAAGATAAATTCCTTGATTAAGGTTAATATTTATAGAAAACTGATGATGATAATGATAATAATGATAATAATGGATAAGAAAATGCTAATAAAAAATGATAGTTTTAAAAATAGCAATAATAATGTTAGTTTATTTCTTTAATATTATTATTTTTCAAACTAACATTATTATTATTATAATTACTATTTCTAAAAATATCATTTTTTATTATCATTATTTTCTTATATATTATTATCATCATCATTAGTTTTCTATAAATATTAACCTTAATCAAGGAATTTATCTTTGCTCCCAAAAACAGTTGGCACAATGTGTCACTTTCTTTTTAAAATTCAAAATAGACTAATCCATTGTTTGTGTTATTTGTACTTTCTTCTTCTTTGTGTTTGATAAAGGCAACAATGCCGAAATATTATTCTATTTAGTGTTAAAATGTGTGTGTGACTACTTATACTATAGAAGACAGAAGAAAGGAAGAAGATGTCATCTTTGTGCATTGGACTCTTTCCTTAGGTGGGCTTTCTTCATCAAATTTATTCTTAGTATGTAATGATATTGGTTTGGATTAATATAAATTATGTAAAAAGTCATGGATGAAGGTAATTTTTATTTAAAGTAATATACGTATAGTATCCTTTTAAGATTCATCCATGAATAAACAAGAGCTTTTCAGAAACAATGTGAAAAGGATTTCACCCCTAAAATATATTTTTTATACCATATTTCCTGTTAAAAGAACAACTCCGCAGTATTTTTTCAAAAGACGCCATTTCTATATACCAATAAGAAGCTAGCCTTCACAAAACCTGTCACCAGGACTCTTTCTATTAGTTGGATTTTACACTCTTGAAAAGGGGAGAGAAAGGCCAGGGGTATGTTATATATAAACCATTGTGCGTATGTTTAAGGCAGCTCCGGGATCCAAACATCTACACCGAGATCTCGCTCACACATGAGTCAGTCACAGTCTAACACATTATAAAATAAGTCACATCAATATCACAAGTGTGCAGTGATATAAAACATTTAATTGAAATATGTATAAGTAATTAACAGGTGTAATTTAAATAAACCGTGTGTGAAATAAACAAGCCATCAAAAGTTCTCTTTCTTCAATTTTATTGATATACCGATTTAATTAGTGCTCGAACACGGAGCTATAAACAGCTGGTTTAAACGGTATCTTTTCCATACAGTGATGATAGGCGCTCGATCATGGAGCTTTAGACAACCTATAAGTCATCACAGCATTCTTATATCAGGGAATTAATCTGTAGTGTTTCAATCGACGCCCAAAGCGGGATGATTGATTCCATAGTGTTACAATTGACACCCAAAGAGCGGCGCAATAATTCCATATTGTTACAAGTAGTTGATTTTTCCTTTTTCTTTAGTTTTATCAATTTCCTTTAATATAAAATTATCTAGCCATTGGGCCACCTCATTTTTAAACATTAAACAAATATAGTTTTATTTACCTATTACATTCCATTGCAAATCCACAACAATCTAAAACAAACAAAAACACAGTAGTAGTGTTTGTCAATCTAGAAATACAAACATCTTTCATGGGAATTAAAATTGGAATTATATTCTGAAAATTGAAAAATTACACCTGGACATGGGAATCAAACCTGGGACCTTTGGCGTACTCAGCTCAAAGGTCCCGGGTTCAATTTTCAGAATATATCTAGATGGGGTGAGTAATCCTCACTGACAGCTAAATAATAGCTTTGGTTATTTGAATCTTCAAATTTGGAATTGTTACCGATTGGATGCAAAGGGATGTCCAACAGTGTATTGGTATGGTTAGTCTCGATGTATTTTGCAAAATATTGCGCATTACAAAGTTTCAAACATTTCATGTCCATTCTAGCTTGTGGAAAGTCAATAGTTTCTTCAAAAAAACACAAACATAAAAAAAATGCAATGTGCTACTAAAAACATGTTTTTATTTACTTTATAATTTTCTTAATCAACAGAGTTTTTAGATTGTATGCATGTAAAATAATACAGGAAAGACTAATAGAAATACAGTATGTACAAAAATGTTTTCGTCCAAATTCTTCCACAATTCACCACACACACACTTAAAGAATGTGTAACCTCATCGTCTGCAATACAAGGTTCTATAAATTTAAAATCTTGTAAATTTCTTTTTATCTTCCCTTCTCAATTTCTTTTGGTAGGTGTTACGTCTCCAAGCATTCCTATATTTCTTTGTAGACAATACCTTTTGACTTAGGAAATTAAACAAATACAACAAGTTGGTGTAACTGATTGTTGAAGACACATAAAAAGTTGTAGTTTCCTATTTTTAATAATATATACACAATAAACAGCTAAAACTTTCACTAATTCTAAAGCTTTTAGAAGATAAGCATTCAAAGCATATAATTTATTGTAAACATACATATAAGAGCACACCCAACAGTAACAAAATAAAACTACCATAATGATTGTACATCATACATTCAAATGTTTTATCTAGTTATGTAAAACATTATCATTATTTAATCATTCAAAATCAAATGTCCATACAGCATCTCAATTATTTCCAAACATTGTTGTAAAGTTTTCACTTCAATTTAAGGCAATGTTAAATTACTGTTCAAAACTAAAATTTGATAACACAGTTTATAAGCACAATAAATATAAATTATTGTTGAAATAATACTTTCAAATATTATTTTAAGATTGTTGACTTGTTATTATCCAGTTATTGACTTTTAATAATGACGTACACTAAAAAAAACATGAAAATATTACTTTACTTTGAATTCTATTATATTTGTAAGAAGGTACAGTAAAGGTGGATAGAAACATATAAAAGGGATGAACACAATATTGTTGTTACAATTAAAAGAAGACTACAGTTCACACTTTACATTGCTGCGATTGCACAAATAGGTATTGGCTGCCTCTTGAAGAGACGACCAATCCCCCGACCTAGGTTTCATTCTATCCGAACTCATCAGTGGGGTGGGAAATTTATAAAGAATGATAGGACACTTAGATAGGAACATATAAAAGGAATAACATAGAGGACAATCACAGGAAATGGGTTGAGCAATACTCGATGGCAACTTAGCTTGACCATAAAATACTACCATACTAATTATTGACATATCTAGTGTTGTGACCATAACATTTAATCAGGTTGTTTTCACCCCATAGCATATACCTTCACAAGTATATTTATAGTGTTTCAGATTTAATTACTAGATGAAATGTAATTTCAAAGAGAAAACTATTTTTCATTCGTTACAGGATATAAATTAGACATAAAACACAATCTTAGTCCTATTAATAAACCCTTTAAGAAGTCATAAAAAAAAATTGTTGAATTCAAGTGTATGGATGATCATAAATATATATTTAATTTGTGGTTCATAATTGATATAAACCTTTCTCCTAACTTGGATTAAAATCTTTTTAGAGTGTGAAAAAAAAAGTTCATGTATAGCTTAATCTGTTAAATATAATTTTCGGGTTCAACAGACATATTGCGATTTACTATTAAACTTATCTTCAGACTTGAGTTTTATTTAGGGAATGTGTAAAATATGCTTACTATGACATTGATTTTAGTTAAAATAATGGTAAAAACTTTTAACTCCATTTATTAATTATTTTACAAGAATATTCCCAATTACAGATTATAAACATTCACATGTAATCTAGTGTTTGGTAGTACTGAGCAATTAAGGCATGATTTAAGTTGAATGGCTGACATTATTCAACTTTAGGCATAAATGTGATTATATTTGTTCTTTCTCTCAACCTCTAGGAGAGAGATTTATTGTGATCGTCTAAAAAAAAATCAAACTCAAGGTTTTGATAAATGTTGACATTTCATGACCGCTAAAAAATGAAGAAAAAAAAAACCAGTTTCCGCGATGCTATCTGTCTGTATCTTGACCTAGAACCGAAACCATTTTACTGATCTAGATCAAAACGTGGTGTCTAGGGATTTCCCAAGGGTACCCCCAAGGTTTTTTTAATTTTAATTAGGTATTTAATCCTTAAACCAAGGGTAGTTTTCTGAAGGAAAAAAATAAAATAAAAATATTTTTTTAGAATCTTCTCTTACAATTTTGATTAAATTTTGTATCCAGGCATTGTTAACATGACAAACAATTTCCATTGAAAATAAATTAAATAAATTTGAAGATACAAACAGAAATTTCCAATTTTGATTATATTCTCGCAACTATGTGAGATAAATAGCTATCATTGTAAAGTTGTAGTACTATTAGAAATAAAAATCTTTTATTTGAAACATTTTTAAAATATTTTTCTGTAACAATGTATATTATTTTATTTATGCTCTTTGGTGGTATGTTTGTTGTAAAATAAAATAGAGAGATAGACTTTGTGGTGCAGCATACTATTTATGTTCTTAATTGATTGTATTTTAGGCACAGAAATAGTAATAATTATAACAAAGAGTTTTGTTTCTTTTATTAAGCTTTTGTGACTATTTACTTCAAAGTTTATAATAACGACACTCGCCTCGGTGGCGTAGTTGGCTAACGCGCTAGTCATGTTAAGCTGCTCGACTGCTGAGGATGGGGAAATTCGAGGTTCGAATCTCGGTCGGGTGAACTGGGGGTGGTTGTTCCTAAATGGTTTTCCACTCTCCCTCCACGCAAATGTGGGCTCACTTCCTCTAATTCAACCTTCCCAATTCCTAATCCATTAGCGTAATTAGTACTTAAAGCGTATAACCCGAACGGGTAGTAAGACAGGGTGCTAATTATTATTATTATTATTATTATTATAACAAGTAAATTATTAATTTCACACATACAAATATTTTAAATTGCGTGGCAAAAGTTCATATATGTTTGCATCAAATTAAGTAAAACAACAAACATAACATTTTTTATACTCTTGATACATGAAATATCACTGTTTGCATGATTGAAATAAAATTATCTATCAGGTAACCTTTATCGAGTAATTTGTAGTTAAAAACAAAATGAAATTCCATCACAAAACTTTTGAGAAATTGTTAATTCAACATCTTAAATTAAGCTACATCTTTAGAATAAGTTATTGAACATATTTAGCTGTATAAATAATTTATCGACAATATTGTGGGTAATATTATTACACACTTACGGCCGGTGCAGACCAGCCGCTAAACTAAATAGCACTTTGATTAGATAATATAGCTATTGATAACCTGGCGCAGACCAGGTGCTATATTATATACTGCTCTGTTTGGATGTGATATTATAGCTAGTGATAAGCCGGCGCAGACCAGGTACTTTACTGTATAGCTCTCTGTTTGGATGTGATATTATAGCTAGTGATAAGCCAGCGCAGACCAGGTACTTTACTGTATAGCTCTCTGTTTGGATGTGATATTATAGCTAGTGATAAGCCGGCGCAGACCAGGTACTTTACTGTATAGCTCTTTGTTTGGATGTGATATCATAGCTAGTGATAAGCCGGCGCAGACCAGGTGCTGTACTGTATAGCTCTCTGGATGTGATATTATAGCTAGTGATAAGCCGGCGCAGACCTGGTGCTGTACTGTATAGCTCTCTGGATGTGATATTATAGCTAGTGATAAGCCAGTGCAGGCCAGGTGCTATATTATATACCGCTCGGTTTGAATGTGATATTATTGCTAGCAATACTATATGAATATGAAACGTGCTGTTTTTCCTGCGACACTTTCCTGCAAAATGGTCAAGAAAACGGACACCGAAGCCCCACTATTGTTAACAATGGCTCTAAAGATGCAAAAAAGGACATGGATGGATGATATTAACACTCTTAAGGGAAGAAATTGGAGAGCTCCATTGTTTATTTGAGGATCACATCTTTGTAGTCACCACTAATTGTCTACCACAAGCAGGGATGCAGCTTTACCTCGTCTATTAATCCTTCCATGACAAAGAATGGAATTGTGCAGACACCTCTTCGCGTAATGGCAGTTACAGGATCATTATTGTTAATCTTAACATGGCCGCCCTCGCATTCTGCACATGCGGCAGCAATCCTATGCTGTGTAAAAATAGCCGACAGTCAAACGACTTCTATATAGCGGAGTTTTAAAGCTTAGAGCGCGCTATTTTTTCATTCAGTCTGCGGCCTTCCATTTTACATTTTGTACTAGAGTCCGCTATGTATCTTTATAGTATGGATTCATAGTTCGCGGCGGCTTTTTAAAAAAGTTTTATTGAATATTATTGTTTTGATCACATTTATTCTCCTTAGTGAGCTAACATTATCTTTGCATTTTTCGTTGTAGATTTTGAAAATCCCTTCATTGTTATTGTACCTATACATTCCTATACAATAAAATATTCCAGAATTAGTGCGGTTTAGAAAAGTTGTGGTTAAGATTATATTTCTATATTGAAAACTGAAAGAACACCAGTTTTTACCCAAACAATTTTAAACTGTGCCATATTTTATAGACATTTTTTATTTTTATAATTTAAAAAAACACCATAAAACCTGAATTGTTGGTTTTTGCTATTTTGCTATAAAATTATCTTAATGACATTGTTAAAACATTATGGGTTAGCTTTGAAAATTACTTGGTTCCTCATATGGTGTTGTCTCATGTGTGAGATGTTTAAAAGTATAATCTATTTTTGTGGAGAGTTTTTTAAACAACTTAATGTTTAGCATGAAAATATCTAAGAAAATTTACAAAACTCTTGATGGATTATTCTTTGTACAGCTTTGAAGATTATTTACATAATTTACAAGTACGATTCGGGTGTCCTTAGAAAATTTTACATGTACTATAATACAATCTTAGATTTTTACTTATGATAATTACCATAAAGAAAGTTGTAATATTTTTTTAAATTCAAACAACTTATGAGTAAACATTAGATAGCAATCTTGACTCTTACAATAATGTATTAAATGAACCTGTCGATAAAGTTTCCAACTATTCCTAAAGGACACTTTTTTTTATAGTCTTGGAACTTAACTTTAAAAATCACTGAAACTACCATCATAAAAATTATTTTGATAGCTTTCAATACTTTTCAATGATTTTTCATTCATTAATTATCGTGAAACCTTCCATATTTATAAGCCTTCTGAATATTATTGAGACATTTTAGATAATCTTGAAATAATGATATTGAGATAATTTCGGTGACCTTTGCATATCCTAGAATGTCTTGAAACCTTTCTGATGAACTTTGCAACTCAATGAAGTTCCTGTTGCATTGCCCGACATACTCGATCGCTCACTTTCTCGCATGAGATATCTCCAAAGTATTTCTCTTGGAGAGCTACAAAACGTAATCAGCAAAATAAGAGACTCGTTCGTATCAATCCTCAATGATTTGCATTCTGAAGCCCTTTCCCAGTTGGTGGTCTTTCATATTGATTGGCTTCTTCGGCATTTCGTTGTCATTGTCTTCATCATCGTCGTCATCTTCGTTACAGTCATCAGAACCATCTTGTGGCAGATCGAGATACTCGTTCATCTGGAAAGAGAAAAATGAAATTATTGGCATTTTTTTTTTACACTTTGTCTTACTGTACGTTCGGGCTGTATATATTTTAATAGTATTGAGATAAGGAAGGTGACATTTTAGAGGAAATCCACGCATTAACACATATTTACATACAATTTAATATTATGATGATTTCATGGCATCTTCCTCAAGAAGTTTTATTACCTCTACTTTCTGAGAACGATTCCATAAAAGCATTGAAATATCCAAGTTCGTGAAGGAGAATGTAAAACAACTCCAATAAAACTAAAGTAGCCCCATGACTTCTTTGGTGCTGACTGACAGCTCACAGCTGACTTCTGACAGCCAACATTTAGGTATATACCTAAATTTTGATTGTCAGAAGTGACAGTTGCTAAACACATGTTTTTGCAGATAATATGGTTCGGCGTAGGGATATATAATTTGGTCTGGTAGCTTTTCAAAGTCGTCAGCTGTCAGCTGTGAGCTGTCAGTGAGCACCAAAGAAGCTATGGGGCTGCTGTACCCAAGTATACTCGGCCGGGATTCAAACCTTGACCTCCCCATTAACAACAAAATAGACTCGACGAGCTACAAGTTAAGTACATGTGCCCACTAATGTCGGTAGCAGTATAGTAGATTAATATTCTATGAACACTATTTTAAGTTATTTTGATGTTAACCTAAAAGTATGAATGGATTAAATAGGAAAGATGTCATTTTTAATAATTACTGTTACAGCCGCATCTAAGTATCATATTCCTTAAATTGAAAAATGACACCTGGACACGTGAATCAAACCCGGGACCTTTGGCTAAGTACGCCAATGCTCTAACCACTGAGCTATCTAGGAATCGTCCCATGCCCATGGTCAGTCTTGATCATAATTATTAAATAAAATAGCTTTGCCAATTAATCCATCGTGATGTTCATGTCCCTACAGTTGTCAATATGCAATTGCCACCATAAAGCCCTCTTTGAGTCAAAGATGGCCGCGTTATCTGATATTTCATGATCTTAATTGATCACACATTTGAAGCTGAAGATTTCCGCAAGTCCATCACAGACTCTGCCTTAAAATATGAAGTGAAGAATGGCCCAGGGCACGGGACAACTCCTGGATAGCTTAATGGTTATATCATTGGCGTACTAAGACAAAGGTTCAGGGTTCGATTCCCGTATCCAAGTGTCCTTTTCAATTTAAACAATAAAAAGGTAGGCAGCTAAAGATTGTAAATATTTTGTTCTCTTGAAACAAATACTTATGTCTTGATTGAATTTGTGATCAGGCACTACTTATGATGGATTACTTCAATAAAATTATTTTAATATCAATTTACATTCCCTGCAACTCATACGCTAATGTTGATAGCTATTCTAACTCTTGGAATGCATCACATTGACATGTTTTAAAATATAAAGTGGAAATATATTTAAGTGTTGGCAAAACTTGTAGTACAACATTATTATAATAGTTTTTTAGTAACGTGTCTTACTACCTATTCATATGCTTATGTGCTAGAGATGAGGAAAAATGAATTTTAGAAAAGGCATACTCGCATTACGGTGGCGAGAAAGAGTGGAAAACCATTTTAGGAAAAGAAACAACCTTGTAGGCTATACCCAACCGAGAATCGAACCTTGATCCTTCTATTATCGACTTCAAGTCTGTTAAGAGAGCTATACTGAATCGGGTCATTATAAATTGCTCCGCGTTCTTGTTGATTCACCAAAGAAATGGTAAAAAAAAACTGCTGGATTTGATAAATAAACTTTTCATTTAGAACAATTTCAAATCAAAAATATCTTTCCAATATTTTTTATGTTAATCTTGTTTTGTGTAATGCTGCTAACGCGCGAGTCGTGTTGAGCTCGACCGCCGAGGACGGGGAGATCGAGGTTCGAATCTCGGTCGGGTGAACTGGGGTTGGTTTTTCCTAAATGGTTTTTCACCATCCCTCCACGCAAATGCGGGTTCATTTCCTCTAATTCAACCTTCACAATCCATTAGCATAATTAGTACTTAAAGCGTATAACCCGAACGGGTAGTAAGACACGGTGCTAAATATTATTTTTGTGTAATGCTCTCTTCAAGTTGATATGAATGATGGTATTTTTACAAAACAAAACCTGTTTATTTGCAAAGCATTAATCCTGCTAGTATTTATGATTTCAAGCAATAAAATAAATCCAGCATGAGCAGTATTATCAAAATTCTCTGGGGTCCTACAAGTACAGTAGCCCCATGGCTTCTTTGGTGCTGACTGACAGCTCACACCTGATTTCTGACAGTCAACATTTAGGTATATACCTAAATTTTGGCTGCCAGAAGTAACAGCTGCTAAACACATGTTTCTGCAGATCATATGGTTCAGCGTAGGAATACATAATTTGGTCTGGTAACTTTTCAAAGCCGTCAGCTGTGAGCTGTCAGTTAGCACCAAAGAAGCCATGGGGCTACTGTAGATCACTTTATCAACAACCTACTAGCACATTAGTCCATATTATGATTTAGTAAAAATTTAAATATGTAACTAAATAAATATGATAGAACTGTAGAAAAAAATGAAGCGCACAAATAAAAGTAGAAACATTAACACACAACTCAATATTTTAAGGTTTTCATAGCATCTTCCTCAGGTAATCTTATTAATACAACTTCCCGAGGAAGATGCCATGAAACCAACGAAATATTGATGTGTATGTTAATATTTGTCAATGTTTCTACTTTTATCTGTGTGTTTCATTTCTACGTGAATAGAAAAAGTAGTGGTCTCCAGTCTAGAAAACTGAGATCAACCGCCAGAGGGTTTGTTATACTGGCCACATGATGCCATCTATCTGCCGGAGTTGGTTCTATCTTTGCCAACCGACGGTGGACGCTCAGTATCAGTATAGCTCGATTGTAGGATGAAGTCATAGTTTATTTTTTTCTACAATTATAATAATCTTCATCCAAGCACATATTATATTTTGCTTAATACACGTAATTTCATACATTTAGTATAGATTTTGTAATGAATTTGAAAACAATATTGCATGCACAGTACTCATACCAATATGAATACAACAAATTGCATTCCTTATTTAATGAATGAAGAAAGGTGTGAAACAAAACAAAACAGTTATACAGTATATTAAAATAATTAGAACAGTTAAAAAAATTACTGCACAAAGCAATAAAACTCTCCAAGGTTTTTCTCTGTAGTGTTGGCACGCACCACTCTTTTTTTTTTGTAATAATGTGTGCGAGCAGCCTGATGCGAAATCCCTCGAATTAAGATGGTGATTGTTCAGCAGACATGTACACTCTGCTTAACGTGAAAGTTTACAGTCTTACCTTGACGGGCTTCACTATGGCCCTATCATATAAGTTGGGTCATAGCAGAAACTAAGCAAGTTAAGTTCGCTACCTATCAGGGTAAACAAAGTGGGCACGCATGCGCACGCAAATCGGCAAAATAAAATGTGTCCTGAACCCTCCACAGCTAAGCTTTGCCATTAAAACACAGAAGAAAATTAGAAAGTTTTACTAAAGTCTGGTACAAATTGTTTTTGAGATACAGTAATTTTTTTTTTATCTCACACCTTTCCTATACATCAGGTACTTACAAATGTTGGGAAATGAAAAAATATATAACTAATCTCTTAAGAAATAAAACGGCTACCAGACACGAATGATTGTATCCAAATTCTCTATTTATGCGCCGTCACCTTGCCGTGTACCCTTGTAAATTACATCAACACGAGAGTGGACAAGGGTAGATCTATCAGAATTGTCCCCAAAGATGCTGATGCACCCATCGCATGCTCTTGTATTCAAGCACAAAAATCAACACATAGTTGACATGTCCACACACAACCTTTGTGCGTTGTTTGACTAGAAACTGTTTAATTATTCTCCGCTAGAGCATAGCACTATTATGTTTCTCACGCCATCTTACATTACATGAAAATCCACGCGGATACAATTTATGTTATTTCATGAGGAATATTAGATGGCATTAAACATGGTCTATAAGATAGCTGGTGACCTGGCAGTCTAGGGGTGAGGTGTCAGACTTCTATGCTGGCGGCCAGGGTTTAATCCTCGGTCCTGGCAAAGATTTATCTGATTACCAAACCCTTCCTTCACCTCTGACAAGACATCTTGTGAATGTGGGGAATGCCAGGCCTCCACCGTGGTTCGGATTCCACGTTAAACTGTAGGTCCTCCATTACATCTCACAATCACCCTACCACTACACATTAGCGTAAGTGCGCATAACCTGAATGGGTAGTAAGACGCAGTGCTAATAATAATAATATAAGATAGTTGGTAGGGCATTGTGGTCTTACATCAAATAATGTGTGGTAAGTGTCCCAATATGTATCATAGAGATAACGCAATGATCTTCTCAAAGCTTCTAGAGATCATTCTGATACAACCACACTAGCATAAAACTCATGATTAACAACGTTGCTTACTTAGAAATCTCAAAGCTATTTCCCGAAGCAGCGGGTTGCATCTTAACTCGATGAACCTAAGCAGTCTAAGCACTATCACACTTAGACACTAATGTACGAACTAGAAAGAGAGGGAGGAAAATGAGCAGTTCACCCTTCGAGGTCTCTTGTTTATCTAATAATAATAATACTTCCCCTCTTACTCTGACGAGTTCACACACTCACTAGACTATTTGCGCCTGGAAAACAGTGAATTGATTTATAAAATTACCTTTTCTGGTTTCCTATTCTAGATAGACATACGCTAACATGGACGTTATTTTTAATTTACATTGTAGCAGGAACAATCCTACAAGCCGTTTTTGTGACCAAGCCAAAGTGCCTAAATTGTAGAGGATTTATAAAACATACATCTATAAAAAAAATCAAGATGAAAATAATATTTTTGTGTAATTGTAGGACAGTCTTTATTATTATTTAAGAGCTCGTGGTTTTTGTGTGTCAACGTTATATCTTTAAAAGTCGCTGAATAAAACATAAATTCACTAATATGGGAAATCCTCTCTTGATTTGTAGTGACATCACAGGTAGGCAACGTCCTTAAGATAAATAACATGAAACCACTCTATTTATAAAATAGTGATGATTACTGACCAATTTATGTCACATAGTCTGTATTAAATGAAATAACAGGACTTGATTAAAATCTAGTTTTGTTGTCAAATGAAATAAAATTACAAATATTCAATCAGGCTTGTTTCTTTGACATATATTGTACTTTTTTTCCCTCTACCTTCATTCATGTGTAATATAATGTGTGGATTAAAGTGTTACTAGATCTATTTTCACACACTCATATGCCAAATCATTGATATGCAGCTGTCACTTTTGATAGATATAATGTCAATAATCAGGCCTGCCAGGTAATCAAACACATATTTTAATTAAACATAAATGCTACGTTAAACTATAAAACCTGTAAACGCCATATTGTGTTCATTCCTTTTATGTTTCTATTCACCTTTCCTATACCTTCTTCCAAATTTAATAAAACCTTATAAGAAAAATTTATCTTCATTCTTAGGAGCTTATCTTGTTTAAAGTTAAAAAAATAAAGTTCTGGTTTGGGCATTTTATGTGTGTCTGTAAATATCCTTTTCATGCTTGGTAAAATTAATTATTCTCAAACAAACAATTTATTTTGTAATAGTTAATGGTTTATGATGGTAAGGAAATAGGAATGTAATTTGAAGTTATGGTAATTTAATTCTATACAACCAATGCACTACTCATTGTCATGCAAGCACATTCTCATCACATCCATGTGCACATACATTCTAACATGATGCAGTTTGATTCCAACAGTCACGAGGTTATTCAAACTCACGTGTAGTGATCAATGTTAATTTGGTTAATGTGTGAGGGATGGCAGATCACGAAACAATGGAAGTCACCTCCATCCAACAATGTAGCTTACAACTAGAGACAAACACAACAATACAGACAAAGGAAAGAAGAACAACAATAATTTTGACATAAATATAGTTTAAGAAATTACTATCTTAATCAAGCTTATTTATAAATAAATAATAGATCTATATTGTAGTCTCTGTAACTTTTCTAATAGTATAATATAATTATTATTTCAGATGTTTAAAATAATATACAATACTGTGTATGATGTGCAATATTAAAATGTGGTTGATGTTAATGATTGCATTATCCACACACTTTATAAATTTTTACCAAAGAAACTATTTAATAAGAAAAAATAAAATACTTCAAACTGTCAAACATTATACAATTGGTTAGGGATGTGGCGCAAGACTGAAAAAAAAATGTTTGTGGGAAATAAATATCCTCCTCGAGGCTGTAGAAAAAAGCTGATAAAAATGATTATAAAAAAAATCTCTATCCCATTTAACCTAATCATCGGGTTTGACATTTAAAGTAAATTCGAAACATACATAAATGAAAATCGAATTAAAATGACCAACACACCAATAAATTTCGACCACTAATGTGCACCAAGAACAAACCTACAGTATGAACATTTTTTTATTATTTGATTCCAATTTTTAAAAAATGAGGGACATACGTTGAATGTATGGACGATTTGAAAACTTTTGCCATTTCATGTGACTCCAAAGTTTGTAAAGCATACATCAAGACCCTTACCAAAGCAAAGACTATAGCTGAGTATTGTAGATACGCGACCAACAAGTGCAGAAGGTTCTAGATAGAAGCGGTGGATGTGAGATAATTAAAACATTGCAAGTGCACGGAAACTAGTCCGATTGCATACATGTACACAAGTGTGGTAATGAGTATGAACGTGGTGCATTTTCAGCATATGAGAAGATACTTACAAAGTGTAGGCCAGGGGTAAGCAACCTTCTAGTAGTGTTGGGCCTAGGTAATATTGCAAAGATGCGCAGAGGACCAACCAACCTAAGCCCACCCAAATCGTTTATATTTTTATACTAATTAACTTGTATAAGTTAACTATTAAAACAAATTTAAGTTGATCTTGTAAAATGTAAATGCAACATGTTTTTAAATCAAGTACATTTAAACAAATACTGTTTCTTGAATATTTAATATTTAAATATAAATCAGAAAAATCAGAATAAATACAAAAGTTATAATTTTTTTTTGCAAAATTTAAGTTCTGATAACATTATTTTGAGATTTTGAAACAAATCAATTGAATTATTGAAACATACAATACACTGTTGTTAAAATTATTTTTTCACATCAATAGTTTTAATTAAGATCATAGGTTTTATGTTATGTTTATTTAAATCGCTCGGCGTGCCATTGAAAATCGTCCCACATACCACGCTTATCGTGTGTGTCGTAGCGTGCCGACTCCTGGTGTAGGCAGTCAAATTATTTTGTAAAATGGTGTCCTAATAGGTCTGACCTTGATTGGGGGAAAAAAAAGTTAAAAAAGTGAAGTGTGAGAGGGAGTTGAAGCTGACAATGGGATACAGAGGAGTGTGACTTGTAGACGAATTTGAATTAACTTCAAATTGAAAAAGTGGACTTTGCACACCCCTAGCCATTGGTGTAAAAAGTTTTGAGTTGAGAACGCTTATTTTAGGTGCATAATAGTGCAGTTTATTGAAAATTGTTTCTTCGTTCTATTATTTTCAGCGATATCGATTATTAAGTTTGTGTATAACTCTAACAGGTAGTAAGACTAATAATAAAAATTATTATTATTTAGTTGTCAAATGGCAGTATCAGTGATGAAGTGGATTCATGTTTTAAATCATATCAAAAGGGTCAAAAGACAATAACTAGCTCTTTATTCGCAATGCCTAAAAACTTGTCATATTAAAAGCACAAGGGCTGGTTTCAATAACTATGACAATTTTAAGTTCCAAAATTAATTTTCAAATTTAATTATTTCTTCTATTTATTTATTTGAGGTGCTTAACGTCCATTTTCTGAAGTAATAGATTATATCAGCGCACAATAATTTCTATGAGCGAGAGCAAAAGGGCCTAACAATTTTGTTGTGAAAGGTATTATCATATACCTTTCAGGGCTCTTTTAGACGCTACAATCGACACGGGACCGACGGCTTTACTTCCCCTCCTAAGGAAGTTATGCTAGAGATTTTTATCACTCAAGAAAAATCCATCGACCCCGCCTGGGTTTGGACCCACAAAAATTGGATTCTAAGGGAAGTACTTTACCCCAAGACCACCGAGAGTGGCTTAAAGGTTAGTTAAGTCGATTGATTCTCAGTGCACTATTTGCCATTCTGTTGTTGTTGTAAGATGTTGGTTCCATTAGGTGAACTATTCTTTTAGTCTATTAGTAGAGTTAAACATTGCTAATTCCCGGCACAGATTTATCTGATTACCAAACCCTTCCTTCACCTCTGACAAGACATCTTGTGAATGTGGGGAATGCCAGGCCTCCACCGTGGTTCGGATTCCACGTTAAACTGTAGGTCCTCCATTTCATCTCGCAATCACCCTACCATTACACATTAGCGTAATTGCGTATAACCCGAATGGGTAGTAAGACGCGGTGCTAATAATAATAATAATAATAATTCCGCTAATATATCTTAGTCCTGTATGCAAGAATGAAGCTGAGTAAAACATAAGGTAGAGTGGAGTAGATGGTGATTCGAGTTACAGGAAAGCATACATGAGATCAACGAACCTTCTACTCCGCTCCACCTTCTGTTTCCTCAGTTTCTTTCTTGCATACACTATCTTGTAATATATTATTGAAATCATGAAAATGCTTGATGGGAATAATCTGACGAAATATGAACACTAGGGAGCTAAAGTATCTATCGGGATTAGTCAAGTGTAATATTTCTATGCGTTAAATTATCGCCTGCTTTTAAGGAATGTAAAACTCAGAATATACAAAACAATACATTTTTGTTCTGTTCTCTATGGGTGTAAAACATGATCTCATACCTTACACAATAAAAACAAATTTAGGGTGTTTGGAAACAAGGTGCTTAGGAAGATACTGGGTCCAAAAAGTGATGAGGCTATTGAGGAGTGGAGGAGGTTACATAATGATGAGTTACATAACCTGTAACCATCACAGGATTATTTTTTTTTGCGTTTGGCATTACTGACAGGGAGAGACATGACATCCAGGTCGGTCGCTTGTATGTAGACTATTCGTCGCTCTGGTGGCACAGAACACTGCTCAGGCTACACCAAAGGGTGTTGTTTACACATACCTGTAATGAGCTGGTGTAATGGTATTGACTATGGAGATGTGGGCCATTGGGAGTCAAACATAACTTAAGCCTAATTTATCAACCCTTGGTGACCATCATCATAATCAACTGTTTCCAGCCTGTGGTTGAATCAGTTTAGTAAAATGCCTCCATCTCCCTCTCACCTTCCACTATACTTCCTTCTTTAATTTCGTTCATTCTTCTCCTCTCACTTGAACACTTTCTGTTATCTGCTCCTCCCATCTCTCTACTATTTCATGTACTCCCTGTACCCCCACCCGAATAACTTCATTTCTAATCTTGTTTCTCCTATTAACAGCTAACATGCTCCTCACAAACCTCATTCGCATGACCTCCACTTTCCTTGTCTCGTTTACTTTCAACGTTGGTGACCTGGTGGTCTAGGGGTAAGGTGTCGGACTTCTATGCTGGCAGCCGGGGTTAAATCCTCGGTCCCGGCACAGATTTAGCTGATTACCAAACCCTTCCTTCACCTCTGACAAGACATCTTGTGAAATGTGGGGAATGCCAGGTCTCCACCGTGGTTCGGATTACACGTTAAACTGTAGGTCCTCCATTCCAGCTCACAATCACCCTACCATTACACATTAGCGTAAGTGTGTATAACCCGAATGAGTAGTAAGACGCGGTGCTAATAATAGTAATAATAATACTTTCAACGCCCATGTTTCTGCTGCATGTGTGACAATAGGTACGAAGTATGCCCTGCACAACACTTGCTTACACTTCAAGGGCACTTCTCTTCTCCATAGCAGGTCTCTTACACAACTATAGAATGACTGGTGATCACAGGGACGATTCACCTTTCAGAGAGAGAAATACCCTAGGTGCCAGCCGGGAATCGAACCCGGGGACCCTAGGTTTGTAACCAGATGCACTGACCACCACACACCGAGGCCGGATATTGATAGAATAATCAAGTATCATAGATTACAGCGGACAGGACCAACAACACAAATGGGAGAATCTAGAACCGTGCTCAGGGCATTGACTGACAAACCAGATCGGAAGAGACCATCGAGAATACCTAGACGCAGATGGGTGGATAACATTAGAATGTACTTGAAAGAGATACAGTGTAATGAGTTAGACTGGATAGTACTAGCTCAAGAAAGGGATAGGTGAACTTTCGAGTTCATAATGCCAGAGAGTTAATAACATATTATTTAATGTGTAATAAATAAAATGATATAATATTGGGAAAATGGTAGAGCACAAATAAAAGTAAAAACACTAACACATATTTACACACACATCAATATTTCGATGCTATTATAGCATACTTCCCCAGGAAGTAGTAGTTGTTAGACTGTCTACTACTTCTACTACTTCCTGAGGAAGATGCTATGATAACATTGAAATATTGATGTGTGTGTAAATATGTGTTAGTGTTTTTACTTTTATTTATGCTCTACCATTTTTCTAATATTCTATCATTTTATTCATTACCAATCGTTTTTGCTCAATGCACTTTTATTCACACATATATTATTTAATGTGTAACTACTTTTAATATCAATTAAACAGACCAGAATATAAATAACATTGAACTGTCAGCTACCAAACTATAAATGTAAAATACCTCTCTCTTTGAAAGAACACGTGAATCCTCTCAGTGTACAAAGATTCAAATGAAAACATTCTGTCACTTACATCCACGTCTCCCATCATTTCCTTGGTTGACACGGTGGTGTCTATCCTCCTTATAGCGCCCTGGTGGATGCTGACATCTAGTTTCAGACATTGGAACCTTCTCAGTAGGAATACCATGATGATCGGCAGAACGCCGACGGTTATCATAAGGATAGCTACAACCATCACCCAATCCGGATAGGCTGCCTCTACCGTCATGCCCTGAGACATAGAGAAAGGATGGTATAACGAAGGTAACTAATTACTTAAAAGTACCCGCCTCCGTGGCGTAGTTGGCTAACGCGCTAGTCGTGTTGAGCCCGACTGCTGATGACGGGAAGATCGAGGTTCGAATCTCGGTCGGGTGAACTGGGGGCGGTTTTCCTAAATGGTTTTCCTAAATGGTTTTCCACTCTTCCTCCACGCAAATGCGGGTTCACTTCCTCTAATTCAACCTTCCCAATTCCTAATCAAATTAGCGTAATTAGTACTTAGAGCGTATAACCCGAACGGGTAGTAAGAAGCGGTGCTAAATAATAATAATAATAATATACTTAAAAGTATTTTACAACATTTTGCTATGTTAGGGTTTGTCTTTTTTTCCAGGTCATGGATGATTGATGCCAACAGTTCCTTACATATATACATAACCTTACTCCTATCGAAGGATAATGATGTTGATGATAATCAGGGCCATACTCTAAAAATCGTTAAAAATTGAATGACATTAAAAATTAAATAAAAATTACCCAAAAATTTGAACAAGTAAATGGAATGAATACAAATGACTAAATTAAATACACAACAACTGTCTCTATAAGGAAAACTTGAATTTGCTTTGTGAGGTAGTTGTGTAATATTTAGAAGAAGGTACAGGAAAGGTGGATATAAACACAAGGAACAAACACAATATGGCTTTTACAATGAAAAGAAGAACAAAGTTCACACTTTACTTTGCTGCTACCAGACAAAGAGTTAATGGCTGCCCTTGGAAGAAAATAGACCCCTACCGCCCAATCCCTAGACCTAGGTTTCATTCTATCGGAGCGCATCAGGAGGGAGTGTTAAACACAACGTGTCTTCCTCAAAAAGAGTTAACAGAAAAATTCAATTTAACCTTAAGTTTTCTGAATCATAGCCACTACCCATTTATTCATTTGTGCTCCCAAGGGTGAGTTTGACCCCATTTCAGACCCACTGCGTCACAGAAAAAATTCTGGAAGCGCTGGGGGGATTGAACCTGGGACCTCGTGATCTGTAACCTGGAACTCTAACAACTAGACCACAGAGGCTGTTGAAGCTATGCCTATATCTATAATAATTGTACTCCATCACCTCTTTTGTCGTTAATCGACCGTACCTTGTTGGCATCCCAGGCCTTGTAGTGAGGTTTCTCCAGGATCATGTTGAGAACCGACGAGACCAACACGCAGAGCATCAATAAAGGACCCAATAACCTCCACGTTATCTGCCAGTAGAAACCTGGTCTATAGCCGGTCATGTCTTCTATGTCCTGTGTGAATCTGAAACACGGGTCATTCGATGTGTTGAGCGCAGGGAACAATGTTCCTCCGAAGGGGCTAGCCAGAAAACTCACAACAAGTTAGTTTGTTTTTATCACCGCGTCTTACTACCTGTTCATGTTATACACATATATGATAATTACTCTGATAGGGCAAGGATTAGGAAGGAAGCATTTTAGAGGTAATATATCCAAATTTGCGTGGAAGTAGAGTGAGAAACTATCTAGGAAAAACCACCCTCAGTAGACCCGACCGGGATTCAAACCTCAATATCCCCGTCTTCAGTAGGCAAGCCTAACATGAGAGTGACGCCTTAAACCTATGACCACTGAAGCAGGTAGTAGGTTAGTTAAATCATCATCATCATCAACTGTTTCCAGCCTGTGGCCGGGTCAGTTTAGTAAAATGCCACCATATTCCTATATCCTTCCACCATTCTTCCTCCTTCAATTGCTTGCATTCTTCTCTTCTCGTTTACACACTTTCTGTTATATGCTCCACCCATCTCTTTATTGGTCTCCCTTCTGGTCTTTTTTCCTACATACTTCATCCGTACGTAATTACTTTGCATATATAAATGCCGACTTCTTATTATAAACAAAGCAATGACCACTGAAACTTAAATCTTTTCATTACTCAAAATATGTTTCGTCAAGCAAACACAAGCGCAGATTCAGGAGGTGGGGAGGGGGGGGAGGTCAAAGGGTCAGTTGACCCCCCTGGGAAAGTTAAAAAATTAATACAAAAAAAAACTGAAGCTGAAAGTTCAAATTTTTTAAAGAAAATACAACACAGATAATTTATACCATTTTTTGTCTTTTTATGTGCAGACACCTCCTAAGCCGGGTCCAAACATGCGTTATTCGTTTTCATAAAAGAATATTTGTCGTGTGTAGCGAACACACATCAAAGAAAACTAATCATCGCCTTAGAGCAGTTCAGCCACGAATAACGAATATAGAGTATGTGGGGATGGCAGGAGTAGCGGAACTATGGGGTACTCTGACGCCCTGGAAATAATTTGCCCCTCCCTGGAATAAATTACCCCCCTAGATATATTTCAAATGCTCTGATATTGAATATGAAGCTTAAAGAGGCTCTTAAATCAAACTTCAAATGCATTATATTGTCAAAAATTTGCCAGAGAATACCGCTTCAGAAAACTACTAGACTAGAGGCATGTAACTGGCAGAAAAAAGTCAGGGGAGGAAAGCTCTAAAAGTCTTCCAAGGTCATCCGAATTTCAAAAATGTCTAGGGACAATAAATAGCCTAGTTTCTGAAATAATTCAATTTTCAAAATTTTGTCGGCGGAAGACCACTTCAAAGATTATATTTCAGATGTATCTAACTATCCTAAGAAATTAAAGTGAGGATCACTCTAAATAGTTTCGAAAAGCATCCAAATTTTAAAAATTTCTAGGGGAGGAACACTTTAAATGGTGGCTTATGGTTTATTAAAGAATATAATTTAAAAAAAAACCAAGGCAAAGATTACTCAAATCTTCTAGAGTGAACCATTTTACAAAAAATTGTTTAGAGGGAGGGCCACTCCAAATAGTTTATAAAAACTATCTGATTTTAAAAAATTGGAGAGG
The DNA here is from genome assembly GCA_902141385.1 of Timema californicum. Lineage (NCBI taxonomy): Eukaryota > Metazoa > Arthropoda > Insecta > Phasmatodea > Timematidae > Timema > Timema californicum. The sequence goes on from CABFOW010000570.1 coordinate 207,200, forward strand.
ATGCTCATGGTTTAAAACATGCATAAGATCAAATATGAATGACGGATTATTAAATGGTTTTAAACAGAAATCTAGCAGTGTAAGTAACTATGTTATTTTTAAATTATGACCCCCTCTTATGAAAATGGTCTGGATCCGCCCCTGAGCAAACATATAAAGAAATGTACTCACTTTTCATGACCATACACGTACATGACGGCGAGAGTCTCTAACAGAGCCACTAACACGAGTCCAATCGTGCCAGCGAATGAATCGAACAAGGTGAGCCAATACTCACCAGCTCCCGTGCAGAATATCAGTCCCACAAGGAAACATATCAGACACACAGATGCTGAAAATGTAAGGACTGAATAATAGAACAGAAATAATATTTTATTCATTTTTATTAGGTATATATATTATTTAATTTAAATAATGAAAATTTAAGCAGTGCTGATGTTATTGCTGTTAATGAGGTGTCGAATTATCAAAATGTCAAGAGAGGGTGTTATACCAATGGTGTGTCCGGAGGAGACAATCGGTGACGAATGATTTTAATAAAAGATTAAAAAATGCAAAGTAAAACAACAATATTGAGCGTTCACGGCATTGTCTAAATTTGAAAACCACAAGGATTACCATAAAACATGTAAAAAGTGCCGGTGAAATTTGCAAAAGAAAAAAAAAGTATATAATTCCTTGGCTACATTCCTCAAAATAATTTTTTTTTTAGTGAGACAAAACCAGCCTTCTTCTGTGGTGTCGAATCAATTGAATACGTCACTTGAACAAGATTGCTATCGAGTAATCTATAAACTAATACACTTAGTTGACAGATGCATATTTAGACAAAGGGAAAAAAAAATGAAAAAGAAGATAAATTTTAGAGTTAAGTAATCAAAAATAGTTATTTAAAATTAGTAGCTATCTTAGGGGTTTATAAATAAACTGTCCCACACCGTTTTCTCTGTAAAGTAGCAGAACCGATTCGAGTATTTCCCAATCTTAGACTAGTGCGACCTATCAAGGTAATATTTATACCTCTCTGGTTATATTGAGTGTACTTTTTTTAGGGGAATGGGGGGGG